>OX421497.1:40758720-41314025 GCA_949126835.1 Anisus vortex | reverse complement strand
TTTAAACACTATTTTTTTAAAACTATATTCCCATTAATCTATGTATCCATGCATCCATTTATTCATTCATGCATTCAGACATATCTATTCACCTAGTTATCTACATGTATCTATCAATCTGTCCCACCCATCAGTTTTGCTCATAGAATCTATCTCTGTATCTATTTATCAATTTTTTTTTAAACTATCTATCAATCTATCTATCAGTCACATTGGTCTGTCTATCTGTCTGTCCGGCAGCTTTTCTAATTACCAAAACTGAGCGGCTTTAACTTTTCTAATCGTTTTCAGCTATTTTTCTACCACATTATATATCTCCCTTTTTCTCGTTTAGTCACATTCCCTACGAGATTAGTGTTCAGATAAACCAAGGTTGTTCAAGCCTTTTAGAATGGCACCGAATTATTGTCTCTTACAAAAAGGACACGCCTAAGGCTCTATAGTCCAGGGCGTAACTTTGGTAGGGGTGAACCGGGGGGGGGGGGGGGGAGGAGAGGCACACATAAGATATGTCCGGGCTCAAGCCACCCACGATTACGACGAACGCGTGGCGTGCCGTGTAACAAACAGGGTACGGTTTCTGCAGTCCGGCTTATAAATCAACTGCCGATTCCCCTGGGATCATTAATGTGGTGTCTCGCCCGTATACCTGCAATGTCACCCGGTTGCACAAATCCTATACTATAGATACAGACATCCAGGCTGGTCCGTGAGACGGGGTTACTGCGTCCATTGCTTCCTCCCCACCGAGGCCCGGGGCCTCTCGACAGTATGGCACCAGATTCAAAGAGTTTTTCACAGAGATCTCTTTTCAGTAATGAAAATACATTTTCAGAATTCGTGAGCCATCTTGTATCAAATATTTTATACGATTTTATAATGAATTAAACAAAGTAATTGCAACATTATATACAAATTTAAGTTACATACATAATATTTTATTGCAAGACAGTTCAATATAACAAGTTCTTATTATAAATAACATGTTATGGATTCCTTTTAAACGGTTTGTGGCACATTAACCTACCAACAAACACTTCATAAATTATCATAAATAACTACAATTATTGCTCCTGATTGAAGCAAGAAGTTTTTTTTTCTTTCAATTTTATGCTCTACATTTTTTCAGATCTTAAAAGAGGAACTGACAATGGTCACCGTGGCACAAAAGAACTGGAAGAACTCTGCGGTTCTGGAAAGGTTACTACTTCCGGTCACCTAGCTCATCCGAGATCGGTCAGTTCTGCCTTGTGGACAGGCCGCGGAGGGCAGGGCGCCACCGGAAACGCCCAAAAGGCTCAAGAACCGTTGGACGAGCCCATGTTGTGGGTGGGTGACCCGGAAGCGATTCACTCAGTAAGGAGGGCAAGGAAGTCTGTGGCGCAACAAGATATGGATCGATTCCAGAGAATGAGAGGGCATTAACGAGACTTTTTTTTCCTCTTCGTCTGCAATGTGACAATATGTAAAGCAAAGTCTCGTCTTCATTTAGAATTATTAATTTTTTTATGACAGTTTAAAATCTAGAATGATGGAGAAATGATTAAATTGTAGTAGAAATAAGTGTTGTTTATAATACGAATAAAAATGTAGCTCAAATTACTCGAGTACTTGGCGATTTGATGAAAAAACAAGCCTTGAAAGGTTTAAAAAAACGTAGCTTAATACAATTGTTATTCAAATATTGTAGATAAATAAGTCTAACATTTTTTTCAAAAGTGTTTTAATATTTATGAAACTTAGCTTGTATCTTCAACTTAAAGCTGTATAGGTCTATATATATATATTTAGCAAGCACTAATATTAAAAAATAAGTTCCATTTCTTCACAATTGGCATTTGATCACGGAATGGACTGCCCGAACTAGTCGGGAAAGTTAATTACTTAACACCAATTTTAAAAAAATGAGCTAAACCACCTTCCCAATAGCCCCAGAAATAAAAACATGAATCATAAACATTCAGACTAGTTCAAAGTTCAACCAAAGAATAAGCATACAGATCAAAGGTTAGATTTTTCAACCACTATTTTGTTTGGGGTTGCGGTTGATTCTTTGCCTCCTAAACAACAGCCCTAACAACACACTACATTAAGCAATATTGGTCCAATCATCTGCCAATATATAAATTGTACGCCCCAATGTTGGGTAAATATTGGGCCAATATAGTGTGATGTTAGGAAGGTTTCAAAAAGAAATCAAGCGACAATGAAGTTTCCTGCACGACTTGATGCTAGGGGTAGGGCGTATTAATCTTCCACTTTGGAAGACACGCCTGTAGATTATCGACATTAGAGTTATTCATCATGACGAAAACAAAACAAAAATAAGAAAAATAACTTAAATGTGTCATGAAACAAATACTATCCATGCATGAAATGCAAACATTATAACGTAGTGTATGGTCATGAAAACAAACAACTGTCTTTCCAATGAAATAAACTTTGTGTTCACCAAATTGAATTATGTATAACTTAATTATTTTTTTTGTGGTACAGTTTCTTTTGTTTCGTTATTTTGAATGTTCAATTTATACTTTTTTTTTAAATGTATCGCTATTTGTACAAATTATAGATAAAGATATTATAGCTAGATAGTAAGTAAAGTATCCCGTCGGTCCAAATTGATCATAGGGCCAGTGAAGCAGCGTTCACCAGTTTCAGTGGCCACGGCATACCGGGTGATGTGAGGCCAGCACAACGCACAGCAGACTTTACTTTACCCCAACTGAAGTCAGGTACCCATCAGAGTTGGGTAGACTCAGGGACACACTCAAACACAAGCCTTTGCCAGGATTCGAACCCCAGGACCTTCGGTATGCCAGTCGAACGCGCTCTACCACCAAGCCCCAGTAGATAAAAAATGTATGGTGGATAAAATTACTCTGACTTTTGATTGACTTTCACCCATAATGACCCGTTCTGAAAAATTGCTATGCTAATTTAGTGTAATATGAATGTTTAGATCTAAAAGCAGGTCATATCCGAGCCTTATTGCTACATTGATCTAGGAAATAAAGAAATTTCCTAGGGTTACTTCTTCTTCTCGTTCGTTATACTGTGGAGACTCTGTTAGACCCGTGAAAAAGTCCACAATTTTAGGGCAATTTGATTGCAAATACTCTGGGATCAACATTGTGCATTACGTCTTATAATATTTTCTGGCATACAAGCAAGAGTTTTTAAACTGACGACGGACTTTCATTGGTTAGTATCTTTCATTGCATCTAGTCCAACCCTTCTGTGATGATTTGAAAGTTGGCACAGTGTTGCCAACTGAGATGCTCACGCACAGATTATTTCGTATTTCACGGAATGTGCCTAAGAAATAGTCTGGGTATATTGGTAAGAATAAGTCGATGGAACTTTGTTATTTTATTTCTTGAAAACTAGAATTTAGAAAAGACATTCAAGGGAAATAATCAAAGCCCAACTGTCAAAGATTAGATGAATCCTTTCGCAACACACACACATGCCCGCTCATACACGCATTCTCAGCTTTAGTTATTTAGCTGAAGTCCGCGGCACAGTCGGCCACGTTATCAAACAAAACTTGTAAAGATTATGTTGTCATGTTTCTTGTTGTTAGTTTTTCAGATCAAATTATGTTGATAAAGTCAGGCTTTTCCACCGCGAAAGTCCACTTCGGAAAACTCCATTTTGTTTTGTTTTTCTAACAGGTTTTGCGCAGACGAATGCTATTTATAGCGCCTTGCGCGCGGAAAAGGTCGGCATGGGATGCGGGGTTCTTGTGGTGAGAGAAGCGTCAACTGTTTACGCATGCGTGCCGTTAGTTTCCCAGGCGTTAATGGGGACGTAAGCCTTGCCTTTGAAGCGTTTTGGAGTGCTCTTTCTTTATCTCAACAGCATTTATTGTCTCCCTTATCCGCGCCGCTTTCGTTATCGCCCTCTCCCGCGAGTAGGCAGGCCGGCCATCTTGACTTCCACTCCTAGCTGTCCTGAACCAAACACCACACAATCATTAACACACATACAAACGCACACATGTAGATTAGAACCTCTTTCTTTTACGAAAGTTAAAGGATGCCAAGTTGTGTTCTTCAAACCATTTTTTTTTTCAGCTACAACGTGTAAGAACTTGAGATAATAAAATAGCCGCGGTCGCTGAGTTGTACTCCTACCATCCCACGTTTTTTCGTTCACACCAATGGCTGGCTCTTCTATTCCAGGGGTCGGCAACCTCATGATAAAAGTGTGGCCAAAGTAGGATTTCTAATTCATTTCAGCCGCAAAGTCAGCTTGCTCTTTTCTTGTAGAATAGACTTGATTTGCCTTTTGGGGAGGGTATTAGGTCTTCCACGTGCCATTGAAAATCGATTTACCTGACAAGTCTGGAACTTGTGCCTTATGTTGCCGACCCCCTGCTCCAGTCAATTTACACCAAAGGCTGGCTATTCTAGAGTCAAGTCTACTGGCTATTCTAGAGTCAAGTTTAGTGGCTATTCTAGAGTCAAGTTTACTGGCTATTCTAGAGTCAAGTTTACTGGCTATTCTAAAGTCAAGTTTACTGGCTATTCTAGAGTCAAGTTTACTGGCTATTCTAGAGTCAAGTTTACGGGCTATTCTAGAGTCAAGTTTACTGAAAGAGTTGACAAGTGTTTGTGAGATTTAGGCGCTGAACATTTCTTACCGTTGAACCTCAAATCATTTCCTTATTTAGAGTGTGAATAAATCGACCCGGGTGTCCTTACCTTAATATACGATCTATTATACCGTGACGGAAGGGTTGACGGAATAGTTGGAGGAAGGGATGTCTGAATGGTTGACGGAATAATTGACTGAAGGGTTGACAATCTACGTCTACGCCTTCCCGGTAAATCCTCTTTTAATAAAGTCTATTCGTGCGTGACCACATATGGCTGAAAAAAAAACACGGTAAAATCCCTTATCTGAAAAAGATTTCACAGGCTCCGAGAGCTCTCCGGGGGCGAGGGGAGGGGGGCAGAGAAAATGGTAACCAAAATGATATATAGGTAAATTATTTATTTATTTTGGCATTTTTATATAGCGCTTACCTTACAATTTTTACTAAAATTAAAAACTATTTAAGCTACTAAAAAAATAAATAATAGACAATAGCTACATCATTAAATGGCTATAAAGACAATAGCTACAGCAATAAAAATTGATTTTAAAAAACAATAGCTACAACATTGAAGTGGCTATAAAACAAAGACACATTAGCACATACTGGTAATAATACAAAGGGACACATTAGCACATACTGGTAATAATACAAAGGGACACATTAGCACATACTGGTAATAATACAAAGGGACACATTAGCACATACTGGTAATAATACAAAGGGACACATTAGCACATACTGGTAATAATACAAAGGGACACATTAGCACATACTGGTAATAATACAAAGGGACACATTAGCACATACTGGTAATAATACAAAGGGACACATTAGCACATACTGGTAATAATACAAAGGGACACATTAGCACATACTGGTAATAATACAAAGGGACACATTAGCACATACTGGTAATAATACAAAGGGACACATTAGCACATACTGGTAATAATACAAAGGGACACATTAGCACATACTGGTAATAATACAAAGGGACACATTAGCACATACTGGTAATAATACAAAGGGACACATTAGCACATACTGGTAATAATACAAAGGGACACATTAGCACATACTGGTAATAATACAAAGGGACACATTAGCACATACTGGTAATAATACAAAGGGACACATTAGCACATACTGGTAATAATACAAAGGGACACATTAGCACATACTGGTAATAATACAAAGGAAGTATAAAAACAAACCGAGACCAGGATTTAAATTTGTTTTTTTCTTTTATATAGTATTAATGTTTGTTTAATACTATTTATAAGAAGTCAGAAGCATGACAGCAACAATCCATATGAATGTTTCAGAGCCAGCCGACCCTAAACAATATTTAAAAAAACTAAATACCGAAAGAAACGTTCTCATTACAGTTTTTATTGTAATATTGTTTGCTATTTTTTCTTTCTCTTTCGACAAAATACATTGGAATAATTCGTTTCTCCGTCAGCTTGACGGGCATAACGCCTAGTATGTAAATAGTCAGGTAATCGTAAGAATTAAAATTTAGACAGTCTGAAAGAGACAAGCCAAAAACTGTACAAAATTTGCGTATGCGAGAATCGGACTGTCTACGTTGAAAAGAATTTCGTGGTTCGTGGAACGAATTAAGGAAAAGTTAGAACTGCATTGAGAGCAAAACTTCGTGGGTTTCTTTCTCTTACTGAAGTTGTTGGAAATCTTTAGAACTAAATCTTTGTGCCAGCCTGACAGGGTTCTGTATTGTGTGGCCAGAGATCTCGTATCTAGATTTAAAAATCTTTCTCAGTTTCTTCTAGACAGAGTACACAAGGATGATTCTTTCACACGGTGCCCTGTGCCTAACCATGAAGAGAAGTGAGGAAACAAGTAGGCCCACATCTTACAGACTTGTGATTTCGTTTTCAGCCCCTGTATCATGACTAGCGACAACCCTTCCCACTTCTGCTGCTAAATCTTTTTGTCTCTGTACCATCGCTGAATTAGTTATAAATTAACTCTACGCAAGTATTGGAAAAAGTGAGAAAACTAAAGTAAAATATATTTAAAAAAATGAAATAGCTTGATTTTATTTAGTTTTCATAATAGTTGTCAAGTTAACCCTCTCTTGCTGCAGCATCACTTTATGCTCGGTGGCGAGCGGCACCGCGTTCGGCTGGCGTACGGAAGGTCCTGGGTTCGAATTATGGCGAAGGCTGCCCAGCTCTGATGGATACCTGGCATTAGTTGGGGTAAAGTAAAGGCGGCAAGGCATTGTGCCGGCCACATATTCCCTAGTATGCCGTGGCCACATATACTAGTGAACGCTGCTTCACCGGCCCTATGATCACTTTGGCCCCATGGGTACTTTAGTTTATGCTACTATCAGAATACATGGACAGAAAAAAAAGCAAGATAGGCAATATTTCAAACCCAGTGTTTGGTTATCTATCGTTTGGGCGTGGTTAAAATGATGATTGACAGCTGCCTCCACTCTCTCAATTGTCTTTATGTTCTCCACCGGCGATAACTCCATACACTTGCCAATTATAGTGATGTGCATACGGGGCCGCTAGGGGGGGGGGGGGGTCATCGTCGGCACATGTAGTTTTTTTGGGCAAGGGGACGTCACCGTGTGAACTAAAACAATCAACAATCAGGAGAGATAGTGGAAAAAAAACTCGAAACATTTCTGATTGGATATCGCTTCTTTTCTTTAATGGTTTTCTTTTACTGTATAGAGGACAAGCCTATACGTCAACAGTTAGTCAAAACATGGCATGTGAAATTGTAAAGATGCTGAAATAAAATAACAGACTTCTCTCATAATTTCAGAGATTTCTAAACTTCTTCGGAAAATGCTAACAATATTTTAATTTCCAAAATCGATTTCTAAAAAAAAACAAAATTTTTAATATTATATTTTTACCTTGAAAATTCATTTTTTGAAAAGAAAAATATATTTTTGCGTAGAAATATTGTGACTATACGTCAGTAAACATTTTCTCTGCATCTTGAAAATGACTCTAAGTAATAAGGCCCAGGCGTTCTCTGTTGTTAATTTGCTGAAACTGCCTGTGGAAGCAGCGCATTCTGGATACGACGCGAATCAGTGCCAGGACAGCCGTGATGTTAGCCTGTTGGATATGAAAGCAAGGAACAAAGACGTCCGCTCGGCATTAGCCGACGTGCATCCGGAAGACGCCATCCGCAACATTGCCATATGCGAAGCAGGCAAAGAAATCCGGATATCGGTCGGATGTAACTATCAAAATTCCGGTGTCGCTGCGGATGTTACCAGAAGTGAACAACTTTTGAAACGTAGACCTGGAAGTGACCTTCCTCTCAGGTACCGCCCGCCCTGCAAAGTCCGGTGTTATGGCAGCGACAGGCACTCTCGCCCTGCGGAAAACGGCGCCCACCTGTGCAGGAAGCAGCGCCCGGGGTCAAAGAGCGAGCGCCTGAGACAAGGTTCCTCCACGGATGTCTGCGGCACAACATGTTTCTGTCATGGGGAAATTATGTATTGTCAACATCCGAGTCTTCAGTCAGTAACAGGTAAATACTTTGGTTAATGTTGTACCCATTAATGTATAGGTTGAACAGGTAAATACTTTGGTTAATGTTGTACCCATTAATGTATAGGGTTAACAGGTAAATACTTTGGTTAATGTTGTACCCATTAATGTATAGGTTGAACAGGTAAATACTTTGGTTAATGTTGTACCCATTGATGTATAGGTTGAACAGGTAAATACTTTGGTTAATGTTGTACCCATTAATGTATAGGTTGAACAGGTAAATACTTTGGTTAATGTTGTACCCATTAATGTATAGGTTGAACAGGTAAATACTTTGGTTAATGTTGTACCCATTAATGTTTAGGTGGAACAGGTAAATACTTTGGTTAATGTTGTACCCATTAATGTATAGGTTGAACAGGTAAATACTTTGGTTAATGTTGTACCCATTAATGTATAGGTTGAACAGGTAAATACTTTGGTTAATGCTGTACCCATTAATGTATAGGTTGAACAGGTAAATGTGTGATAAAGGAGGCTGGGATAGTATGCCTTGAAACTGGTGAACGCTGCTTCACCGGCTTCATGGATCAATTTATTTCGACGGGATACTTTACTTATAAGCTCTTTGATTGTATATATATAGATTATTCATTTACCTATGGAATATATGGCCTACTAGTAAATGTAAGGATTTTTTTATGTTTAATTTAAACTATTTAATGACTGTTTATATTTCTGACATTCAACCCTTTAAATCGCTAAAGATCAACAGCTTATGTGAGCTCAATTCCATGGCCGCATTTCCGGAAAGTGTTTAAAGCAAAATCATAATGTACATATTTACGTTTATGTATGTCTTGTCTAAAAATCGGCCATTAGCATTAGCATTTTCTCGGCACCACTTATCTATATATAAAAGTATGCATTTCCGCCACATTTTTCACGCTTTTATATGGCATTCGACTAAGTGGGAAAGTCGGAAACTCGGAGGTTCCGAGTAGGAATAGAATAGCCTAATGTTCCGTGTTCCGACACTGTGCATTTTAAAACTGTTGGTTTTATCGATGCGTCATTAGCAACCTTGCAATAATATTTTTTTACAAGATTTGTTTACATTATAAATAAAGAAAAATATTATGTACATTGCTCTTTTAAATTAAAAAATATCATTTTAAATTAAATTATGTTTCAAAATAGAGTAAAAAATATGTATGTATAATAAGCACCGATCTATATATTATTGTGAAATATAAGTTCTTCGGCTTATAATGTTTAAGATAAAATCACTTATCTATACGAGTTGAAAAGCCGTAACTAAGTGGACGTCCATTAATTACGTCAACTAAATAGGGGGGAGGGGGTCTGAAAAGATTTGACAATTGTCGACATAGGGAAGAGGGGAGGTCAAGAAAATTTGACGTCGACGTCAACAATGTTTCCTTTTATTACCTAAAAAGTGATACAAATTCATTACAAAATTCTACATGTGTCCTGTGCCACATAGCCTACATAGCAAACATGTAAATTTGTAAAAACATGGTTTAACGTTAATACAAATATATCAATTATGGATTTGACATATTATTTTTGTGTTCATCTTGTTAGTTTGTAGATCTGTGTATGGACAGTGCAGTAATTAAACAAAATGTGATGAATTTATCAAAATTATCAATCTTGGATGATTTAAGAACTGCAGCAGCTTAGGGTACTTCAGTTTATCTGTAGATTCCACTACAGACCGGTCCCATATTGATCAGCTCACTGTTATTGTGAGGTAGGCCTATAGGCCAATATATATAATGTTTCACCAGATGATGGGCTCCCTATTGAACGTTTTCTAACTTTCCTAGATATGGGTAGCCACACAGGGGAACATTTTGCAAATCTTGTGCACAACCACCATAAAATGAGTGCAAAAAAAGAATTACTTGCTGGATGAATTTCACAAGACTAGTCAATCGCAGCCAGACCCCCAAATTAGTATATAGGCCTATATGCATATATGCAATTGTAGGCCTTTAGGCCTTTAGGGCCTACTTAAAATTCACTTTCGCATTTTGTTAAAGGTTCCAGGGATATGTTCGATCATTTTGAAGAAAAAGCAAAGGAAAAATTGCCTGTAGAAGAAGGCATATCAATGATGTTGAAAAGGTCTATTAAACAATTATAACATATATTGTAGGCTACCTAAAGCTCATTTAGTGTAACGTAAAATTGCAAAAGATTAAATATTTCTATGAAAAGAACAATAGTAAACATAAAGAAAAGAACTATTCTTAAAATCAAAAATGTGGGAGGGGCGAGTTGGGGGGGGGGGTAGGAACCATAGGTAAAAATCGTCTAAAAATTGTAAAACGTAATTAATGGACATCCCCAAATTAACAGTAACTCTTCTATATTTTATGTTCATTTTCAACGTCGTCAAGGAAGATGTAATTAACTCACATTATACATATTATATAGATAAGTGACAAAATATTATGCAAAAATGCACCAAGTTCGTAAATGGAAAAACTTCCTACTCGGAATTTCCGAGTTTCCGACTTTCCCACTTCATCGAATGTACCATAAGTAAATGAGGACTCCATGCTCAGTGAGAAAACATGCAAATTAGTGTGGTTACTTTGTTAAACATCATCGTATAGGCTGAAAATGTAAATAAATGATGTCGCCTGTTAAACATCATTTCATATAACGAAAAGGTAAATAAGTGTGATTAATTGTATACATATATAAGCAGAACTATAACATCTATAATGTATTGGTGAAATAATTAAGAACACATAAAACAAGTATTTAATACTTAGTGATAATCTACTTCAGTCATTACAAATTCACCGGCCTAGACCATCTCTGCCGCCCACATAATATGTGACAAGACCTTTGATAAATTTTATAGAAAACTTAACTTTCAACTTAACTTTTTTATAACATTAAAAGTTAATAAAGTTAATCTATATAGACCATTTAAAAAACACGCTTGATGTTTATCAATCAATCAATCATCAAAATGTCTAATAATAATAATAATAATAATAACGGTGCTTATATAGCGCATATCCCGTTGGTGACAGTTCTATGCGCAGACGACAGTTACAGAATACAGACAGACAACGAAATATGTAGTAATACGCTAATTCTGCTGACGAAATATTATCAATATATAATTATCAATCCTCAAAAATAGATTTCTAAATATAAAACTATTCCAATGAACAGTAAGTAAAGTAACCTTCGGACCAAACTGATCATCGGGCTGGTAAAGCAGCGTTCACCAGTTTCTGTGGCCACGGCATACTAGGGGATGTGTGGCCAGCACAATGCCCGGCCGCCTTAAGTTTACCCAAACTAGTGTTAAGTACCCATCAAAGCTGGGTAGACTCAGAGACACCCTCAAGTTTCGGTAAAATAATCCTAACCTGCAACAGGATTCGAACCCGGAACATTCGGATCGCCTTTCGAATAATAACTTGTTGTTATTATTGTACATATTATCTTCTTTTTGTAATATTTTCAAAAATGTGCCTGGTGTCTGGCTTTGATAGACATTTTTCTGATCCTAGTTCATCTAAACAACTTGTAGTTTTTCACAATAACGGGCTGTGAATCAAATTAAATTTCTGTTCTGTAAAATCTCAATAGTTCCCTTTCTCTTTAATACTTTAAGTTAATATTTATTGTTCTCAATAGTACATCATCCCATACATAAAAGATAAGAAAATATTGAACTTTTACCTTCATCAAAAATATTACGTGGTTAGAGTAAACTATTATAATGTTTACTTTTTTTTTACTATTTTAGACTTATATTTGAATAGAAACAATTGGGAAGTCTTAACATTTTAAAAAAGAAATGTATGCAAGTATCGGGAATTTATACACTTTTATAAAAAAGGTCTAGTCTTAGCATATTATTTCTTTTATTAGAACTAAATTATAGCCATTATGCATTTTCGGCTACTCACCGGTAAATCTAATTTTACATGTATGCAGGATTAAATTTTGAAACTTAATCAAGGGAGATAATAACTTTTTTTTATTCTTTTGAGTCTTTTAATTAATTGTTACTATCATTATCATTTTTTAACTTTATCATACATTTGTACATTTGTTTATAATCTATTTAATTTATTTCAAATAAAAAAAATTTAAACCGGTAATAAAAAAAAAGGATCAAAATTTTGTTTTGTATGTGTAACTTATAAAACACTTTTCCAGCTACTAGTAACTTTATTATGTATATTTTTTCCACATTATATTCTATTGAAATTTATTTATAAAACCTATTGTGCAGATATTTTGTACAGCCTCTCACATAGAAGGCTTAATGAGTAATAAAATAACATGAGATTGAATAATTAATTCATTATGAGATCTTAATTATATTATACAAGTTCATCTAACATTCGTGTTGATACAGTTCTGTCTCTGTACTTACACAAATTACTTGCAACAATGAGGAAGAATTAGTGCAATTTGTTCCGAACTGTTCGTTTCTTGACCCGGCTAATGTTTACACTTCTAGTTAGTGACCATTCTAACAATAATATTGTCTGTATTAGTCTATAGGTAACAATTAAGACATATAATCATGTGTGTTGAAACTATGTATTGCAAAAATAGTTCTAAATCTACTTAGCCAGGGGAGGGGGTGATTGAAGACAGTGGTCCGCATCTGGCGGAAAATACTAGGGGATGTGTTGCCAGCACAATGCCCAGCAGCATTTAATTTAGCCCAACTAATGCCAGGTCCCGGGAAAAAATCCTAGCCTTCACCGGGATTCGAACCCAGAACCTTCGTGCTGCCGCTCGGCCACCATGCCCCCTCTGTAATTCACTGTAATTGGCCAATGTAATGGTGTCTCTACGGAGGAGAACACAAAGCATTAAGACTAGAGGCCGCTATCAATCATTGTTTTCGTTAAATGTAAAAGTGGATGAATAATCTCTGAATTTACCGTGTTTGGTTGTGACAGTTTTACTGGCCATGTAAAGGAACATAGTCAAACAGAGTACTTAATAGTTAGTTGCTGTTGTACAGTGAAATGAACATGCCCAACAAACAATACAACATAAAGTTCCTCCTGAGTGCAAAGAACAATGCACTCAGTTCCAGTTAAGAACAGGACATATATCACTCAACTCACACATATATAAAATAATCCCAATACACGCACTCAACTGCAGACACTGCCACTACCCACAAGAAGCTGTAGACCAATTTCTAAATCCTAAGCTAACCTACCTCAGGCACACACTACTGTAACTCCCTCCTCAACCGACCATCACCAACACAACACAACTATACAGCAATACAGAACAACTATAAAAAAAAGACATGTAAATATGTTTGTCTGGCATTGACTGCAAGAGAGCAAACTGCTCTGCAGACTGACTAACAGAAGAAGAGGAATGTACACCATCACAGGCATTAACACCTCTTTTCCTAAGCTGAAAAATCCTCCCTCCCTCCCTTCCTCCCTCCATCCCTCCACCACATAGTACTCAACCTATTCCTCCATCTACAGCTATTTACGAAATCTTGAATTATAAATGGATGTATATTATATATATATATATATATATATATATATATATATATATATATATATATATATATATATATATATATGTATATATATATCTATATCTATCTCTCTCTCTCTCTCTATATATATATATATATATATATATATATATATATATATATATATATTATATATATTATATTATATTATATGCTTGCCTTATCAACAGACACCAATGGATCAGGCTTATCTGCCCTTGTTGAACTTTGCCACTCGGACCTTTGGACATCTTTCCATCGTTTGGGAACAGAGATGATAATCACCAAATCTGGAAGGTATGTTTACACTCCAAGCCTACCTATATATTAAACTTCGATTAGCCACTCCATGAATACCTATATATTACACTTTCATTAGCCTTGCAGAGCTGTGATTTCCATAAATTTGCGCTAACTGGTTCACCAAGTCATGAATTACTAACAATTTTTTTAATATGTTTTTGGTAATAAATTTTTTTTTTAAAGTATTTTTGTCAAACCAACTTGATCCATAGGGCCCGTGGCCTATGTTGCAATGCTCAGATAAACATAAGGACAAAAACACGTTTCCTTATCCCTAATGCGAGAACAAATGCATATAAGTACTCTTTCTTCCCGAGTGGCATTCGGGCATGGAATGGGTTTCCTGAACAAACCAGGAAAACCAGTAACTTAACATCATTTAAAACACTTATCGAAATGCAAGAGTAGACTAGGACCACGGATGAGCGTAGGACGCAATAATCTTCTTTATAGAAGGAGCGTCTGTAATATATAAGATAATATATAGTCTGAAGCCGTGTCTGATTTCCGAGGTATATTTTTGTGTTGTTTTTTTTCATATGCATACGCATACATATATACATAGTCTATATATAAAAACTTAAGCAATCATATAGATAGAGATATAGTTATATATATAGTTAGATATATATGTAGATATATAGATAGACAGATCTATTGATTGATTGATAGATATATAGATAGATTGATAGATAGATTTCAGAATTTCCCTACATCTTGCACTTTTCCCTCCACACTTTCCACCATCTACCTTATTGTATCCACACTCTCCCCAGCCCACACGCCATTAATTAGTAGTACTATATGCTACCCGGAAAAAAAAAACATTTGTTCATTAAGTGCAACTTGGTGGGAATTGTATTTAAATATGCACAATATTGGATCATACGTCACTTTGCTTAAATACCTTTCAACCCCTTCGTCACATAAAGTCATTAATCTTGTCCCCCACCTTAGGTTCGTGGCGTCACTTATGGACGGCCCCTCGGACTTAATACAACCTTTATTTTTGTATTATTTTATGTAAAAGTGAATTCTAAATATCGATATGCTAAGTCTGCATGTTTTAATAATGTTGGAATACTGCTGTTTTGCAGACGAATGTTTCCGGTGCTCAAGTTGCGAGTTTCCGGTCTGTCACGTGATAAGATGTATTCGGTCAGACTGGAATTTTGTCAGCCCGATACCCGCAAATATCGATACATTTACAATAAGTAAGTTTTCCTTTTCAGAGTGTTGTACAACATTAGAGCGAGCTCCCTTTATTCTACATGTACAAATCCTAATCTGTTATCCATAAAATATTTAATACTATTTGCGGTAGGCCTACAAGTGGTTTATTTTCGCCATTTTATGTATGTTTATAGTATTGTAACATTTTATCTTTTTTGCAACTTTTTGGGTGTTTAATTACCGTGATTGCTCAGATAAACATAAGGAAATAAAACACTTTCCTTATCCCTTAAGCGAGAACAAATGCATATAAGTACTCTTTCTTCCCCGAGTGGCATCCGGGCATAGAATGGCTTGCCTGAACAAATCGGCAAAACCAGTAACTTAACCCTTACAG
The DNA here is from genome assembly GCA_949126835.1 of Anisus vortex. Taxonomy (NCBI): domain Eukaryota; kingdom Metazoa; phylum Mollusca; class Gastropoda; family Planorbidae; genus Anisus; species Anisus vortex. The sequence goes on along the minus strand of OX421497.1, from coordinate 41,298,483 downwards.
TCCCGGGCGCGTATATAGCGGGACTGAAGATATTCATGAGAAAGTAGGTTGGTACGGGAAGGGTTAACATCATTTAAAACACTAATCAAAATGCACGACTAGTCATATTTGTAGAAGGGGCGTCTGTAATAAGCTAGACAAGATAAGAGTTTGTCTATATTTTTTTATCTATTGACTCCTAAGAGTTTTGACTGATAGGGAAAATATTTAAATGCATAAAGTGGACACTTTCTCTGAAAAGATATTTTGAAATAGATAATATATACTCTTGAATATGGATCTTTAATAAAGTAAACATAGTCCAAAAAAAAACTAAATGAAATTACAACAACAAAAAATGGCGACTAGTTGAGAGTTTTGCTTTATTTTTCGTCAAAATGTGAAACGAGCCTTGCAATTTTTCATGATTAGGTGTTTCGCTATGCAGTCTGTTGTTCTGTTTATATTGTATTCTTTGGCCTATAATGTGTACGGTGTCTTTTTTACTTTTACATTGTTGATCTTGCTGTCTTGCGTATTGATTTAATATACATTACTTTTGTAGGGACACAATTGGCCTACGGGTCGACTGTGATTCTTTATTTCACGAGCCTAGGACACGGAAGTAGTTACGATTTGTTCTAATTATTTCAAATGTTTCCAAACGACAGCTCAAGGTGGATGGTGTCTGGATCGGGGGATGCCCTGGCCACGAAGCCGTGTCATTTCATCCCAGAGGGGCCCCTCAGCGGCCAGGCCCTCTGTTCCCAGATTCTGTCATTCGAGCGTGTGAAGATGACCAACTCGGAGTCCACCAAACCTTGCCATGTACGTCAACACACATTCACACTTGACTATGTAATAAAACACAAATTATTGAACTAGATACGAACTACATTTAAATACATAGTCCAAATGACTCAACATAAAACCTCTAGAATTATATTAGCCTATATTGTTTGTTGTCAACTTTGGAAGCATACACAAGCTTTTACACATGGCTCCAGTGGAACAAATATTAAACAGTTAAAGAGTGGAGCAATTTTTGATGATTTATTGACGTAAATTTTTCGATTTTGCGGGATGCACACGTAAAATAAAACACAATGTACTACTTAAACACTTTAATAGTTATATACGTTCATTAAATAAAATTAAATTGTCATTTGTCATTGTCATCCACTAGTAAATTTAAAATCCATGTAAACCAAGCGTTTACTAGTAAAATTTTTTTCAAAAGTAATACCATGTGTTCACTAGTAAATAAAATATGACTATGAAGCAAATTGTTTATTAGTATAACAATTTTTTTTTATCAATGTAAATTATGTTGTTGTTGTTTTTTAAACTGTTGCAGGTGTCTCTTGTTTCAATGCAAAAGTTCCAGCCTCAGATCGTCATAGAGGAAGTGCCTGGCCCACTTAGCATTGTCTCTGCTACACTGGAGCACTACGTCGTGATGTTTCCCCAGACATCTTTCATGGCAGTCACAGCTTATCAGAATCAACAGGTCAGTAATGGCAGATTATAGACGCAGTATAGAGACCCTTTCTCTTGTCTCTAAATGTATGCATCTTTTTTTCTGGCAGCTTTCAGTAAGATTTTATTAATAAATGTATTGTTATTTCTTCTGTAGGCCTACTCTAAATCTGTAGTTCCTAATCCTTTTTTTTCTTTCCTACCAACACTTTTTATTTAGGCTACGGGCTGGTCAACGCCCTAATTTCCCTTACTTATCTCTACAATTTATTTTAAACATTTATTAGCAAAGCAATTTAATCTATGTAATAAACTCGTTAGCATTTATAATCTTTCATTTTAGGTTTCTCTTCCACAGAGGATATAAAAAGGACTATTATTATTATTTTATTTCAGAAAAACCATTGAATGTATTGTTTGCATACAATAAATTTAAACGTAAGCAAACTAGGGTTAAAAATTATTATTTCAAACAGTATGGAGGTGGTGCGGTAGAAAATATAATTTTACCTAGGCCTACGACGTGGTCCAAAAATGTGTGGGTTGCAACGGTCGAGGAAAGGTATGAAAATATGTCTATTTTTGCTTTTAAGTAATATATGGATGGCCCATTTTTTAGCGAATCTAATTACTTTTCTTTTTTTACTTGATGGAACTAATTCATTCTGGTTTAGAAACATATTTAATTGTCGTTTATAAAACAAATCTATTAGGAAAGCTAAATAAATGAAATTACGGACAGTTGTCATTGTTGCGATCTGTTAACCATGTCCTGGTCTATTCCGATTCGTCTATTTCAATCATTCCCGTCTATTTCAGTGAAGACTGCTGTCAATTTCAATCATCGATTTCTATTTAGTTATCACTGTCTTTTCCAACCATTGATATACGTAGGCTTCCTTATTACATTTAAGTGTAGTGTTTAGTTTCAGTCCTTTCGCTGTCAATTCAAATTATTACCTCAAACTAACCAAGTCATCCTAAGGCCAACGGCCCCACTTGATTAGAAACTGATTGCCAGTGTTAATGATGAAATAAACATCTGAATTATGTTATCTCTCGGGTCTTTCGGGATTCTTTGATCGTGATAACAGCACCGTAGGCGTATCTGTCGACACAAGAAGCTATCACTTGATACAAGCGTAAGTTTAGCTCGGGTGTTAAGACCGAATGATAAAAACTCCGCCAGTGTCTGAAGTGTGGTAGGATCCTATAGGCCAGCAGGCTAAAAGTAGCCTACGCATGTTGTATATGGTGTTTAGTCGTCCGGGGCATAGTTGGCAGAATATAAAAGAATATCCAGGGCCGAACAAAAACGAGCAGAAAGAAAAGCCAAGCAGACCTGCAAGGCGCTGCTAGATCCCACGACCGCATCTTTTGTCTACAGTACCTGCAACAGATCCTTCTGGGCCCGCATAGGACTGATAGGCCACCAAAGAGGCCACATGTTTTGATGTTTTATGTTTGGGCTTTTTCGTACATTTGTGCAGGGCCGTATTTAGGTTTGTGGGGGGCCCTGGCACTAGCTCTATATATCAATATGACCTACACTGAGGGGGTGGGGGTAGGTGCATATCATGAAAGAAAAAACAAAAACTCAATAATCCGATAATGTATGTTGTGACAAGACTGATCTTTTGACTAAATCAACTGAATCTATTTAAAAAAAAATAAGACAGTGTATAGCGTCTTCACTTGAGCCTCTCGCTAGCAGGGCCGGCTCGTGAGTTTCCTACACCCTAAACATAATAATATATGTCACAGCTCTGTCTATTACAACGCTCTAAATGTAGACCTAGTAGTCAACTTCTCAACACTTGTTGCTCGTTGATAAACTGAATAAACTGCCACCACACTTGGGAAGGTCGACAGATTAAAAAAAAAAGTGTTTTCATCCATATTTTCCCATGCGAGTTATCAGCTTAGACTGGCGCCGATATAACCAGGGAGATAAAAACACCCGCGCTGCTTCCTTTTCGTCAGCGGACAACTCCAGTCAAGTGTCGGTAGAGTGGACGCACCGCTACTCCCCCCCCCCCCACCTCATGGCTTTTCGCACCTTTCATCCGTCAACAGGGGAGCTGTGCGTTAATCCTATAACGCCCTAACAAACAGCTTACAATGAATGGCGTGGTACAGAAATAGTTAATAGTGGAAATGCTTTTATTTTCGTCATCTGATTCCCACTCTGTCATCTAGCCCGATAAAAAAAAATGGTTAGTGAATGAGAGCTTATGTATTAATATATTACAGACGCTCTTTCTATAAGAGAAGATTGCTGCTTTCTACGCCTATCCGTGGTCCGAGTCTAGTCTTGCATTGTGAATATTTTTTATAATGATGTTAAGGTACTGGTTTTCCTGGTTTGTTCAGTCAACAGATCCATTCCTTGCCCGGATGCCACTTTATATGAAATTGTTCTCGCATAAGGGATAATAAAGTTGTTTTTGTCCTTATATTTATCTGAGCATTGTGATAGATTTTTATTGTGTTGTATTTCTAAGTTAGAATTTAATGCCTTCTGTATTAATTACTAATTTACTCTTTACCCTTCGATGTCCTCTAGTGTTTCTAAGTCTAGTGATTTAACTATTGGTGTTACTCCTATCAGTTTCAATGACTAAAGGGCTACAACATGTCTGACCCTCTTATTCTATCTGGCTGTGGTATTGTCCAGTTCTGTCAAGTAGTCTCTGAATGACCAGCTTAAAGATACAGCGACCGTTATAACGGTGGCGATTAGGGTTAGGAGAGCCGATGTCAACAATTAACTTCAGAGCCCGGGGCTAGTGACCTAAGACCACGTAAAGGTCAACGTAAGTCCGTGAAGTTGGCATGTTTCTGAGCGAGGTTATCTCCTCTTTGAGGCAGTACAGAATTTGTGCCACCATCATCTCTCTCTCTCTCTCTCTCACTTCTCTCTCTCTCTCTCTTTTCTCTCTCTCTTCTCTCTCTCTCTTCTCTCTCTCTCTTCTCTCTCTCTCTCTCTCTCTTCTCTCGAGTAATTAGACTCTATATTTTGTAGTTTTGAATTCGTTTGTGCCACACTGGTAGCTAAGGACAGTGTTAGTATAAAAATCACTTTCAATTAACCCTTCCCGTACCGACCTACTTTTATCTATGCATGCTGCCTTCAGTTCCGCTATATACGCGCCCGGAACTGTAAGGGTTAAATCTCTCTGCTCTACGAATTACGCGTAACATCTGAATTAACAATATCAAATCTCTCTCTCTCTCTCTCTCTCTCTCTCTCTCTGTGTCTCTCTCTGTGTCTCTCTCTCATTCTCTGTCAGACGATGGGACAGAGCCAAATTAGGCCACCACGGTGTGGAAAGGTATTGGGTAGCCAACACAATGACCATCCTTCCATCGGATATACTGGGGGGATGGGGGAATCCTGCTGCTAATCTGGTTTCGAACCCGTTACCTTCAGCATGGCAATGCAATCACGATATTGCTCTAATGTGTCCATTGCCCTCAGAGTTTCAGATGGTGGACGTGTTCTGGATTCTTTAACATTTCAGCTTCATGTGCTTTTATTGATTTTCGCTGTTGTTGTTGTTTTTTTTTAAATTTGTTTTTATTTTATATTACGACACTTTATTTATATAAATCATAAAAATGCAGCCTTAATAATTTCTGTTTAGAATCTAACTCCGTGTGCCAGCCACTCACTACTCAGTAGGCTAACTATTTAGTTCAATTGACAGTCAACATGGCAAAGGGTTAACGGAAATAGTTGTGAGTTTTGACTTATAAGTTAATATACGGTTTATTATTATTACAAATGATATATTTATATAGCGCTATTCATAACAAAGTCTTCGAATGCGCTTTACATTTACCATAAGTTATTAAAATAAATCGACAAAGTGTGTTTTTAATTTTGTTTTAAAAATGTCTATATTATCGGCTTCTTTAATTGTGTTCATTCCACCATATAGTTTCTACGACGCTGTAGGAGCGAGCTGCAAATGTTTCTCTTTTTACGCTTGGTACCTATTTATGCCATCGAGAACTATGTCATAAATATATTATATGCCTACTTTTTAAACTTTGACAATTATAAAACTAGTAGAGTGTGTATTTTTTAAATTGAATTTGCAATGTCCTACAGTTTTAGCAAACAATGAATAGGCCCAATTATATAAGTATGTTTTCGTCAATGCTTTCATTGAAGAAAAAAAAAAAGTTACCAGCTTTTATCTGTATCACCACTGGAGAATAAATTCACACATGACAGATAACTTTTCACTTATGACTTTTTCACTTTAGAGATATCAACGGGCATATCTAACGACCAAAACAATAGAGCTTTTTTTAAAAATTACATCAAAGCAGGATCAGGTGAGAAACTTATCAACCTTCAACTATGACCTTATGAACCATGACCTACTAAGCAATAGCTTTCCCACGTTGACAAGTTTTTGTTATGTTTTTTTTTTCTTTTCTTTACTGTTAAATTTCATTATGACAAAAATCGTGACTTTATGAAAGATAAAAATCAACAACAAGAATAGTGTATCAGGCGCCAATATGATATTGATACTAGATTGTGCTAGGTGTACTGGTTCGCGGCTCACATTGATAGGATAAGAGGCCCAGGGCGGGAAAAGCCATTAAGTACAAGTGGCTTTCAATTTACACTCGCACAACTTTTCCCGTGAACAAGATGGGACAGTCTTTTCTTGTTTGTATTCAGCGTTGATTTCATGCGTGTTGGTCCATAGGCAGAGCGCTGAATTGTTATTCCTAATGATGTTCGTTTTTGTTTTTTTCACATCCTGGTCTGAAAGATGTTGTTCGTCCCTCATTTCCGAGGATGGCCACCTCTATCATTAGCTTTGTGGCTTCTTTGGTGGTCTGTTAGTCCTATGGGCCCTGAAAGTTTGTTTTTGCAGGTATCGCACACAAAAGGTGCGGCTTTGGCAGCGTCATGCAGTTTCACTTGGCTTTTCTTTTTGAGCGTTTTTGGTTCAGCCAGGCCCCACGAGAGGGGGGTACAGCCGGTACGCCGTACCGGGGCCCTTGGGAGTTTAGGGGGCCCATAAAGCCCATGAATATTAAAATTTAAAATTAAAATTTGAATGTGTAATTGAACATTTTGTTAAATATGCAATGAAGCCTTTAGTTGTAATATAGGGTCTAATTATTTTCGATAGTATTAAGGATCTTAGTTTTCGTCCTGATTCTTCTGCCTGCGCTGCGGCTGTTGGTAATGTGGTGCTGTCAAACAGTTAAGGTATGGAGGGATGCAAACAGACTTAAATTAAATAATGAAAAGACACAGGCAATTATCTGTGGTTCTGATGTCAGTATTCGGAAAATAGCTATTACGATTAAGGTTGGTGCTTCCGAGATAATGTTGTCCAACACGGTTAGAGACCTTGGCCTTTTTATTGATAATAAAATATCGATGGTTACACATATCAGCGTTGTGGTTAAGGCTTGTTCGTCTCATCTACGCGCTCTGGGTCAGCTGCGACCGCAACTCAATAGAAGGACGGTCAATACCGTAGCAGTCTCTCTTATCCAGTCAAGGTTGGATTACTGCAATAGTTGCCTGTGGGGTTTGCCCCAGAACCAGCTGCAGAGTTACAGAGAGTGCAGAACACCACGGCGCGCATTGTTTCGGCGGTGAAGAGGCAAGATCATATCTCCCTAACACTAAGGGATCTCCACTGGCTCCCGGTGATAAAGCGAATAGAGCACAAAATTATGTCCATTACATATTACGGATGCATAAAGGGCATTGTTCCTTCTTATCTTAGAGAGATTATATCAAGGCATGAGCCATCTAGGGAACTGAGCTCTTCATCACAGTCACTCCTCAAAACTCTCAGGTTGGATGGACACAAAAAGAAGTACCTAGGAGTGCGCTCATTTGTATCAGTTGCGCCTTCTCTGTGGAACAGTTTATCTCAGACACTGAGAGAATCTGGGACAAGAGAATCGTTTAAAAAGAACTTAAAGACATTTCTCTTTGGCTAATACATCTGCCACTGCAAATCAAACCAAGAGCGCACTGAGCATGCTAATTTAATAGCATGGATAGAAGCGCTATAAGAAATGCCCATTCTTATCTTATCGTTTTATCTCTTTTTTATCATTTTTCTCCAGAGACGATTACAGATATAAACCTATGAGCCTTACAGGCTACAGTTCTCCCTGTTAGCTTAGTAACCTAGGCCTAAACACTCTATATCGCCGAATGCCGGTACGGAAATCAAAGCTAGTTAGTCGATCCTTTTACACTTTAATGATCTTATGTGCGGTAGCCACGAGGAGAGGTTGACGTAATCATAATTTTAGACAAATGTAAATACACATTATTTAGTTGCAGCCTCAAGAGGTGGAAAATACTGTCAAAGCTTCATGGCATTTCTAGCACCATATGGTCAGTATTGAGTATGGCATTGCAAGACAAATAAACTTTGACACTGTAATTCGTAGTTTTGCCAAGAAAAGGGCACGCAATTTAAGGCAGCCCTGTTTAAATAAAACTAGTCTTTTTCTTCTCTGTCTTTTTTTATCATTCATGTAGGCCTTTTGATGTTCTATTTGTTGACTATTTCTTTTCACCAAACAGTAAGCATTCAAAAGATGAATGATTTTGGTATATTTGTAAATAATTAGATCAATTCTGATCAATACTGAAGCGGAGGAACTATTAGATCTACAACAATTTAAACTAAGGACAATGTACTTGATTAATGTATTTTTGTAATAGACATGTAATGCTGTGATTGAAATGATTACACTCTAATGGTAAATGGTAATGGTAGTTTCACAAAATAGTCCACAGACCTTTTAAAAAGATTCCTGATTTTTCAAACGTATATTTAATACAAATAAATCATCTAGATATGACTGTGTTAGAAAAAAATGGTGTTGGGGGGGGGGGGGGGGAGGGGCCCAGAAAAGATCTCGTACCGGCATGTTTTTTTTCTCTCGAGGGCCCTGGGTTCAGCCTCTGAAAGATACCACTGTTTTGATTCACCGTCCCGTTGATTAATCTGCTGACTTGAATTAATATGGGGAAATGAAAGCGGCTGGGTACTGTATTGGCCACACCGCCCAATGGTCTGCCCACAACGATGCTAGCATATTCTGCTTTGTTAGCTTTACGAAACTAAAATTGTGTTGAAAATGTTGCTTTTAGAAACTAATAGATCTATTTTTTTTTTCTTTTTGTATAATTAATTTTGCCCCAATTAATGTCAGGTGCACATCAGAGCTGGGTAGACTAATGGACGCTATTCGCCAGAATTCGAACCCAGGACCTTCGGTTGTTTGGTGTATTCTTATTATAAGTTGTTGGTCTTTTTTGTTTGAAGCGAATCAAATATATTTGCAATTAATATATGTACGGGATTGAACACTAGGCCAACAGATTTCATTCAAACAGTCCAAACCAATTGCAAGCAACGGCTCATCCTATATTTGATTATGAAAGGACATGATCTCGACAACTAGATCATAATGTTAAGGCTTCGACCCAAAGCGTTCAAACTGCTAATCAATTTGGTTCAAGTGATGGCTATACGGTGTACGTCTGGCGATAACATGAAAGGCTAGTGTCAACAGAGTTATACGCCCGTTATCCATATCACCGATCTGATATAACCGATCAGTAGTCAGCAAGAAAGATATCATCTGACGCCGACATGTCTACACGGCCTCTCTGGGTCAGCGGTTATCAATGGTGTTAAAACGTGTATCACTGACAAGTACCTTACTTTCAATCAGGTGCCAAATGAACATGTCTGTTTATTGCTTTCGTAGCCTCGCCCGAAATTTTTTCGGCCATTAACTGTTCAATATTTTCTTTCTTTTTTTTTTTACTTCCTCCAGATAACAACTCTAAAAATAGCCAGTAACCCATTCGCTAAAGGCTTTCGAGAATCAGGAAAAGCCAGGTTGGTTGTATATCAACTTACTGAAAGTCATCTTTAGGAAAAACTAATTTAATTAGGCGAGTAGAAGTTGATGGGCTTCATTTCGTTCATTTCTTTTCAAATGTTTTTTTTTAGGGTGACTTATGAAACGCTGGCCGCTCAGTATTCAGGGTTCGTGCCACAGAAGAGTTACTCTCCTGTACTAGCTACGTCTGCTCATCTAAGGTCAGGATTTTTTCGGCGCGGAATGCCAGATGTGGGAAGCTACATTGCCGCCGATGAGCGCGCTTATTTAGAAGCTTTAAATAGAGGTAGTGCCAACTGGCAGCTTAAAAAATTATTATATAACAGGGGTCGGCAACCTTTAGATACTAGTGTGCCAAAAACGCATTTCTAAATCATTCAGCATCCCAACAACCTTAATTTCATCCGGCTCTTTTCATGCAGAAGAGACTTATAATTTCCTTTTTTGAGGGTCTTTCGAATTCCATAATTTAAAACTGCTCCGCGTGCCAAGTCTGGCAAGCATGCCGTAGGTTGCCAATCCCTGCTATATAACATACTGAAGTAATAAACATTTGAATAATAGAAAGATATTTTTTAAAGAGAACAGAGAATAAAAGGCAGGACATGTAGGCAGACAGACCGATTTATAGCCTATTTAAATTGGTTATTAATATATATATTAATTATTAATATTATATATATTTATCAATATTTTTCTTCCATACAGATAAAAATTACAAGTATTCACAAATGGAAGATGAAAAGATTTTACAACTGTTACACCAACCTAGAACCACTTCGTCTGCTTATCATTGTTACCCAATGTATTACTCCCCCTTTTCACCTTCCTTTGCAAGTCAAGCCAAGGACAAAAATGGAATAATTTTGAAAACTTGAATGCAGATTCATACGTTGATAATACGTTGCTTTTACACAAAACTATATCTTCTGATAACACGACGGATAATCACAGAAGCTTAATTTCATCTCCGTTAAACCTTGCTGTAACCCCATCGTGTGGGGAAAGCGAGAAGCTAGAAAGGACAAGCACTGGACATTTTGGTGAAAAATTGCTACAAACGTGTCGTCAATATCGATACCACCCACACGCGTTTCCTTCTGTTCAAAAATCGATTACATCTAATCAGGGAATCGCCCTTCTGCACCCATACAGGCAATTGTATTCGGACAATAACATTTCACTTCGAATCACGTCTGATCAGCAAGAGCTCGAGGCGAGAGCGAGCAGATCAAACATGTCGTCTCTAGATTTTACACGTTCCCAGAGCGCGAGGCTGAGTCGCTCATCCTCGCGGGAATCGTTAGTGGGTCCTACTAGGTGCAACACAGAGCCGTCTGCGACGTCATGTCTGCCCATCATAAAACACCTCGGTTACGAATCAACGTCCAGTGTTCGCTAAGCAGAAAAGCGTTTCTTTCGTTTTATAGGTCAACATTATCTACTTACACTGAGATGGTGCAGATATGCAGTTTGTGAGTATTCCATCACAAAATAAAAATAAACAGAATGTACCAATAACTCAATGGGGTGGCGCCTCTGGAGCATCGTCTGCCACAATCACGTTCTAGAAGCGATCGCCCAACAGAAGAATCAGCCAATGAAAACTTCTACGCATATTTTTAATAATTATAGGCTACAAACTATGAAAATTCAATACATCTGAAAACTTTATAGATCTAGAACCTATAAATTGTATTTAAAATCTTGGGATGTCATTGTTTATATTAGATGTTAAAATGTCAAATAATTCGAAATAATAAATTTTAAGACTAGGCCTATTTTATACTGTTTTAGATCTAATTGTATATTATAGTAAAATGGAGTATTCCCTTCAGACATAAAAAAGCATTCCCCAGCTTCAACTTGAATGGGGGTGTAAGTCCAGCTACATTGACTTTCCTCAACTAATATTATCTCGTAGCCTACCCGTCAGAATTGGGTAAACTCAGGATCGCCTTCTAGGAAAACACAATTTTGGCCATTTTACTTGGATTTACACCGCAAACCATCTTAGTGGCCAAAGTATGTGAGATAAAATAGTCTTTCGTATTGCAAGCCAACAGGAATTATTTGTAAAAAAAAAAATTGAAATGGCTGAAATTACAAGCTTATTTTAGCAACAATTACCATTGTAAATTTACCAGTCTTTGTGATCATCTGGAAACTATTGTCAGTAATAGACAGTATATAATAGACAGTATATAATAGACAGTATATAATAGACAGTATATAATAGACAGTATATAATAGACAGTATATAATAGACAGTATATAATAGACAGTATATAATAGACAGTATATAATAGACAGTATATAATAGACAGTATATAATAGACAGTATATAATAGACAGTATATAATAGACAGCATATAGACAGCATATAATAGACAGTATATAATAGACAGTATATAATAGACAGTATATAATGGACAGTATATAATAGACAGCATATAATAGACAGTATATAATAGACAGCATATAATAGACAGTATATAATAGACAGTATACTCTAATAAACCACTGTATAATCTGCAGGCAGACATAATCTGACACATGCAGAGTTGTCTGTGATTCATGCAAGTTAAGAAATAAATATTGTACAAAGTTCTATAACCCTTTGTTTATATTAATTTCAAGGTAGACAACTGCTAACTTTTTGCTAGAAGTTTCTAAATTTATCTCTATGACGTACTGTATGCCAACTAAAAGGATGTTACTTTCACTTTTAATGATTCAAGCTGTTTACAGGCAGGCACACACACAAAATTAAAACAGCAAACACATCAGTAAAATAAAACAAAACAAGTTATAATTGTCAACAAAACATTTTATTTAGGGTAATTTTGCACATTAATTGTTAACAATAATGACAAATAATATCTCCAACCATTACCGGTACTGTTTAAAAGTATGTACACTGCACCATTGTTAATTTACATTACAAAAGAAATAAGTCTAGTTACACAAATGAACCAAGACACATGTGTTGTCTGTACAAAGCATAGAACCAAGACACATGTATTGTCTGTACAAAGAATAGAATGAAGACACACGTGTTATCTGTATAGGTTCCTCAGTCGCTGTCAACGGGAACATTCAGAATGGACAGCTTGTTCTTCTTCACTCTCTGAACTGGCCTCTTCTCCACAATCTTCCTCTTCTTTGCCTCTTTCTTCTTGATGTTGTGCCTGATTTTCTTTCTGGCCGCTATGTCTGGATTGGTCACGGCCTGTCGCAGGACAAAAGAAACAAGGGTTAACAAATGTTTCACAATCACAATTAACCCTCGGAGACCCAAGGAGTCACCGGTGTCTCACCATGTTTAATGGGGCCAACCTTGTTAAAAAAATAATAATTATTGATGGAATTACGTGTTATAAATTTTAAATTTGTTTTTTGCCTTTAAGCCCAGCCTTGCAACTACAAAACACAAGGGAATTAACTGTGTTTAGTTTTAACAATTAACTTAATTACTGCCCTTTTGCACAGTGCCCCCACCCAGAGGCAGAAAATAATTTGAATCCTCACTGTTCTTAATCAAATTTCCTGTTCTAACTCATTCTTGCCATGGCTGTGCTAAAATTTACTTGCATCACAGATAATTGCAGCAAATTAATTGAAGTATTAGAAGTAATACATGTAAGTTGGGAACTTGTTATCTAAAGAAAAGCATGTTGGAGTGTTAAGTGGAATTTCTAGGGTCCCTTCTTGACATCTTGGTTAATTGCAGGAATATTTCCCCATTATCAAGAGGAGACATAGGACTAAGTCTATTCCAGCTATGTCCACACTTTTCCATTGTATGCCACTGAGACTAATGAGGTCTGAGCAAGTAGCCCAGTAGTACAAACTGAAAAGGGTAACACTACTCATAACTTTATGCTCTGGGATGCCATGATCTAGCAGCAGACCTTAAGATTTCCATTCAGTGCGTTCTGGGGGTTGTAATCAGGAGAAACTTTGCAATCCACCAAACTCTGATGGCCACGGAACATTGTCAGAAAAGTATAGGACATGATTTAAAAGCCCAGCTGACCATTCCAGCTAACCCTAACCAGCTTCATAAAGCTCTATTAACACAACTTATTGTGAATGAAAGCCTATAGCCAGAATTTTTGTTATTTCAGTGTTTACCTCCGCAGCCATTAGTCTCTTTCTGTCATCACGTTTCTCCACTCTGTGTTTCAAACAGTTGGAGTAGGCTGTGGTGAAAAGCTCAACTCCTGCGCACTTTTTCAACAAATCACAAACTTCTTGAGCTAAACTTTTCAGCTCTGGGTCTGAAAGAAAATACACAAATGTACTTGTTATAATAAATATAGTTTCAGTTCGCCAAATTCATTTTTTTTTAAAGCCTGGTTTATGGACAAATACCATACAATCAGAGATATAAACAAAGGGCTGATTACAATTCTATTAGCTGGCTACAAAATAATATCATGATAATAATATCAAAAAATTCTCTTGAAGGAACCAGTTCCAAATGAAAAGTAAATTCAGAAACACTCAAAAGTTCGTTCAACTTATATAGCAAAGAGCATAGCAAACATAGCAAGGAAGAGAGCACTACATAATAATAATAATAATATTTGTATAGCGCTGCCAACAAACATAATGTAAGCTCAGAGCGCGTTTAACATACAACTAAGAATACGGATATTACCCTAGGCCAGGTGACAGAGCTAAATTGATGATTAAAAAAGACAAAACAAATAAATGTAGCATTAACCGACCCAGCCCATAAATAAGACAGTCAGTTTCTAAAGCATGTTAAATTTTATCTAAGGTAAATATTGAAATAATGAGTTTTTAAGTTCTGTTTGAAAGTAACAGTAGAGCTTGTTCGCCTCAGTTGAATGGGAAGTTGATTCCACACCTTCATAGGAAGGAGCAGAGCATTACATTGCAAAGAGCAGAGCATTACATTGCAAAGAGCAGAGCATTACATTGCAAAGAGCAGAGCATTACATTGCAAAGAGCAGAGTATTACATTGCAAAGAGCAGAGCATTACATTGCAAAGAACAGACTAACCTTTTGACTGCTCCGCCATTTCTCTCTGTAACACAGGCAGCACTACAGGTAAAATGGCTGTCACATTTTCTGGTCGAAGTGTCACGGCCACAGCAGCCACCCATTTAAACGTATGATTTCTCTGTACAGCAAGATAAACATTGACAAAGTTACCACTGACAAAAATTGGATTACCAAAAAATTAGTTTTGATTACGGTAGTTCCTTTCTTTTTCACAAATTTAATAACATAAGAAAAAGTAACAAAAAATGCCAGATTTTTTTTCAGCAGAAGTTAAGTAAGTAACCAAATACATTTTTAATATTATAAGCTAACCAAATGGTTCACTGAGTAGACTTTAACAAATTGTGACCGAATTCTGAAAATAATTTAACCCTTCTTGCAACGACCTACTTTCTTGCTATGTCTATACCTTCATTACAGGCAATTATTTTACTAATTACTCCGCACATCCTAGACTTTATTTTAGAACGACTGAAACATTGATAGGGTTCCGAAAATAAATTTTTGCATTTTTGTTTGTAAAAAGTCATAATAACATGTAGAGAGTAAATTGTTTTAAACTTGATAACTTACCTTATTAGAATAATCTAATTCTTTAAATGATTACATTCATTTGTAATATTAATTCATAAGAAAAAGTTTCATCACGCCTAAGTCCATAATAGTGAAAGGTAAATAGCTATCAGCCACAAGACCTACACATTCAATTTCACAACCAAGACTCAATAATTGGTCAATTTTCATAATTTAAACAGCGAAATATAAGTCTACTATTCAGCTATCGAATAATCATTTTGCTCAAGACTATGGTCTACTTTAAATAGACACCCTTCATTGAGGTAAATATACGCGCCTGGGCCACAGGGAATTGCATCGGCTGATGAAAATATATGCGCTTGGGACTGCAATGGTTAAAATTATATGCTCAAAGTCTAACCCATGTCTCTCACATAACCAGCAATCAAATCTTAATGACAATTATAACAGTATACAATTCACCAACCTTAATTGTGACCTTGACGTTGTTGATGACCTCTATATTAGCTTCTCTGATGACTTTCTTGGCCAGCCAAATTAGGTCCTGCTGCCTGTCTAAGGTCTCGGTCAGTCGAGCCACGTACAGGAGATTTTTTATCACCTGGTGGAAAAAGACATTATGAGTAAAATGACATTATGAGGAAAAGGACATTAGGTGGCCAAAGACATTAGATGTAAAATGACATTGGGTAGAAAGAGCCAGAGCAAAACTTATGAATTTGTGTAAATAATATGAAATAACAACGTAACATTTTTTCTAAAGCCATGCCTACCTGTGTGCCTAATAGATCATCAAAATTTGGTGTTTTCAGCTGACCACACAAAGCTATGCCAAACTTTCGAACCTAATTGAAGAAATCAAAAGCACAAAATTTTACTTGAACCAAATTGTAAAAAAACTTTTGTTACAATAATCTCATAAAGAAAAGAAAAAAAAGTTTTTATTTTGACCAATTAAATTTTATTTAGTTAGCTTATCTGGGGTGTCCTGTGAGACAAAAGATTTACTTAATCTATGATCACCTTATCTGTCGTGTCCTGAAGGATGTAAGACACTTCCTGCGTCTGGTTTTCTCTTGCATCCTGCAGCTGTGACAGCATCTGTGCCACCTCGGCTGGCTCCCAGGCACTGAACATAATCCCCAGAAGCTGGCTGCTGGCCAACCTGACTTGCATGTGTGAGTAGGACAGGAGGTAGACAACGTAGCCTGCATTTCACCAAAACAACAACATGGAATATTTGATTAAGTTCAACCTAAAACTAAGTTTGTGACACTGGCCAAACCATAGCAAGCTCTTCCGAGCACACATAGCTACAAATAACATTTAAAGTTTTTCAGTTTAAAACCACAAAAGCTTAAATCACTGTTATATTGCTTTTGGCCTAATTTGGTATGAGCTTTACTGCAAGAAAAAATTCAATTTGAATCTAATAAATACAAAATAACATACCTATTATACAGTCTACATGTATAAAATAAAAATTGATCCATAGGGCCGGTGACGCAGCGTTCACCAGTCTCTGTGGCCATGGCATACTAGGTGATTGTGTGGCCAGCACTATGCACGGCAGCCTTTACTTTACCCCAACAAAGGTCAGGTACCCATCAGAGCTGGGTAGACTCAGGGACACCCTCCAATCCCTGTGAAAAAATCCTAGCCTGCACCAGGATTGGAACCTAGGACCTTCGGTTCACCAGCTGAACGTGCTGCCGCTCGGCCACAGTGCCCTATAGCCTACACGTGTAGCGTGTTTAAAAATAGATTTCTTATTGGATTAAGAATTGTATCGATAATTTATCTGGAATAATTTAATTGGTGCCTCATGATTATTTGTGTACAATTGTATAGATAAGTTATTTATTATGACGTAATAACACCAAATATGTGTTTTTGCAGTCTGTACAACTTTTCTAATAGGCAATTTCTTATGCTTTCTGAAAACTTCTGGGGAAATCCATTCTAGCACTTTCTGTACAAAAACCAATATAAGGCAGGCAGAGAAGTAGTATGTTGTTTTTTTACATAGGGATGAAGAAGCTACTTATTATTGACCAGTGAAGTTGAATGTTATTATTGTACACTACTTATTATTGACCAGTGAAGTTGAATGTTATTATTGTACACTACTTATTATTGACCAGTGAAGTTGAATGTTATTATTGTACACTACTTATTATCGACCAGTGAAGTTGAATGTTATTATTGTACACTACTTATTATTAACCAGTGAAGTTGAATGTTATTATTGTACACTACTTATTATCGACCAGTGGAGTTGAATGTTATTATTGTACACAAGTTCAAGCATTAAATTTCTTCTTTAACGTTCATTGAGTGGCTAGAGTGTATTATTTCATAATGAACCAGTTCCTAGATGGACGACAGATGACTTGGGTTAGAACCTACCCCATATAAGATTCATCTGTGTTGTGTATTTATCTTGTCTTATAATTCCAAGCTCTCTGATGATTTTAATAGCTGTGTTCAACACTGCCAGGAGGCAGACATCTTGTTTCTCCACTTCCTGTCCCTCAGTGACCTGTCAACATAATCAACTTAAAATCCAATGCAACACACAAAATGCAGTAGTTAAATTTTGTCTCCCTTTATACAGAAAAACATTTAATGGATGCAAAGCTGGCAAGACATGACTGAAGTATTATTGTTTTTCTAAGTAAATAGTTTTGTAAATATATTGTATCCTAACACAATTCCTGTTTTAGATGTCAATATGTAAAAAAAATCCCTGTACTGTAAAAGATGTCAAAAGATTACCGCCCTTGTCCAAACTGAAGATTACATTACAGTAAATATTTTTACTAACTTGATTTAAAATGTGTTCCGATTGTTTACTGTTACAGATTAAGAATGAGGGGACAAAAATAGTGGGTGAATGTGAGGGGAAGGAGTGAAGGAATGAAAAGAGGAAACTTGAATGTTGTTCAGAGAGAAAAGTGAAATGTGTTCAGAAAGAAACAAAAGCAACTATACAGCAACTGACAAGGAGAGGTCTTGACGACATACTTTGTAGATACCAGGGTCCAGGTGAAGCTGCAGCAGTGGCACAACTTCATCTAAATGATACTCAAACTTGCCGCCTTCCACCTCCACAAACAGACCACACAGGTGGTAGCCCATTGACCTGACACACAACTGAGATAGAGTAAAACAAATCTTGATATTTAAAGAATGGATTAGAAATACAATAAGTAGGGTTTTAGTGGAAAAATCATTTTTTTTTATCAAAGCTTTAACCTGTAATAAAAAGAATAGTAAAAGAAAAAGAAATCCCATCTGACTAAATTGATCCATAGGGCAGCAGCATTCACCAGTTTCCAAGGTCAGGGCATACTAGGGGATAGTGTTGCCATCACAATGCCCCAACTGCCTTTACTTTTCCCAGGTACCCATTAGAACTGGGTAGACTCAGGGACACCCTCCAGACCCAGGCAAAAAAAAAAGTCTTCACCAGGATTCGAACCCAGGACCTAAGGAAAGCCAGTCGAACAGGCTGAAAAAGTGTTGTTGTTTTTTCATAAATTCTTTCACATTTTTTCAATCTGCTGGTCTCCAATCACATGACCACACTGCCAAGCCTGGGCAACTTTACTAAATCCATTAGCTTTTTGAACAAGAATTAAATTTAATCAACTTATCACAACACAAATAGTAATTCTTTTAAAACAAAAAAATAGCCATTTCCTCTTTTTTTTTTTTTTTTTTAAACAAGATTTACAACAAGAAAGATATGAAACAATCTATTTACATTTTCAGACTTGATCCATTGAATGACTTGTTCAAACATTATCTTCCTGCATTTAAAAACCACCTGTGAAAGAGAAAAGGAGAAACACATAAAGTAGCGCACAGAATTAGCATAAACCAATGGTATTCATTTTGTTGATTTTTTTTTTAATGTTCTAAGCAAGCAGGTCTATAAAAGTCTGCAGTTACCTTCCCAATCAAGGATTTGAGAGCCACTGTGGTCAGTTTCCTGCACCTGATGGAACTGTCATTGAAAGACGCCAACGAGAGCGAAGAGAAAAACTTCGGGCAGTGATCGTTTAAGGTTTTCTGAAAGGATAAAACAAAGCCAAAGTCACCAACAAACATACATACTTAGTTACCAGGTAGCAAGTTTGTCACTCAAAGCTTAGTAAAAAATAAAAGTTATAGGTGGATATTTGTAATTGATTTCTCTTCTATGCTCTATACAGCTGAAAAGGCAGGCTGATTTGGCAGATTTGAGCGCCTTTCCCTTCCCTTCAAGCAAGCTAATGGCAAAGTCAACTATCCCTGAATGAAGAGAACAGCTAGCTCCCAACCATGTTTGTGCTATGTTGACTGCTACATTTGAGGAACAGAGTGAGAGCATCAGAAAATATAGGTAGCAAAAATATATAGCAAAAAAATGCTCCCAAAATTGATTATTTCAATGCTGAAGTGGAAACTTTAGCCATTTCTTCACTAGAGTCGCCGATTCAGGGTAACTGGGTTGTTTCATTTCTGATAGCGGTGCGAGATTTTAAATGCCTATTTTAGCCTTTCTAAACTCTGACCAAAGAGTGTGATAGTGATGCTAATTTTAGCTAGAGCGACGAATTTGAGTGAATTTTTAACAATAAGTAAGGCATGTTTAGCTCTAATTCTACAAAAATGAATGTTATTTTGGAAATATTCAGAGAATCATTTAGCTAGGCTTATGACGGAAAGGCTTTGACAATGCCAAGATAATAGTCATATTGATAGCATTGTATAAGTTGAATAGGCTTTGACTTGGAGGATTTCAGTCCAATATGTTGATTTTTAAATTCCATGAACAACTATCGCAACCGATCGATGTATGCTCAGTGAATTATTTTATTTTCATAATATCTATCAGTTTATCTGTTCTGGTTTTGAATTGAACTTTATTTATTTATATTTTCACTATAAAAAATATAATTCAGTTTCTTTAATAGTTTTTTTTTATCGTTAATTTAAAAAAAAATATGTCTGTCTGATTTTTGTTCAATATACTGAATTATGCAACATGGCTTTGGGATTGGGGCTTAAAGGGTTATGGAAATAAATTTTGAAATATAATTTACAATATTTCTTCATTATAATATGTACATAAAATTATTGTGCTCGTTTCAAGTCTAGAGAGGCTTGAAGGTATGAGGACAACTTCTCACCTGTGTGAATGCTGTGAACATTGACAACATCTCACCTGTGTGAATGCTGTGAACAGTGACAACTTCTCACCTGTGTGAATGCTGTGAACAGTGACAACTTCTCACCTGTGTGAATGCTGTGAACAGTGACAACTTCTCACCTGTGTGAATGCTGTGAACAGTGACAACTTCTCACCTGTGGGAACGCTGTGAACATCGACATAATCATCTCTAGGGCAGATTCTCTCCCTTCCTCCAACTCGTACTCCAGGTGGTCGAGGAAGAAGTAAATGTGTTTGGTCATTGTTTTCCCGTGTGGATAATTCATGAGGTAGAACAGAACGACCTGAAACAAACAAAAAGAGAAAAGCTGACAACAAGATTTTTGTACTTCTCAATGGTTAATATCTTTAAGTAAGGTTGGGGGCAAATCAGTTGATAAATTTATATTAAATCATAATACCAGCAAACAAAATTCATTTCACTTTAATTATAACTTTAATTCTTTTCAATACTTTATAAAACTGATAAAAAATAATAGTTAGTATAGTGAAATGCATGGGGCGCGGTGGCCGAGCGGCAGTGCGTTCCGAAGGTTGTGGGTTCAAATCCTAATGAGGGCTAGAATTTTTTTTCCTGGGACTTGAGGGTACCCCTGTCTACCCAGCTCTGATAGGTACCTGACACTAGTTGGGTAAAGTAAAGGCGGCTGGGCATTGTGGCAATTGTGCTGGCCACACATCCCCTCGTACGCCGAAACTGGTCAACGCAGCTCTATGATCAGATGATGATATTGAAATACCATTTATACTGATGCATAAGTCAGGAGCAGTTTTCTTTACCAACAATAACAAACTACGCTAGGACTCCAGGTTAAGTCAAGTGTAAAAATATGTCGCTATAAAATAGTATGATTTTTTTTTTTTTAAATTCTATCACACTTTTTCTAGCATCATTCACTGCACTGCATAACTAAACTTTGGCAAGTGTATGATAGACTATTGACACAAGATGGCACACACTAACTCAGCAGTCAGTCAGCAATAAACACAGTTGTCTGGGTATGTCTGTAGCTAGTAGCTAGGTCAACCAACAGATATTAGTCAACTTCACACATTGCTCGGCATGCAATGGAGAACATTATTTCAAAACTAGCACTAACCTATCTATGTAACTCTATGTAAGTCTACTCCGTGTTTTAAAATTAATTTTAGATTCACTGTAAAGGTAATTGGAAGGAATGTTTGCTGTGCTGCAGTGCTGTGCTGCAGTGCTACGCTGGTGCTGCCTCGCCAAGGGAGACAACCAGGAGCTCATTAGTATGTGCTTTAAGGTAAGGACATTTTATTGGACTGGATTGTGTAAGTTATGGATGACATATATTGACTACATTTTAATATATGGGGGAACGGTGGCTGAGCAGTAGCGCATTTGGATGGTCACCGAAGGTCTTGGGTTTGAATCCTGGTGATGGCTAGGATTTGTTCCAGGGCCTGGATGGTGTTCCTTAGTCTGCCCAGCTCAGATGGGTACCTGACATTAGTTTAATTTGAGTTTGTCAGGTACCCATCAAAGCTGGGTAGACTCAGGGTAGACACCCTCCAGACCTGGAAAATAATCCTAGCCTTTACCAAGATTTGAACCCATGACCTTCGGTATGCCAGTCAAACATGTACCTGCCCAGCCACAGTGATCCAGTCCTATGACTATTACAGTTTTACCTGTCTGGCCTGAAGTCTCACATTGGCAGCGCTGGCTGTGATGGACATCTCGAATAATTTTTTCATCACTTCATGCAGCTGAGGAATGTCCAGCTTCCTGGACAAAATGGCCTGTGGATAAAGAGATGCATCTTGTTTAGCACCCATCAATCTCTGACCACTTTTAGTTTGATATGTGCATTTAAATAAATACACATGCATTCACATTTTGATCACAGCTTTCATGCACAATTACGTCTGCATTTAAATAAAAAGTAATCCCGTTGAACCAAACTGATCCATAGGGCCAGTGAAGTAGTGTTCACCAGTTTCTGTGGCCCCTGCATACTAGGGGATTGTGTGGCCTGCACAATGTCCAGCCGCCTAATTTAGCCTCAACTAATGTCAGGTACCAATCAGAGCTGGGTAGGCTGAGGGACACCTTCCAGGCCCAAGAACAAATTCTAGCCTTCACCAGAATTCAAACCCAGGAACTTCAGTTGCCACTTAGCTACTGCATCTGTGATTATATTGAAATAAAAATTTTCCTGCAAATAACATATATTTTCCTTGTTCTTTTCATTAAATTCACTATCATGGGCTCTCCCTTTCCTGATCAATGTTTTGTTTTAAAACAAGAAAGCTTCGTGTCATCTAAGACTTACCCTGACTAGATTGAAGGCGGTGCTCTGTCTGTTATAATTGTACAAGTCCTCCTCGCAGTAGGTGAGCAGAACCTGGAGCTGATCAGTGGTCACCTTGTAGTAGTCTACGTCACGCACCAGGCAAGTTACAGCCTAGGCATTTTCAAAACAAAATCACCATCAAGTATATACAAATGCATAAATGTTCTCTTTCTTACTTGGCTGGCATTCGGACATGGAATGGGCTGCCTGACCGAATCAGGAAAAGCAAACATCATTTAACCACGGATCAGCTTATGACAAAATAATCTAGTGTGCAAGGAGTGTTTGTAATAAAAGGTGATACATTGCCCAGTCAGAATATAGTAAGGCAGTGTCATTGAAAGATCAATGCCTAAAATAGCATAGAATATATAGAATATACATTGTTATAAAATTAAATGACAATGATGTAGAAAGAAAATGACTAGCTCAATGAAAAGTTAACACTTAAATTTGATGAAATTTTCTTAACTAAAAAATATCTGGTCCAACCTTTTAAAAGTAATAAATACACTCCTTGCTTAAACACATCCAATCCAATATAACTATTCTAGTTCAAATTTGGTCAATCTAACATTAAAATTTAAAAAGTAAAGCAGTAAAGTACTTGGTCAATCTAACATTAAAATTTAAAAAGTAAAGCAGTAAAGTAATCCTGTTGGACCAAATGGCTCCACAGGGCTGTTTCATGCTCAGCCACCTTTCAATTTGCCCTAAACTAATGTCAGGCACCCATCTGAGCTGGGCAGACTAAGGAACACCCTCCATGTTTAGGAACAAATCCTAGCCTTCACCAGGATTCAAACCCAAGACCTTCAGAACACCATCCAAATGCGCTACTGCTCGGCCTCTGTGCCCCCTAATATTAAAATGTAGTCAATATATGTCATCCATACCTTACACAATTCAGCCCAATAAAATGTCCTTACCTTAAAGCACATACTAATGAGCTCCTGGTTGCCTCCCTTGGCAGTGGCAGCACCAGCATAGCTCTGCAGCACAACAAACATTCCCTTGGCGACGTGCGCAATGTTGGACCTCATGGCAGGAAGTGGGAACTTGAGAAGCCAGGACAGACACCTCATTGCACTTGCTGTAGTCTGGGGGAAAACACAATCTGGCATTCACTAATATATCTCTTTCATAAAAAAAACATTTATTTTTTAGTCCCTAATCACAATAATACAATAAACACGATTATTGAAGTCGGTCTATGCACTGCAAGATAAGCAATAGAATCGATATCACCAATAAAGAAGGATCAAATCAGGCCACTGCCATTTACTAGTGTTACCATTCTTTAATATTCACTTCATGTATTCATTTATTAGAAGCTGGCTCTATAGTTGCTTATATATTTTATAATGGTTTTAACTTGATTTATATTAACCCTTACAGTCCCGGGCGCGTATATAGCGGAACTGAAGGCAGCATATATAGAAGTAGGTCGGTACGGGAAGGGTTAATTTCTATTTCACTGCATTTAGCAAAATACACAGCTAAAGATAATGAGTAGTTCAAAACAGAAAATTAAACTTTAACTTCAGTAAGAAAGCATTATAAGCACATTGGAAAAAAAAATATAATGAATAAACAACATCGGTGCAGTACAAGAGCTTTGAAAGAACTAACTTAACTTGACATTGGACATCCCCCCACACACACACAAGATAACCAATCCTAGAGGAATTCTATTGGCCATGAAATGCACAATTTTTACAAAGGGTCAGTGAGATGAAGTTCAGACTTAACTGCAGGAAATAAACTAAAGTTTCACATGGGATGTCAACAATTGAATTAAGTATATTTTAAAGGTCATTACACCTAGCAGTTAGTGACCGTTCAATTACATAAAACCTAACATTCAAAACATTGGAAAATGTGGAGAGTCAGTGGTTCATGTCAGGGACAACACAGTCTCATTTGCATGGCCCGGCAAAAAAAAAAAATATATACATGTGCAGACACTTTACCTTGGCATGCGTGTCACTCAGGCCATCTTTAACAGCAGTAACTAAAGGATCCAACATTTGAAGATGTGAAATCTCAGTTGGCAGCAGTACAGATTTCTTTAGGTTGGCATTCAACAGCTAAGTTCAGAATCAGATAAAAGTTATAAATCAGCTCTAGACTTTGTTCAAAATTATAACAGTATAGATTAACCAAGCATTACTTTTTTATTTATAACAACATTTCATGCTTTAAAGTGCAGAAATGACAAGATCAAGAAAAAAAAAATGTAAAAAAAAATATGAAAAATTTGCACATCAGATGTTTAACATTTTTATAAATGTAATCAGAGTTGTGAATAAAGGATGAGGAGTTTAACCAGCTGACTCAGTTTGAATTCCATAATATAAAAGTGTGCAGGTAATGGGTTACCTATAATCCAAACTAACACGTGTATAGGTAATAGGTTACCTGTAATCCTAACTAATACACGTATAGGTAATAGGTTACCTGTAATCCAAACTCAACAAGAATATGAATGTTGGTCTTTTTACTGGCTTTCGGCTTCACTCCACCTCTGGGTAAAGGCTGAGGCAGGAGAAGACAACTGTCGGGCATCCTTGACTTGGAGTTGTCCCCACTTGTTTCCCCTTCTTTTGGCCTAAACCACATTTTTAACAAAATCAAAGAATCACAATAAAATTCAACATCTACAGTCTACACCCTAGACATCTCAGATTTTACTGAGACTCTGAGACCTATAATATTTAAAGAATTACATTACAATAAAAGGATTTATTTTATACAAAAGGCTGCATTTTGAACCCTTTAAATACCGCAGGCTTTTAATAAAAATATTTGCTGACTTTGCATATTGTTACCACTTCTTTATTAGTTATGACGTCGATGTGACGTCCTCGGTATTTAAATGTAGGGAAATGATGACGTCGATGCGACGCCCACAGTATTTAAGGAGTTAAAGGTTATTTAATTTATTTTTAAACCAAATCAGAAAATGCTGATGGTAAACAATTCGCTGTAAAATGTTGCAAACATCTACCAACATTAATTAGTTTCCCAAACTTAAAAAACCAAATCAGTTGTTTTTTTCCAAACATAAAAAATTAAATGAAATTTTTATCCAACTTTCCTAACCTGTATAAATTCTGACACAACAAATTACATATTTATGTAGCGCTATTCATTACAATTATTCTTCAAACACACTTTGTTATAAGGCTATGCTATTATATAGTCTTAATCATTGTTATCATTATGCCACTATTAATACTACCATAGTATTTTTTTAAAGAACAAAAGTGTCAACATTTAAAAAGCATCATCTGAACTGTTTTGACCTATCATTAGCAGTCTAGTCAACATCCAATATTTATAAAAAGTAAAAACATACTTGGGCCCAGGCTTGGCCTCTTTTATTAGGTTGGCCGTCTGGGAGTGAATGAACACCATCATAGTCTGCAGGGGGATACTTTTGTTGGCCATAAGGCCATCGGCCACCTTCCTGAGTAAGGTCTCCGCTTTGTTGGCCGTGCGCTGGCTGTGAGTGTTCTCCAGGATCTGCGGAAAGTATCGGCACGTATACACTTACAAGAGACTAAACAGGACAGATTGATGGTGCAAATAACTAAAGATTGGATCATAAATCTCAGGGCTAGATACTACTCTCCAGATAGTCCAACGTTCCAACAGACTATGGGATATGTACATAACTCTGATAACCAATCTTTTTAACAGATAAAGAAATTACCATTTTGATTGGTTGAACCAGTTGAATTTCTAAAAGAGTATATAAACCAATCATCATTATCATTTGAAGAAATTACCATTTTGATTGGTTGAACCAGTTGATTCATACAGCCTGCTGATATGCACCTGGCCATTAGCTCGTAGGCGTCGTATCCCTTGATGAACTTGGCCTCGAAATACTTGGCCTTGATGGCAGCCACCTCTTTCTCCTCTGCCACCTGGCCAAACAGCTCAGCATAGAAGACATCTTGCACGCTGCCCAGGGCAGGGTCAAGGTCACCTGGGTTTACTATTGGCACAAGGCTTTTCAGCAAGTAGTGGGTTGTGAAACTGAGAATGTGGAGCTGAAATGGAATGAAATAAAAAATTCTAATTAGTGATACACAAGGATAACTCATTTGTTTAAATAACATACACAGCATATTTAGTTAATTTTAATTTTTTTTATTTATTTTATGGAGTTACTGCTTTTTAACTTCTATTGATTACTAAGGTAGTGCTCAGTGTTCTGAAAAATAAAACCACAACATGTCGAAGCATTATTGCTTCCAAAACTACGCGTTCTGAAAACAAAACACACCATGTCTAAGCATTGATGTTTCCACAACTACAATCTGCCGATCAACAAATTTCAGGACATTTTGGAAAAATTCTGCACTTAAACTATTTGTTCCAATCTACTTAGAAATAATGCGTGAAATGTCAATAGTGTGTTTCATTTTTCCTTAGTTGCATGTAATAGTTGAAAAAAAACACAGCTGAAACCTGTAAGTTTAATGTTACGCATACATTTAAATAATCAGCATGATGATAATTGCAGCTGCTACAAAAAAAAATGTGAGATGGGCAGTTGCAAGTACGCTAATATTTTACACTGCTAGGAGCTTCTGCCTACCTGATATCCTCTGGTAAGTATGGCCTTCATCTCCCTAATAATGAAAGGAAAATATCTAGAGCCTAAAGATAAGACAGCCTTCTCCAACGTTTCTCTTGCCGTCGTTCGAACATCCCGAGAGCGACAGCGCAAGAAATTGCAAATTTTTAGAACAATTCTGGGAAAGAAAAAACATAACAAGATTCAAACATTTTTCTTTTGATAAAGACAAAGTCAGCAGAAAAAATCTTTTGTTTTATAATTTACAAAAAACACCTTCCTTACCCTGGAAGCCTGTTCTCTAAAGTCCCTTTTGGCAAATTCTGTAAAAGTTTGATCATGGCCAGGGCTATCGGCACACGCAGAATCTCCTCGTCCTCTGGATATTTGGACTTGACCAGTTTGTGCTCATCGTCACTTTTAGCCTGCAACGAGTAAAGGAAATAAATATCTCAGCTGTAAACATCAGTGCATTAACTCAACTGTGTAAAGAGATCCCTAACTGGTATGTGCATAAGGAAATAAGCACAGAGGATGAAACTTTTCATGTTGTAAGTCAATTCAGCATTACAAATAAACTTAGTTGATCTTAATCTTTACTCATAAATAATAAAGAAGTGGTATCAATATGCAAAGTCAGCAAATATTTATATTAAAAACCTGAGGTAGTTAATGGGTTAATATGACAGGTTGGCTCAATATAATTCCCAATAAGGATGGGTTGGTTTTTTTTTCTCACAGAAAATGAAAACCTTTAGCTTTTCTGTGACACTTTCTACAGCTATGGGAAACAGCCAGCATTAACCTTATTCAGGTTAACCAAGTGCAATATTTGTCAATCAAAAAGCTATTTTTCAATTTTGATCATGAACTTCAGGACTTGAGCCAGGGACCTTTGCTATGACCCTAAAAAATCACTTTAAAAATGGCACAAATGAAAATCTACAGGTGCACACTAATGAACATCTCACCTTCTGTGTAATAATCTTGTGCAGCTGAGGCAACAGTGAGATGACTATAGTCTTGTGAATCCTGGTGGCAGCCAGGGGCGTGCAGACAACCCTGCCGTCACTCTTCACCTCTGGGGCCTCATCTTTTTCTTCTTCCACCTCCTTGGCATCCACTTCCAGTTCCTTGGCATCCACGTCCATCGGGATCAAAATGTCCTGGTTCTCATCTTCTTCAGCAGCAGCGGTGGTTTCCAGATCTGGAATGACTTCCTCCTGTTTTTCAATGCCATCAGCAGCATTTGGTTTGGCAGCTTGAGCTTCTGTAAAAAAAAATCATTTGGTCAGGAATGTTGGGTAAAGTTTTTAAACATTAAAGAGGTTTTATGGGGCATGGTGACCGAGCTGCAGCGCTTTCAGTTGACATACTGAAGGTCCTGGGTTCAAATCGTGGTGAGGGCTAGGATTATTTCTCAGTTCTGGAGTGTGTCCATGAGTCTACCCAGCTCGCATGAGTACCTGACATTAGTTGGGGAAAAGTAAAGGCAGCTCGGCATTGTGCTGGCCACACTATCCCTTAGTAAGCATGTACACAGAAACCCTGCCTCACTGCCCTATGGATCATCAATAGCCAGAATAGCGCCCTGCCACATATAAACAACAAGCTACAATTTACACAACAGGTTAGAACTCATTTGCTACAACTGCGACTCAATGCGGCCTACCCCCCTCCGTAATAATGCGCCCAAAAGCGCCGCCACGTGTGTGACTAACCTATTGATTTTTTGCCACGCGTTCACTGTTGTTTTTTTACTGCAAGCACGGCTTTTAAAAAGAAGGAATATAGTCTGTTTCATTAATAAAAACCGGATGTTTTTATTAAGTTTGGTTTTTTTTTGCTATGCACTTTCAAAGTATGGGTAGTTTTCACTGGCCTTTTGTTTTGTAATACTTTTTTTATAGCCTTCGCCTTTAATTTTTTACTTTATTAATTAATAGCTTTATACCTCCAAATATAACATTGAACAACAGTTCTGATAATAAGGATGCTGCAGATATAGACTTAGATGAATTTCCATTACAAATCCATTTATGGGCTTTATGATACTTTATCGGACTTTGACGCTAGGGCTAGTGAAAATATTTAGCCAAATCCTAGGGTCTCAACACTAAGCGAATGATTCTACCAATAATTCGGCATTTTTTATTTATAAAAAGATACATTTCCAGAAAGCTAAGATATTTATCTATTTTATGATGTAATTTGTATTCACTTTGGGGAATATTTAGTCATTAAAAAAATATTTAAAGATAATTTACTAAATTTAATACGGAGTTCCTTCCTTTTGGCTAGTATTTTCAGGGGTGTCTTTGGAAACTAGGTTAGCAAAAGAGTTAAAAATAAAGACTATCACTGGTATTTTGTAAACTTATGCTGTAAACTTGTTTGTACCTGTAACAATTGGCTCTCCATCAGCGTAGACCTTATCAACAACCTTTGGCGCAAATTTTAAAACATATGTTGAGTTACTCAAATCATAATGGAAGGCATCAAGCAAGGTCACGATGATTCTGTTGATGATACAGGTTCAAAATATCAAACACTTGTTATTAAGGATGTGTGGTTGTATTGTTAGCTCCCTTTAACTTTTGTATTGTTAGCCGCTTTAACTATTGGATTGTTAACTCCCTTTAACTGTTGTATTTTTATTTCCCTTTAACTGTTGTATTGTTATCTCCCTTTAACTATTGGATTGTTAGCTCCCTTTAACAGTTGTATTGTTAGCCCCCTTTAACTGTTGTATTGTTAGCTCCCTTTAACTATTGGATTGTTAGCCCCCTTTAACTGTTGTATAGTTAGCTCCCTTTAACTATTGGATTGTTAGCTCCATTTAACTGTTGTATTGTTAGCTCCTTAAATTATTGGATTTTTAGCTCCTTAAACTAAAGGATTGTTAGCTCCTTTTAACTATCGGATCCTTCTCCCTTAGATAAAGTGATGTGAATGGATTTATATTTATAACATGAACAATTTTCTTGTCTTAGCTTTATCTGTCCTATAAATTACAATGAATGTTCTAGTCTTAGTTTGAGCTTGTCTTATAAAGCAACAACCGCAATGAAAATGCAGTGGATTAGAAATATAATAATAAAAAAAAGTGATCAAATTAGTCAAATAAAATCTAAAAAGATGGATTAAAAAGCAAAACTTTTTTTCTTTTTAATTTTCAAATATAGATCTAATATTAAATATTCAATCAGGTTTTTATATTGGTTGAAAAAAACAAAGTCCACATAACTTTAATTCATTCTTTTTTCCCCTGTCAAATGTTAGCCAATTAAACATAATTTACCTGATTAGCTGTTTCTGCAGGTCAACTTTGTGAGGCAACAGTTTAAGATAAAACCTCAACAGCTGCAAGTAGTATTGCCATGGCAACTGTTTACAGATGGCCCCTAGCAGATCAATGGCCGCATCCTGGATGTTGGCATGCTTGGAGTAGTTGTTGTCCATGATGAAGGCGTACACCAGAGGGATGAAGTAGGCCATGTGGATCTCTGGCCGGAACTTGTGATCCTTCAGGTGCTTATACAGTCTCCTCAACGCCCTGGACCTCTTGTGAATCTATACAAGAAAAGTATGAAAGTCAAGACTAAATGCAGAAAAAAAGCAACAATTTTTTCATATCTTTCAATAAAATGTTCTTAGAACCTTGATTTATACAAAAATGATAGTATATTTCACTGATCCTTCATTGTGTGTATTAAGAGTCCGAGGAGAGGTGGGGAGGTATGACCTTCAAGAGATTATTGTGGATTTAACTAAATACTTTGTCCATCACGTGGAAGTTGAAGTTTGAATCATAATTCGTAGATTGAATTGTAAGTCGTAGATTGAATTGTAAGTCGTAGATTGTATTGTAAGTCCTAGATTGAATTGTAAGTCGTAGATTGATTTTCTGAATACCCCAGTAAAAACATGATTCTTGATTTCTTTTTTTACATCGGAGGGTCCCGTTTTTAGTTTAGTTAGTTCAGTTTGATAGCTTGTATAGAGCTGTTTGACTTCTTAGCTGACTGTCAAGATGTTTGTATTTTTAAGGAATTTTAGTTTCTCACCCAGCTTTTTGTACATAGTATATTACTGCAAAATATCATAAGTCTACAATTTAAATAAAATTGTTTTATTCAACAACAGAAGTTATACAATTAACACCAGAAACCAGAATAGTTGATTAATAGTAATCGCATAATAGAAGGAACTGCAGAAACGGACATCAACTGGAGCCCTGAAGCCCGTAAGCAGATTTAACTACCATGCAAGATATATTTGAACCCTAATACAACGAGTTGTAACAATGTAGAGATGTCAATTGCATTTTTCACTACAGATTAAATGTTATTCTTATCTTTTACAATATCTAAAGCTCTTATTCATTTATCTGATGCATCTGAATCTTTCACAGTATTATGATGTTGTTCATACATTTGAAATGCCAAAATGTTATTTATATTGTGGACATGTCTAGATGTCATTAATATTTGTCAGTGTGTGTTTTGATGTCATTCATATCAAGACATGCTCAACTGTTATTATGTATATCTTTCACAATGTCAATCATATATGTGACATACCATTATGTCATACATATATTTGACATGACCAGATGTCATATATACCTTTTTTGTGTCATTTACAGCTTGGTGGGTTGGCCCTACATTACAAAACTATAAAAGTAATATTTTACATATTGTGAAATTACAATATTTACAGACACAATATAGTGCTCATCCTATACAAAATGAACAGAATAGCTTGCTGACCTGTATGTGTCGAATATTCTCAAAGAAATCGGCCTCCGGGTCTTTGTCAGTCAAATCTTTTAGCCCAGTAAACATGACATGGTCAGGGCAATTTTTCACCAGACTTTGTAAAACAGCCAAAAACTCATGACGAACAGCCTGCAAAGATAGCATACCATGTTTTTAAAACTTTGCTAGAAAAAAAAAAAGTTTCTACACGTCAACTGTAAATAGTCAGAATAGTTAGAAAAACAATTGCCAATATGTCAGGACAGATAAGTCAATTATAGCCTAATTCAACCATAACTTCTAATTTGTTATAATCAAGTTTACATAAGACGATCCCAAGACAATAATAAGATGGACCGCTTGCTCTATTTGTAGGGCTTAAGAGTTGTGTTTCTCATGCACAGGTAATAAAGATGTCAAAAAGACTTCTGCTATATATAACTTTCAATTTTAATCTTAATTTCAGTTCTAATCTTATATATTACAGACACTCCTTCTATAAAGGCATTCTTCTACAATTTTACATGAAAATAAATGAAATGACAAGATTTAAAAATGTTAACATTTACTTTTACAACACATTATTTTCAAGTTTTAATTTACCTCTAATATTCCTTTACATTCTCAGAAAAGAAAGCAAGCGGTCCATCGTATTATAGTCTTTGATAAAATCATAGCCATTAAATAAAACCGTAAGTCTACAAAACAGCCTGAGATCGGGAAATTCCATACAGGAGTTTCCAAGTCATAAAATAGCTAATATCAAGGCAAGCGGTGCATCTCATTATAGGCTTCGGATGATCTTGTATGTTTTACAAATATCAATTTTACATGTGCTGAAATAAGATGTCCTTACCTCTAATTTACTTCTGATACCCAGCTTCACCTGAGGGACCAGTGTTTTCTCTACGATGATGTTGAACACTTTCGGACCATCTGGTGTGTCTGCTGCAGCCAGCTTGGTTACTATGGTAACCAGGCAGTGGGTGGAGTTATCCCTTATTGACAAGTCATCTATCTGTTAAAGGTCCAATAGAAATCAAAGGTTTATTTTTCTTTATCGATTAAATAGTCCTGATATTTCATTGAAATGAAGACCAAAAATCCTTTACAAATAATAGACCACAATCAAAACTTAAGAGACAAAAAAAAACTACTTACGGCATAAATAAAATGGCAGCAATTGTGCACAACTGGCAACAACAAGTCAGCATTGACATCATAGTCGTTGGCTATTTTGGTGTTCAGCTGACTGAAGGCTTGCAATCTCACGATGTAATCAGGCTCTTCAACTTTTCTTTTGTCCCAAGCATTCAGCTGAATAGGCAATGAAAAAAACAACAACAGATTTCACTATCATTTTCATAAACACAACACGCTACAAAAACCTGGCCATCTGAATCCTAAACATGTGTTAACATTGTAAATAACACGCCACTATAACATTGTAAATAACACGCCACTATAACAACAACAGGGTATGCTAATAGATTTGCAGACCTGGTCTAAGATAGCCGATGTCGTCTTGAAGTTTTCATTATTTTCACAGATCACACGAAACAGCTGACACAACAAAACTCTGGACTCTCTTCTCATTATACCGGAGAACAGTTGGCTCACTGACCTATACAGTAGTGAAAACATTAAAATGTTTGGAAAAATAAAGAATTTTTTTTTTTCAGTCATGGGTAAACTAACTATATAAATTTTTACCCTGATTTTTTGTTAATCAACAAACAAAAGATTAAACATGTTTCCTTACAACAAAAAAAAAGGTATTATTACCTGTAAAATGACTCTGGTTTACTGACATACTGCATCATGTTGGTCAAAGAGACCAAAATATTTTCCTCTATATCCTGTAAATTGTTGAATACATTATCAAGTTATAGCATTTTTATGACAATAATAAACACAGTATCATAAGCACATTCAATGTGTTTAGTCACATCTATTAGTTCACTCTACAGTAGCAACAAACAAAAAACTAGATACTTATGAAGGCTTTCTGGGACTCTTTATCAAAATATACAATGAGCTATTTCAATGGTTGATAGCAAGGTTTTGAAAACTCTTAATAATAAAGAACAAACTTTTCTACTAGCTAATGAAAGCAATAAGGAACAGTACTTTCTTCTAGTAAATCAAAATGTAATACTTTAGTTGTGATTTAAAGTATAATTTGTAGAAAAAATGACAGTGTTACCTGCGCAATATGTGAACCTCTACAGAGGAATGGAACCAACAAGTCACACAGCATGCTACATTCTTCTGGAGACTTGACAAATGTGCTGATCCTATGAAGTAATACACAAAACTATCATCATACAGCAGGGTTCTGGCTTATTTTAAAATACACAAACTTTACAAGCACTTCACAAACCTAAGTATAATGTACTGGTATGTGCAAAAGCAAAATATCTTACTGTTAACTAGTAAGTTACCGTATATACTCGTTTTTACCGAAAATTTTGACAATAAGTAGGGGTGCGACTTATACACCCAACACTGTTTTTGAAAAGTTCAAAAAACATCACTACTCTGTCATACAGTTTCCTACATAACCCGTATAGTTGACTGTAGTGATGTAGATTTACTAGGATATGCGTAGGCATACATTTTAAATTTAGAAAACTTTTGTTGGTGTAAATATTACTATCTTTATATAACTGAAATTGTATAAGTGGATTGTCTTTAGTACTTATAGGACTGATTTTTTTAAAAATTATCAATTTTTTTACAATACTTTGTCAATTAGAGTGAAATTCCCAAACTTCAATTAGTTTTCCCAAAATTTCCCACCATGTACAGCAAAATATTTCCATTATTTTTGCCTGTTTCAAACAGTTCACTGATTTATACTCTGATTAAGTTGAATTACAAAGTTTGGCTAATGTTATACAAGTTGTATCCAGACTGAAAGGTAATGCAGGTTAGGTAAAATATACAGATTTATTTCGTCTGTCTATTTCTACCAAGATAACGATTAGCATAAGTTGCCTCATGACTAATCAATGTATTTAATGAAAAGAAAGTAGTGTCCCTTTCACACCATGTCCATCTTTAAGGCAACATAACCTTTTAGAATACAAATGGTTTCCACACAATATTATTGCAATAAAACCTACTGTATGTATATATATATGTACCTTGCCAAGATTTTCAACTCCATCAGGGCACCACCTTGTTTTTTACCAAGCTGACCAGTGGCCATCTTCTTTAAAGCCTGTTGTAAGTAGCTGAGCAGGCTTGGAACATGGGGTAAAAGAAGATTCTCACAAAAGTTATTGTCATCAGTGTCTGTAAGAAACAATCAAGAAAACTTGACATTTATGCTTGCCAACTCAGAGTGAAAACCAATCGATAAATTTGTTATTTCATTTATGATAAAAATAGAGAAGATATTGAGTCAAATAATGTAATATTTTGATATTTTCCTGACTAGTTAGGGCAACCCGCTGCATCCGTGAATTGCCACTCATAAACATGTAATCTTAAAGGTCGAACTGACTGGGTTTTGTTTCTTGTTTACAGTGACAACATTGATAATGGCCGCTTTTAATGTACAAAATTAATATCAAGAGTTAATTAACTAGTACCAGGCACAGATATTTCCACCAGTGGCATTTACTCCCATAGGTTAGGGTACTTATATTTCCGTCAGTCAAGATTACAAGGCTATCTTAAACATAAAAATAAGGCTGTAGCTTTACACCACAGTATCTGGCAGAATGTTTATTTAATAAAGAATAAATTGAAATCTTTATTGCTTTTTTAAATCAACCAAATTACTGAGTTTTTGTGTGGGACTGTAATGGTTGTCAAACACTATGCCAAGTGGGAAATAAGGACTTAACCAAAGTATGTTTGGTAAGATAATCGCTGGGAGTATGTGCTACGTGAAGCCCTAAATTCGCTCTGAGCTTACATTATGTTTGTTGGCAGCGCTATACAAATATTATTATTATTAAAGTAGATTGGTACTGGAAGGGTTAATTGTTTGTAATGTTTCACCAGTATTCTTTGTCTTGTTTATTCAGATTTTATAAAGACTAGACTCAAACCATGGAAAATAATGATAATAATAATAATAATAATTGTGCTTGTATAGCGCATATCCCTTTGATGACAGTTCTATGCGCTGACGACAGTTACAGAATACAGACAACAAATAACAATGGATAAGTGTATGGCGCAATAATCTTCTATATATAAGGTACATCAGTAACATTTAAGATAAATATCTTTCAGGCTAAGTACATCTCTTCCCATAAATTTTTGTTTTTGCATTGAAATACCTGGTACGTAGGCATAAGGAGCCGGCAGTGGTGGGAGCTTCTGTTCATTTTCTCTCTCCTCTTCATTCAGCAATAGGCTGTTGACTAGCTCCAAGATGGCCGCAGACACAGAAGAGTTCACAGCAGGGGCATTCAGCAAAGCAAAAATAGACTGCAGGGGTGTAAGGGGAGACGACTCTCTTGATTTGGTCAGAAGGGGGAGAAACCTGTTTTTAAGAAAACATTTTCATGTGACGGACATTTATTATGGTGCTTGTTATGATATTTATGTAAATAAACCATCATTTAATTCAGACGGCTAAATAATTAATTTAAACAATAGGAACAGCAAAGAAAAGGTTTCAAATTTTGATGTTATATTATATTTCTGATTCACACAGCTATGCATATAAAGTAAAGGTCACCTGTTTGACTGACTCCAAAAAGAGAAGAGTTTCAAGAGCGGTGTTGGGTGGTGAACACCTTCAAACACCAACTTTTCACACTGCGATAAAGAAATGCAACTTCTTATTTACCTTCAGAATACAAATCATACAGTAAGTGTTTTAACAATTTTATGAAGCACATTATAAAAAAACAAACACCATCCTACTAACCTGGGGCCAGACAACAGAACAAAACAGAGCATCAATCTCTTGAACATTTAAGTTCAAATCTTCAAAGTTTTCAAAAAACTGCAGATATAAAAAAAATAGTTTAAAATAGTAACACTCATTTGAAGGACAATCAGAAATCCACTATCAAACTTTAGCAGATCTACTAAGGATTGATTTGGATGAGACTGGAAACAAACCTGAATAATTTTTGTTATCACAATGTGCCGTAAGCTTTTCAATAAGTTAACAACGCTGGGTATGATCAGGTGTCTCTGTTCCAGCGCAGCCGTCAGTGTGGAAGATATGCCCATCAGAATGTGCAGCAAGGAAGTTGCAAAGTCTTTGATTCTGTGTCCAATTTTCAGAATGACTGTGCTCACTGTATGTAGTATACTGTAGATATTCAACACAACAACTATAACAAGTAGAGAGTAGCCAGGTAGTAAGGAATCAAGAAGAATAGCTTCGCATGTTGAAATCTTAGCGACATTCTATTAAACAAAGTCACTTTTGAGTCTTAGAAAATTATCCTGTTACAAAATAATTAGTTGTTTTTTTAGCAGTATGTGTAGATCTTTTTCACAACGCCACACTCTGACAGATTAGAGAAAGTACATTCTCATTTAGGGATTGTATAATATATTTGAAATAGAGAATACATGAGAATAATGCAGAACACGAACCCATTTATATAATTTTAAAATTAGTCTCACAATGAGTAAAAAGTAAAGCATCCCATCGGACCAAATTGACCCATAGGGCCGATGAAGCAGCGTTTACCAGTTTCTGTGGCCACTGCATAATAGGTGATTGTGTGGCCAGCACTATGCACAGCTGTTTTTACTTCACCCAAACTAAGGTCAGGTACCCATCAGAGCTGGGTAGACTCAGGGACACACTCCAGACCTGGAAAAAATTCCTAGCCTGCACCAGCCTGTACCTTTGGTACGCCAGCCGAACTTGCTGTCGCGCGGCCGCCACACACCATCTCACATTGAGAGCTTGAGGCAAATTACGATCTTAAAAATAATTTTAAACACTCATTAGGGCTTTACTTGCCTGTGGAAAAACAAACATTATCCTCCCTCCCCATCCATTAGGCTAAGCCATTAACAAAACAATAAAACTCAAGCTTTAATAATTGCAGAGAATTGATATCTTTTTTTTCTCAAATTTGTAAAATCTCATTTAAAAGAAAGTTAATAATTTGATTGAAGAAAACACACAGATTAGATACACAAAAAAATTTTTTTTGCTCACCCTTTAATTTTCCTCAGTGGAATCATTTTTTTAAGATCAACGTTGTTTAAAACTTGTGTCACCATCTGAAGAGGATTATCTGTCAGTGAAACATCACAAAGATAATAAGTTTAACTTTCTGCCAGATACACGTAAGCGCTGTAGGCATATTCTGTGCCTATACGTATACAATCTATACATATTGTAATAAAAAGAAAAAAAGCCATTAGATGACAAGTACAATTTGTTCTATCTATCAGGTCACCTGTGACGAAGTGCATGCAAGGCTGAAACAGCAGCTCCATGAAATATTTCAGCTCCTCCGACTTGCACCCACAGAGGAAACCAAAGACAATGGAGCGACGGACATTGCCTCGACCTTTACCGGCCGTTTCATTCCCAGTTTTCCCGTGCATCTTGCCATAAAGAATCCTTCAGAGAAAATCAAATCTTAATGTATTTTAAAAGGAATTTATCATCAAAGAAATGTTTCTCTGAAACATAGAAATTATGACTCACATTGATAAAAAGCATTACAATATCTAAGCAAATACCTTTGTGAAAGTTCTGTTTTTTTATTACTTTGGCAACTTTTTACCTTCCCAAACAGTTAATTCAAACCATGTATATTTGTTGGCATTGATATGAATTCCTAATTACTGAGCCAGGATGTCTTTGTTTTTTAATTGTGATTTATTAAATCTTAACAGGAATCTGCCAACTTTGATTATTTAATGTCAGAAAATGTGTTTATCAAGCATGTTTCTAATCACCATGTCTCAATTTTTTACTTTTCTGGCCTAAAATTTGTGCTATCCCTGGTATCAAACTAATTTGTCTCTGGAAACACTAATGCCAGCAACCAACAGCCAGGCTGCTCCCCCCCCCCCAACCCACAAACATACAAGGTTCTAAGATGGCAAAAGAAGAAAAAAAACTCTTTTGTTTACCTCATGAGTACTGGAAGAAAGCCTTCCCTGTCCTCTTCCTTAACCTCACTGCTCTCCTCATCAACTCGGAATAAAACAATCTCACTCTTGAAAGTCTTGTCATCCAGCAGGCGATTGAAGTTTTCTCTAGAAGAAAAAGATAACACATAAGAAAACAACTACAATAGTGACAAGTGACATTTTATACAGATGTCATTATTTTGAACAATCATTTTGAATCTTCTCCAGGAACCAATAGTGAATTCAGCAATGTTGAAATCTCACTAAAAGTAAAATGACCTTGGAAAATAAGACCTTAGTTCTTTTTGAAGATTTTGATTGATTTTTAATGTTGAATAGGTTGTTGATTTTTAATGTTGAATAGGTTGTTGATTTTTAATGTTGAATAGGTTGTTGATTTTTAATGTTGAATAGGTTGTTGATTTTTAATGTTGAATAGCTTGTTGATTTTTAATGTTGAATAGCTTGTTGATTTTTAATGTTGAATAGCTTGTTGATTTTTAATGTTGAATAGCTTGTTGATTTTTAATGTTGAATAGCGTGTTGATTTTTAATGTTGAATAGCTTGTTGATTTTTAATGTTGAATAGCTTGTTGATTTTTAATGTTGAATAGCTTGTTGATTTTTAATGTTGAATAGCTTGTTGATTTTTAATGTTGAATAGCTTGTTGATTTTTAATGTTGAATAGCTTGTTGATTTTTAATGTTGAATAGCTTGTTGTACATGCAACATTTTTTTACTTGAATTGTTCATAAACATTTAAAAAGTTGTTTTTTTTTTGCCTCAATTTAATTAAAATACATAAAATGTTTTTCTTGATTTTTTTATCCAAAATGAATACCGCTACCTTACGTGATCAAATGTTGTTAAACTTTTGACAAAAATACGGATTTTAGATTTTTTTTTCCGCACTAATTTATATATAATTGAAATTACTTCCAGAAAACAAACCAAAAGTAAATGTCTTATTTTCCCTGCTTCAATATCATATCATGGTGACTGTAACACAAATGGATGCATTCAAATTAACAGTCACTTACCTATATGGTAAAACATGGGGTGATTTATAAGTGACGACACACTCAAAGGCTGCCTTTTGGACAACTGAATGCTTGTTTTTCAGCAACTGTCAGAGATTTTAAAACAATAATGTTAACATTTGCTTACATATCAAAATCAGCATTTTAAAACAATAATGTTAACATTTGCTTACATATAAAAAAAACAGCATATTAAAACAAAAATGTTAACATCTGCTTACATATCAAATACACACAAATAATTGGCCACATTGAAATAATTCAAGGGGGGATCACTTACATCAAAAAATGTTTCTTGCACTTCAGGCTGGTTAAACATGGACCTTTGTTTCTTAAAGGTTGCAAACAAATCTAGATGAACCAAAAGACTCCTGAAAATAATGGAAGAAAAACAACATGCCAGCAATAGTTTAGAGTTGTAGCCATAAACCAATAAGGCTATAAATAGCACACAATTTTCTGATGTAAAAAAAAAGTTTGTTTAATAAAAAACAAAGAGAACTCAATTTTTTTTAAACTTACTGAAGCGCAGCTTTCCTTCTTTTCACACCAGAATTTTTATCTGGCATCAAAGCTTCTGGCTCCTCTTTTTCATCGTCATCGTCCTCTTTGGTTTTATCAAGGTCTTCTGCCCCGTTAACGTCGACCTCCATGTCCTGTTCTGAAAGCTGAGTGCTGGGTGCTCCCACGGCCATGATGTTCTGGTAGGATCGAGTATCTTCATCGTAGCTGGTGAACTCATTTCTACAAAATAGGGAAAACAAGGGAGAGAACAGTGGAAAAATGGTACAGTCATAAAAATAAACTTGAATGTAAGTACAAGTGAAGAGTTGATAGTTGTGGTCAACTGTTCATAGGACAGGTGAAGTAGGATTACAGACATGCCTACCCCCAAGGACTAAAAAGAGGAACAATCTTGATGAAAAAGAGGATTTTTCAACAAAAAAGAGGAACACTCTTTATGTTACAATCTTTTATAACAAAAAAAAAAGAGGAACATACCTATCTATTTTCTATTTCACTATTTGAAATATATAAGTTTAGGCTATAGGCTAGCTAACTATAGGCTATACTATAGGCTATAGGTAGGCCCACGTTTTACAGGCAATGGCTCTAGAACTAGTACAAAGAACATTGAATTCACAAGTTTTTCTTTGCGGAA
The DNA here is from genome assembly GCA_949126835.1 of Anisus vortex. Lineage (NCBI taxonomy): Eukaryota > Metazoa > Mollusca > Gastropoda > Planorbidae > Anisus > Anisus vortex. The sequence goes on along the minus strand of OX421497.1, from coordinate 41,257,345 downwards.
TAATTTCCTCTGAATATTCCTTCCTATAACCCTTTTTTACAGTTGGAACAAATCAGATTTAAACTTTCTGAGGCAAGACGTTTAGACATTTAGCAATATCTTAGCAATACAGTAATAGAAAAGAAGATTCATTGCCGATCACGCCTATTACCGCAAAAAAACGTTGTGAGGGCCCAGAGTATGTCTTTTAAAAAAAACAGAAAACCCAAGTTATAATAATTATAGCATTGTGTCCTTATTAATGCTTTTGTTTTATCAACCCAAACTTTCCAATTTGGCGTAACAAAACTAGTAAAAAGCGGAACGGCGGAACAAAGTGTGTTTTTATTTGAAAAATCGGAACAAATACGCCAAAAGCGGAACGGTAGGCATGTCTGGGATTAGTGGCATTGAGTGAGGCAGGTTCAGAACTGAGTAGACCTACACAATCATCGAGTAATATCTGGCTAGGAATTTAAACCTTAAAACGTCAGATCCTTGTTTAACACTGAACCAATAGGGCTCATTACGACAATCGTGGTAAAGTTCTAATCACCCAGCATGCACTCACTTGAGAAACGTAAGGTAGAGCACACAGAGTTGATCAGATCGGAGGATGCATTTCTCCGGGAACTTCTTCATGGCCCGCCAGAGCTGAACGCGATAGTTTGTGAAGTCTGGCTTCCTGTCATCCGTCAGCAACTTTGCCCTGTAGCTATCAAACAATTCCACTACAGGCATTTTACTTTCAGTTACTTCAGCAGCAGAGGTAGACAAACTAAGTTCCTTCTCTGAAATAACAATACAGGCACGTATAAAGTAAAACAAGAGATTTACATAGCCGAAGGAAAGCACAACATGTATTAGCAAAAGCTAACAGTGACTTTAAATAAATGTCATTAATGCTGTTTCTTCAAATACCCGATTCCTCTGCCGCTCTTTTCAGCTGTTGAAGCACTATATCCCAGAATTCAGAAGCATCCAGACCATGTGCATGAGTGGCTATGAGATCTGCCAATGGTGGCCAAAGTAACTTGAAGTTCCAGAACTCATTCCCCAAGAGAAAGAGCAACGGAGCCTGACAATAGATTCATCAACACGTTGACATTAAATGACTTTTATTTCGGTTAATTATTCATTCAATTATACTACAATTTAGAGGGTAAAAAAATAATATGAAAGTTCAAAAAGGAAAGTATTGTTAAGCTGACAAATCAATATTTACTTTTTGAAATGATCCTTTGGGCAAGCACTTGATGGCTACATCGTATTCTAATTTTCTCAGGTGAATCAGCTTCTCTCTGTAATTGTGAACTGTAGGCCTGGGCATTTGCTCTGCAATCAGCATTGTCTTGAACACACATTGCCTTGTCACATCCTTGTTTAACACAATATATAGTCTAGTTAAGCAAGAGACTTAACACAATAATTTATACAAATATACATGAAGTGATACAAAGAAAATAACGCGTAATTATTATTTACAAAATATTTTTAAAATATTAGAAAATCGGTGGATTCAAATTTTTAACATTTAGCATTTAAAATTATAAAGCTTTTCTCACATCGTTAAATTCTGGAAGGTCTGCGGGACACATGGACAAGATGTGGCAGGTGAGTAAACGCAGCTGTAAAAAGAGTTAGGTGTAGTATGAGTATATTTGTGTATAAAATACTTATTATAATACAACAAAAAGCACACCTTTGAAAGATAAGTATATTTAAATATGATAGACGAAAATAGAAATAAGTTCAATTCCAATAACGTGTTGAATTAATATATGTCTGAAATAAGATATCTACTTACATGATGTGAAGGAGACATTAGGTTAGGTTCAAGCAGCTTGTAGGATTCAGCAAGAGTCACCTCGTTTAAAAGCTCACAGTTGGAAGGCCAGGACAGGTAAAAGTCTACTATCTGGACGGCACATGGATTAGTTGGGCTGCACCTAATAGCAATACAAAAAAAACATTTCAAATACATTATAGTTTACAATTTTCTTCAAGAATAAAATTATTTCATCACATTAAGAACAATTTTGAAAATATAAAGGTAAAACAGTGCCATGAAAGGAAATGAATAAAGAACAATCTACAGTGCAAATTATCATGCGTAACAAATTGTGTAATTAAAGCTGTTACTGTTTACAAAAGCCCTAGTTATTACTCATCTTTCTACTTTGGTTGGAAGAAATAAAATATTAATAACATTTTTCTTATTTACCTGAGAATACAGCAGACTTCCTCATAGGATACTGGCAGACTTGCCAGTTGGTCAGAATGTTTGTTGATGACAAAACCTCTCAGTAACTGGTTTAAGACTACTATGTACAAATCTGTAACTAAGTTGAATTAAAGGAAAAATTATCTGATTGTTTGGTATCAATCGTTTCATACATTTAGTCTAAAAGTTTCCTATTTTCAGCAAGATTAATAATATAAAATTAAAAGAACAACAGTTTTAAATGTGTGTTTTTTTTATTGCTGAATATCAGTAAGGGATTGAAAAACTCACCATATTTTTGGTCTGGAAAAACACTGAGATCTTTCACCATTTTCTTCCACAACAAGACAGCTTTATCGTGGAGTCCGTTATAACTGAAATTTTCAGACAAAAACATAGTTTTATCTTGCAAAGACTGACCTTAAATTCAAACACAAACTTATAAGACAAGCTTTGTATTACTGAAATGTAAGTTACATCACAATATGGCAGGGGCTTGCCAAGCCATTATCTCACAGGGCATAACCAGAGGAGGGAGAAAAAAAAGGGAGGGAATGTAGCTGAGTGGTGCCATGAGAAATGTAGAAAGGTGAAAGGAATGAAAAAGGATGGTATTCATGTCATCTGTGGCACCACAACAGCCCAGAAGACAAAGGGATGTGTAGGACGTGGGTAGGCTGGAAGTTAAAAGCCAAATAATTTCATGAAATTTAAGTTATTTGTATAGGTTAGATAGAGTTAAAGCTTCCAAGGATTTATAGTAGAAAGATATGAAGGCAGGTCTTTGTCTTGTCTGGAAAAAATTATCTTGAAAACTTATTTTTGCACAAGTTACTGTCTAGTATTCTTTCTTTGGGGGATGGGGGCTCTATTTCAATATGTTTTCATCAGTGATTCACTACATCTACACTATTTCAATATGTTTTCATCAGTGATTCACTACATCTACACTATTTCAATATGTTTTCATCAGTAATTCACTACATCTACACTATTTCAATATGTTTTCATCAGTAATTCACTACATCTACACTATTTCAATATGTTTTCATCAGTAATTCACTACATCTACAGAAAAAAAAAGTATATCCATTTAGAGCAACAGGAGAACATAACCCATGTTCACCCGAGAGTGATTCAATTACCTTAAATGTGGCAGACATACGGTGGCCGCCCACACCGTAGACACCTGGCAGCAAGACAAAAGGTTTTGAGCATCTATGCATTCTGTCAACACATGATCTATGTACAAGGCCAGTGGAAAATCTTTATTGGCTCTATTAAAATTAAAGGGAACAAATATATTATTTTATTATAGGTAAAAAATACTATTATAATAAAAATGGGCAGTACTATACAGGGTTCGTACACAAAAATTGCCTCAAAATTCCAGGAGTTTTCCAGGACTGTTTCAGAAGTTTTTCAGGAGTAAATTTTTTGAAAAGCCAAGCTGAGCTCTTTAAAAAAAACAGACACCTAGCTACACAGCTTTTTTTTGTTTTACGACGTATTGGGGACTTAATATAGCCTACATCCCAAGTTTGGACAGAAAAAACAACAAGATCAGTTTTAAAAAAAGAACCATGGAGTGGCATCACTGGTGTCATCAACGCTTGCGCGCGGAAATAAAAAGTGGCAAAGAGGGTTAACTCCAATTCCAATAGGGCTTTCTGGAAAAGTGAAAGTACAATCTAAGAGCAGTGATTACAAAATTAATCTCCCTTGAAAAATAAGGATTTTTTAGTATTTTCCCAGGACTAAATGCAGTTTTTCCAGGAGTTTTAAGGTCCTGAAACACAACTTTTTGTTTTCCAGGAGTTTCAAGGAGTTTCCAGGAGCTGTACGAACCCTGCTATAAAACTTTTAAAGTTTTTCATTATTGTTCATTCTCTATTTATTTCAATTAAAAAAAATGACAACATTTGAACAGATAAAAAATTTTTAACGTTCAAGTTACTGTAAATGATTGAAACTTGAAAGAGCCCCATTCTGAGTGAAACTTACTTTGGCCACTGAAGATCAAGCGGATAGGATTGGAGAGAGCTGAGGTCATCCCCTGTAACAACTGACTGGGTCTTGTGAATGACTACGTCAGCCATGAATGCCAGGAGTTCACTTTTCTTCTTATCATCGCTCACTGTTGCCAACTCACTGTTGATTTTGTTCAGGCAGCCAGACAGTATATCCTGGGAGATGGTGGCAGAAACATTTCATGAGAAAATACAAAGCATACACAACGCTGTACATATTTTCTTAAATAGTCTATTACAAAGTTAGGTGAGTTAACAAACAAACTATACATGGCAAGTTTAATGAGACAATATCTGTTCTTTCATGGTGTGATAAAAAAACAATATGTATGAATTAAAAAAAAAAAAAAAAAATATAGAGTAGATTTTTAGAATAAGAAAAATATAGCATCAACAGTGTATAAATCTTTGACATTATACATGCAAATGTTATTTCAGTTTCTATTTAATTGGCAGGGTTTATAGTTCTATACTAATGACTAACCTTCTCAAAAAATGGAACATCTAGAAGAGACTTGACAAACTGATGCACATCAGAGAACAAAAATGGAGTCTTAAAGACAAGGGAAACTACTCTGGAAATGGCATCCACTGGCAGCCTCTCTTGACAAGTCAGCAGCAGGGTTACGAGAGTTCTGAGAAGGTCACCGCCCACAGCTTCTGCGCACAGTGAGGATTTAAGTATGGTGCAGATGGTCTGGAGAAACAAAGATCAAACAATATTATAATGAACCATGAGCTGAAACAGCTTGCCCCAAACAGAGACAAAAAAGTCCTTTGAAAAGAGACTAAAGAACTTTCTCTTAAACTAGTGTTTGTGTGCCTAAACTACCTTTACATCTGCCCTTGTTATTTAAAACTAAAGGGCACTGAGCATGCTAAATGCACGAGCAAGGCAAGACAATATAAATAACCATCATTAGTTATAGAATACAACATCTAATCTACATACATTGTTAAATTACAGATAAGATTATTCCACCCGTGGTTTTAGACAAATGAGGTACCTTGGCAATTTCTTCTGGGTCATGCACGATGCTTCCAGTATTATGCTCCAGCCAAACAGAAAGGAGGCGCAGCAGCCGGCACAAATGCTTAACAAGGGGTTCAGAGGGTTGGGTAGCTTCAGCGCCATCAACAGTGGTGGACATCTTCTCCACACAAGCATCATGTACCTGCACTATGGTGTCCTTCAAACAAGATTATAGACCAGTTTCTCATCAAAAACCTCTTTTTTTACATTTTAACAAAATGTATCTATGTAAATTTAACCAAGGGAAAAACACAACATTAATTATTATTATTATTTTGTTTCACATCTACCATAAACCAAAACTATGAACCAACCAAAAATATCTTCCACAAACTCCTGGAATTTTCTCTGGTTGTGTGCTCGGCACATTCCTTCAAGAATATAGTCACAGATTTCTCTACTAGCTCTCTGGGCAATCTGGGCTGCTTTGTCTTTAACAGGCTCCAAGGACCAAGTTTTGACAAAATTAAAGGGAAAACCTAATGGATTTTTTTTTAAATACATATCATTATGCAAATATTATCAAAGGCAGTTAAAATAGGTAACTATATCTCTGGCTATACCAAAATATAAAATTTGTTTGGACATTGCACTAAATTTAAGAGTGTTTACAGCTGTGATTAGGTAAAGTAACAACAGTAAAGTTGTAAGAGTAAAATGGATTTAAAGTCACCTTTTCACTGATTGTATGGAAATGATGCTTGACACCTTTGACCATTTCAAACAGCAACAAGCCCATACCCTCAGTCAGCTGAGAAATAAAAAAATTGGCTCATAGAAAAGTCATTGTAAGAATATGAAAGACTTTTGCTGGTAATATAGGATACTTCTAGCTCCTTAATGACCAAATCATTCAAGCCAAATAACTACAGTAGAAAATCACATTACAAACCTCTGGTGACTCTTGCAAAGATGAAAAAAGGAAGTTGAACAATTCATTTTGTTTTTTCACCTGAAACAAAAATATTTCTTTTATGCTCAATTTTTAAAGTGATGCACTCAATATTTGAAGTTATATAATATAAACACACTTGTTTAAGTAAGAAATGCATTTTTAAAATTAAAATTACCTTCCTTAAAAGATAAGCACAGCTTTCTGCAGCAAATACTTTGATGTAATCTTTTTGTGTTGATAAAAGTAATTTAGAAAAATGACTGCAGAGATAAAAAAAAATAGTTGTATTTAGTTGAAAATTTTTTTAAACAAGAAACAAATGTAGCTAACAATAACAGATACTCCAAGACTAATGATAATTTATTAATGGCTAGAGCGATTATGGATAGTGTCTACGCTAAATAAATGGAGATGCTATGGAAAAAAATGTTAAAGACTATCCTTTAAACCATTATGGCCTATGAGGGTAATGAGATAGAGTTCATCAAGTTCATGGCATGTCAGATTGTGAGCCTGGCCTTCTTCCCCCCCCCCCCCCCACCACCTTCCAAACTGATGCTGGCTAGACTCTGGGATGCTTTTGGGAAAATATCCTGAAATTTTTACCCATATTTAAACCAAAGACTTTTGGCAAATTGACTTCTTGCTTCTAGACCACCATGCCCCGCCCTTTCCTGTTTCATGCTTAAAAAATAAATAACCTTGACCCCAGCCTTTGAATAAAGAATAGCTTCAAAACCAATAACCTGAAGACATCTTTGAAATCCTTAATGAGGAACCTCCACAAAACTCTGAACAGGTAAGCGAGAGCCTGGAAGATCTGCTCCAGTGCCTCGATGTCCTGGGAGTGAGAGGACAAAAGGCTGACGAGGATCTCAAAGAAAGTGTAGAAGTGTGAGATGAAGTCCTGCTGCAGATCCTTGGCAAGCTGGACAACTAAACTGCACAAAGAACATTTCACTTTTATATGGATTGTACTTTAAAGAACAAATTTAGAATACAGCAATAACAACATGTATGCAATCAAAGTTTGCTTTCATCTAGCAGAGAAATAAAAACATAAGGAAACTACTTACTCCAGCAGGGCATTTAAAGCTAAGGTATTAGGTATTTGTAAATGTGTCTTGAGCACTTCAATGATTTCATCCTGTAAATGTTTTAAATAATCATTTTGAATAAAATGTTTACAAATTACAGAAAAAAATGAACGTTCATGAGACTGTGAATATTAAATACTAGACTTTGAAAATACATTTAGCAATACCTTGTGATGTATGAGTTGTTCATAAGTCTGAACTTGATTGACTATCTCCCTTCTAAATGTAGCTGAAAATACAACAACAATATGATTATTATTATACTACTGAAAGAGCCATTAAAAAAAACAAGAGAGACTTCACCACATCACACTTAATATACTCAATAATAGTAGAAGTTTTATTTAATAATTCTTATCTTATCTAGGAAAAATATATTTTTAAAAAATCACTGAAACTTTGCTATTGAATTAATTAAATTTTATCAAAGAAAATAAATAAACACAACAAGAAAATGAAACATTCTTATTATTGTAGAGCTTGTTGACTCATTTTGGGCTGACTTTAAATGTTGTTAGAAAACAACCACTTTGTCCTGTTTATAAATAATTGGCATGTTTTGAACAGGATTCGTCTCATAGTATTTTTACAGTTTTGCAACGACATAATGCAGGACTATTATAATGTAAGGAATCTTTTTATCTTATCTCTCACAATATACAGCATATCCTACTTACAAAAATGTTCAGTCAAATCTAGTTCAGTCCATTTGTCCAAAGCTTCACCAAAAAGAGTTCCTTCTGTCTGAAGACATAAATTAAAAAAAAACAGTAACATTATTTACAAAAAACTTTTAGTATTTAACATTCAAAAGTTTACACAAATTAACATACATATGTATGAATTGAAAACTTTGTGTGTATGAAGAAGGCATTAAAACAAGGTAAAAATTCAGAACTTATGCTCTCTTCTTATATAATAACAAAATAATCCATATTATTAGTGCAGTGGCTTATATTTTCCCACTCTTACTAAACCTAATAATTGACATAAAAATCCACTAACAGAGACACAGCTAATGCTATGTTCTTTAGAAGTGGCATTTTCTCTGGAGTTCATACTTTATATAAATAATGTACTATCTTCAGATTTTTTACTTAGTACTTAGCAAACTATACCCTTTCACTTTTTTAGCATTCACTTGAGCTGTATACACATTTCAGAATTGTGAATTGAACTATTTATTTAGACTGAAGTCAATTTATTTACAGTAATTATTACTTACAGTGGCCATGCTCTATTAGGTTCAAGGTATTACTACTGCTATTTGAAATTTGTGTTTGCAGTGTATATTTATAGTTCAAAAGGTTGTTCTTTATGACATACTGAAATATGCGTGTGTTTGGCGCCCTCTTTCAAAGGGTATGATCTGGTGAATACTAGTTAGATCTCAGCAAATTGTTATATATGAACTCAAATTATTGTCATGGTAGGCCTATTCTCTGAATTATATAAGGGTATAAGGGTAGCTTCACTAGGTGAAGTGAAGATGAAGAAGCTAAAGTCATACATATGTTGCCCTGAACTAATATAAATGCCTTTGCCCCTATGCAAATAATTTCTATCATAAACAGAACTTACAATAAAACTATAGCCTAAAGAAAAGATTGATGCTGCACACAGCCATTCTAATTTTTAAGGTTTCTACTAAGTTAGTCTAGTTTCCTACAAGCAAAAGCAAAAGATTTTTCCATAATTAGGATATAGTCTTGGTAAAAAAAAAAAAGTAAATTTTACACAAAAAAGCAAACTTTGTAGCTAACCTCATTTTCAATCCTTCGGATTTGATGGATGACATCAATATTCACATTGGATATGCGTTCAGAGAAAGACACAAACTGTTCAACATAATAATAATTTAATGTAATCAATTCATGGTTTTGATAATAAATGTAGGCTAATTAATGTAGGAATGTAGGTGTAGGCTTAATAAAATTCTACACTAGTCCAGTGTGTTAATAATTTAATTCTCTTTATACTCATGTAGGGCCTAGGGCCTAGGCCTATTTTATTTGACATATATATGATATATCCTTGGCGTAGCTAGGGGAGGGGGGTCCAAATTCAAAAGTCCCCCAGGGCTCCTTCTTGAGGGGGTTCCCAAAGGAGTGTCCCAATTTATTTTTTCTCATGTCATAATGTTGAATACCAAAAAGCAGGGGCCCCTAAAGAGGCCAAGCCGCAAGCCCCCCGGGCCCCCAAATCCCTAGCAACGGCACCGTGATAAATCACTAGACTATCATTATTATCTAGCTAAGGCCGAGGTAATATCAGCCCTAGTGATTAAATTTAAATATAGTGAAACCCTAGTTTAACTTTAGTTTTTAAAAGATGTTGGACCAAGACCAAGAGGTTGAAGCTGTTAGTCTACTAGACTTTTGTGATAGGTAGTGATTCAAATTGTCTTGTCAGCTAAAAAAAAAATAAAGTAATATAAGAAAACCAGTGTCTCTTTGACTGAAAAAATATTATTATGATAACGTCATTTTTAATAACGATTATGGATTTGTCGGAATAGTTGTCTAAGTTGTTGACACTGGACAAGGGCCTGACAAAAGTCAGACAAATATGGGTGAAATGATTCAGAAATGATTTTAAGATATAGAGAGTGACACAGTCATAATTTATCCTATAATTATCGAATAAGCATGTGTCTTAATGATAAGTATTACGTGATGAATGTTTTGCGTTTTGTGTCGTGAAGATTTGCCCATTCTTTAGATATCTTTAATGCATTTGTACATTAATTATAAACTGGTGTGCAATAAAACCGCATGTGGTGATAAAACCAAAAATGGGATAACAACAAAAAACGTGCTTGATGTAAACTTCCGTCTACAGTGAAATCAAAATGTGTACTGAACTAGCTTGTAGAGCATTTAATATTTCAACCAAAGAAACTACTAAGAAATACAATTTTATTTTAAATTAGTACTTTAGATATAAACTATTAGTTTAAAATGTAAACTGAAACATTTTAAAAAATAAAACTAAATGAGATTATTTCAAAATTTAACTACTTGTTTGTTTTGTTTTACTTCTTTTAGAAACGAAAGTGAGGTAAACAATTTGTATCGTTCGGGAAAACCGGTTTAACGGGGTATCTTATTAACTTTTAAAATGCAAGAGTTTTTCTTATGGCAACAAAATGGAATCCCATGAAAATGGTTACGAGACACTAACTGCATAAAACATATTAACTCCTCCACTGCAATTCTTACCTATTTTCTTTTGTGTGCATTAGAAGTAAGAAAATATTTTTTTAAATTGTTACTTTGTGGAGAAGTATAAAATTCTAGGAAAAAGTAACAAAGAGAAGTAACGCAAAAATTTAATTTTAAAACTTTAAAAACAATCTGCCTCATTCATTCAATTTCAACATTCATAACATTGTTGTTACTGTTACAATGTTCAATACAATTTATACATTTTATACAATATTCATTTCTAATTAATTCTAATTATTTATGAAATAAAATCCACAATGAAATATATCATTATCTTTGAAAACTAATAGTAGGCTATAGTCTATTTAATTATTTTAGACGTCATATTTATAATATTTAATTTTATTATAATAATAATATTTATAATATTATAATCATACAAGTCTAAGTCAAAACATTAGCTTAGCCTACTTCTTAGTCTAGAGACTAGAGTAAGAGTTCATTAGAGTCTAGACCCCTGAGCCTCAAGCCCTGAATTTCTGAAAAAATAGGCTACTTATCATGACTTATTATGAATGTCAACTTACTAATATTTATAACTATGAACAAACATTTATCCGTAAAACTTAACACACATTTGAAATAAAACATTATTTTGTTTTATTAAGTATTTTAAAATACCAATCTTGCATAGAATTATTTGTGCATTTATTAGGTTTATGTTATTATATATAGGCCTAGGAGGTCATTATATCAAAAACAATCACCACACTAATTAGTAATTGCATAAAAAATTAAACGCCACATTAATAGTAATCATAGTGACTATAGTGATCCTAAGCGCAATCAAGTAAGATTATACCAATCTAAACCATCACTTTTTTCTTATTTAATCTTAAGGCATTAAGACATTTTGTTGTCTTGGTTGAGAGTAAATGAACTTCATTTAGGTATGATTAAATGCAAATGATTAAATTAGGTATGATTACTGATTTATTTTAAGCTGTTTAAATATCAAAAACAGTAATAAAAAAAAGTTTACTTTCAATTAACATTTTAAAGATGTATATATAAATATAGTTCAACTTAAATAAAAAATATAAAAAGAAATAATATTTGACTTTTTTATCCATGTTGTGTTTGTTTTGTTAGTTTGTATGTTAAAAGTAAAAATATTGCAATTGGCTGGACTCGAAGTGATCAACTGACTGATGGAAATATTTGCACTTTGCAAGCAAAGGTTGTCCATTATCACCTAAACTATATTCTATTTTCACTTATGACTGTAAAGCAGAACAGCCTGGCTGTCTGGTTATAAAATATGCCGATGATACGACGGTCACTGGCCTAATCAAAAACGCAGCTGAGCACGCATATCGTAGCCAAATAGACACTATCGTGAGCTGGTGTAGCCAGAACAACTTACACCTTAATGTATCGAAGACAAAAGAAATGATCATAGATTTTAGGAGAAACGAACCCCCACCCCCACCCTTGGTTATACAGGGATCAAATGTAGAACGAGTTTATGATTTTAAGTTTCTTGGCACTGTCTTATCCAATGAACTAACATGGGATATTAACTGCACTGATATCCTTAAGAAAGCAAGGCAGAGAATGTATTTTCTTAGAAAGCTGAAGTCCTGTGGGGTCAATAAAGTGATAATGACTAATTTCTATAGGGCTATTATTGAAAGCATACTGACAAGATCTATTGAAGTTTGGTTCGACAGGCTACCTGTAGTTAATTTACACAAGCTAGAATCAGTTGTCAAAAATGCAGAAAAAATTATTGGCACTAACCTTAAGTCGTTAGAAACATTATACCAAGAGCGCTTAACAGGTAAAATGACTAACATTATGAAGGATAAATCCCACCCCTCGAGACATTACTTTGAATTTCTTCCACATGGCCGTCGCCTTCGAGCATTTAGAGGTAGCAGCAGATTTGTTAACAGCTGTTATCCGCAAGCAGTTAAACTGTTCAATAATACAAGACAGAAGCGTCTTATAAGATCATAATTGTAATAATTTTCCTTATATTCTGTATATTATCATAATGTACATTGTTATAATAGTTTTTTTTCATTAATTTTCATTGTTGTGTCTTACTATTATTGTAATGTAATTTTCTTTTTTGTAGATGTCACATTCAACATCACATATTTTCGATGTAAAACGCATTGACTGAATAAAATTGAATTGAATTGAATTGAATTGAAGCAATCAGGTTTAAAAGCACTGAAAACACCAGGATTTCTATAAGTTAAAAGAATCATGTTTTTCCTGCATTGATTGGTAGATAGGCCTAAAATAAATGACCAAATATACTGACATCAGTTTACAAGAATATTACTTTAACTAGTTTAACTAGGCTGATTGAATTAACTATCAATTATTTATTTATCAAATTTTCTGTTAACAGCCCAACTAAAGATCAGCCAACTAACATAATCTTATTCTTAAGTAAACTCACCTTAGAATTCAGATACATACATATAAAAGTAGAAAAGGTCTTACTGGTCACAAACCTTTTTTTTTTTTCAGATGGAGAAGGTTGTATTGTATTCAATACTATTGTGCATAGTTGTTGCTGCAATCTATCACAATGCATTATGGTGTGGCTTTGTATTTGATGACATGTCTGCCATTGTGGAGAACAAAGATCTTCGACCCAGTACACCTTTCTCGGATTTATTTTTGAATGATTTCTGGGGCACTCCAATGCACAAGGTATTTAACACTAAGCTCTATACTTCATTTCTATTATTTGTAAATTAATAGTGTTGGTCGATGGTCTAGGGTTGATTCACTTGAAGTGACTTGAACAATTAAAGGAATAAAGTTTTATAAACACAGAAATCACAATATGACAACGGCTGAAACACAAATAAAATACATTGCTTACTTGCTTATTTCATTTGGTTCCTTGTGGAACATAGAGCCTCCACCTCCAGCGCACTCAATTCTGGGCAGCTTTTTTAAGTTCACCCCATTAAAAGTTGCAGCTTGTCATTTCCTCTTCACAGGAGTATCTCTAGGTGGTCTTAGGGCAACCAACCCGTCTCTTTCCCTGAAGGTGCCATTACAGAGCCTGTCGGGTTATGTCCTGTGAGATTTTTGTAGGGTGTGCCCAATCCACCGCCACTTTCCACCGTCTTGGTTTGTTTGCTGCCACAAGTCGGTGTTCTTTACCTTTTCTGTCCACCGAAAACTCTGAGCGATGAGCTCCAAACCTTTGTCAATGGCTGCCTCCGCAACATACTAAAGATTCAGAGGACAGAATCAAATACATACATTTATAATATAAGTAACTCAATAAATAAGCGCCATACTGAATAATACTATATAATTCCCTTTCAAAATATTCTCCCCATTTATAGGTTTATGAATAGAATGTACGAAATGTGAATTTATCTATCCTCAAAACTAGTTTTTTTTTCTCTCAGTGTGATGTCAAAACATGGGAAATAACTCTTTTCTTATTTTCATATTTATCTTGATCATTGCAAAACATGAAACTAATTTAAAGTCTGTGTGAAAAGAAAGAAAGCATAAGGTATGATAGTTTGAACATAAAACTTTGCATAATTAAAAACATTGTTTAATTAACTTGATATGTTTGCATTTGCAGGAGAAGAGCCACAAGTCTTACCGTCCATTGTGTGTTGCTACCTTCAGACTGAACTATGCTCTCTGTGAACTGGATCCCCTTGGATACCATCTACTGAATGTTATATTGCATGCCCTTGTATGCATCATGTTTATGAGGTTGGCCAATTGAAAGTTTGCATTTTCAACTTATGGATTTTTTGTGTGTGTGTGTAGTGTAATAAAAAAACTGGAGTCTAGATGTTTATGACAAGGCTTGAAGGTCAACTATTTTTATTTTGAAAGTCCAACAGATTTATATAATTCTAGTATTTTTTAAAGGAAAAATATAAATGCTGATTGCCGAGTACTTATTCATATGCATGAATGGAGAGCACTCTGAAGATACAGCAGACAAATTATGTGTAGACATGGAACTACACAGAGACAGCTCAAAACAGTAGAAATTATTAAATTGATAAATTTAAAAGACAATGTAATTCTAAAATTATTTTGATTAACAGCTGTCTTTAAATAGCCAAGCAAACAAAATAAAGGCTTTTTAAAAAATGGTTTTTAATGTGTAAAGGAGAAGATAATTTCTTTAACTATAATTTTTTAGTGTTTTTTGTTTTGTTTTTCACATATAAAAAAAAGTTATGTGTAGTATATTTTTTTTTACTTTCAGAGTGTGTAATATGTTTATGTCTGAGCTCACAAGTTTTATCTCAGCCTTACTTTTTGCCGTTCACCCAATTCACACAGAGGCAGTAAGTTTCCAAAGAGTTTCAATACAGTTGTTGTTGTTTTTTTGTTTAATTCTTACTTAATAAAGAGCGATCAACAAATTTATTGTACTAATTGAACCTCCAAAACAAAAAGGACTTAAAGATTTCAATGTAAACAATGTTGTCTTTTTTTTTTCTGCAGGTGACTGGTGTTGTGGGCAGAGCTGAGGCACTGTCATCTATTTTTTTCTTAGGAGCTTTTATATTTTATTCAAAATCTACTGGATATAGAGCTAAGACAAGTACAGCAAGCAAAAAAATATTTTTTTATTCATCATTTAAAACAATTTTATGTTATTAAAATTTTTTTTTTGTTATTATTTGTTTTTAAATTTGTGGATAATTTCATACAGTGTAATTTTAACCTTTGGCACATGCATTGAAATTATTGGAGCTTAGTTTATAAGTAAAGAAAGATAATTTTTGTTTTTTAAGTTACCATAGTCAATGTAAGGGAGCTAAATACTTTACACCTTCATTGTTATGTTTGGTGAAGTCAAAATACTTTTTATTTTTACATTGATTAAATTTTAATGTCTGCTTTCAGGGACATTGTTTTCTTTTTTTTTTTTTTTTTTGTTCTTAAATTTCATTTTTAGAATTTATATATTTTATTTAATATTTTGTTTTGTTTTAGATTGGAGTGAATTGTTTACTACAGTTTTATTAGTTACTGTGGCCATGCTCTGTAAGGAACAAGGCATTACTGTCATTGGTGTTTGCTGTGTATATGAGATATTTATTGTTCAAAGGGTTGGTTTCTTTTTTGTTCCTTGCATATATATTTATACATATAGGTATAGGCACTATGTGCTCTAAAATATTGCAGAATATTTAACCAAATTGTTCAATATATTTTTGGGGGGCCAGTTTATTTAAGAGTTTTGTTAGATGTATATTCATTAATATCATTATTAGTTTTAATATAAATGATATGTTACGTTTTAATCATATTCAGAAATGTGCCTGAAGCACATTTTAGCAAGTTATGTAACTGTTTAAAATATTTATATATGTGTATGTTTCAAAATATAAAATGTTAATTATAAATATCACAATTGCAATAGTATTTAGTATTTTTGATATCTTAGTTTAAAAAATCAATCTATTTACTGGCTCATTGGGCTATTGAAGTAGCGTTCACCTATGCCAAAACATAAAGAGGAGATGTTGTGGCCAGCCCAACACCCAACCGCTTCATTTGTTTTTCCAGCTAATGTCAGAAACCCATCAGAGTTGGGTATACTCAGTGGCACCTCCCAACGGAGGTAAAAGCCTGGAGTTTATACCTGGATTCAAACCCAAGACTATCTGAAAGGCAATTAGAGCAAGTTGATGCTCGACTAGGCAATCAGAGCAAGCTGATGCTCGACTAGGCAATCAGAGCAAGTTGATGCTCGACTAGGCAATCAGAGCAAGCTGATGCTCGACTAGGCAATCAGAGCAAGTTGATGCTCGACTAGGCAATCAGAGCAAGCTGATGCTCGACTAGGCAATTAGAGCAAGTTGATGCTCGACTAGGCAATCAGAGCAAGCTGATGCTCGACTAGGCAATCAGAGCAAGTTGATGCTCGACTAGGCAATCAGAGCAAGCTGATGCTCGACTAGGCAATTAGAGCAAGCTGATGCTCGACTAGGCAATCAAAGCAAGCTGATGCTCGACTAGGCAATCAGAGCAAGCTGATGCTCGACTAGGCAATCAGAGCAAGCTGATGCTCGACTAGGCAATCAGAGCAAGCTGATGCTCGACTAGGCAATCAGAGCAAGCTGATGCTCGACTAGGCAATCAGAGCAAGCTGATGCTCGACTAGGCAATCAGAGCAAGTTGATGCTCGACTACTGTCTCATTTGATGAACATGTACTTAAGCTAAATTGTATTTTAAAAAGATATTTCAGAATAAGTTGCTTTGCAAGTTTTTGTTGTACAGTTTTTAAACTATTAGTTGTAACAATGACGAATTGTAATAAAGATGATTTTTTGTCTCACTTAGTGCACACTACAAGATTTGTTAAGTATATTGACAGGACTGTTTGATAAGAAATCATCATTTCCTGCCTGGCTGAAAACATCTCTAGCAAGAGCTGGGTTTCTGGTGTTTAGTACAACATTTCTTCTGTTTGCTAGAATCAAGGTCATGGGGGCACAGTTGCCTATATTTACCAAGTAGGTTTTACTATAGGTTTCTCCTACTCTAGTCAGCTGGTATATTGTGTATCTTATTTTAAATGATCGCTAATAGTAAAGTACTTCCTTCAGACCAAGTTAGTCCATATGGGTTAGTGAATCAGCGTTTTTCAGTGTTTGTGTCCAGCTCAATTTATTTACTTTCTACTTGGGTAGACTCAGTTTTTCTACTTGGATTCTAACCCCAAGACATTAGGACTGGCAATACCTCGCATTGCCAACTAGACCATTTGTCCCATTGAATTGTTAATTTGATTTGTTAATTAATTGAAATGTCTTGAAAAAAAAGTAAAGGAATAAAGTTTTAATAACACGGAAATTACAATATGACAACACAAATAAAATACAGGCATTGATAATATAAATAACTCAGTAAATGAGTGCTACACTGAATACTACTATAATTCCCTTTCTAAATATTCCCCATTTATAGGCTTATGAATAGAATGTTCAAGATGTGAATTTTTCTAACCTCAACACTAGTTTTATTATTGTCCCTTCTTCTTCTTCTTCTTCTTGTCCCTTAACCTTGGCGGTCGTTGGGGGGAGCTAATGGACACTGGGTGTCCATTAGTCCTCTCTTGGGCTTGGTAGACTTGGCGGCGCCCATCTCCTCTCCAAGTCGGCGGTGGATTTATGGCTGCCTGCACCGAGGGTCGAACCCCTGATGCGGCGCTTGGGAGTCGAGCTCGCTGTCGACTTAGCTAACCAGCCGCCTATTATTGTCCCTAGACTACTTTATTGTGACATTTCTACTTGAGTGATGTCAAACACATGGGAAATAACACTTTGAAAAAATGCCTTAGTCCAGTTAGGAATGGATATACCTCACATTGCCAACTAGACCATTTGATTGTAAATTTGAATTTTAAAAAAAAATTGAGCTCAATTTTGATTTTCTGCAATCAATTTCTTGTTTATAAAGTTTTGATAATCCTGCCTCCACGTCTCCGACTCCTGCGCGTCAGCTGACCTTCAACTACCTGTTGTCTGTAAACGCCTGGCTCTTGTTGAATCCCTCCGACCTCTGCTGCGACTGGACGATGGGTACCATCAAGGTCATCACGTCACTATTTGACCTGCGCAATCTCTGCACAGTGTTGTTCTATGCCGTGGTGGCGGCCTTGGGCTTTTTTGCTGTCACGCAGCAGACTACAAGGTCCAGGACTGTGGTCATGGTAAATTAAAAGTTCATTGAACTCTAAACACAATCTCTGTAACTGTAGGCTGATGGTGAATCATTCTGGTTACACAGGTTAAACTGAAAACATATATGATGTAAAAAGAAATTAACAAATTTCAGAGATTTCGATAATATATTTAATGTATTTTAATACTAATGTGACAGAGATTATATAATATCTTTATATAACATTTAAAAAAAAAATCTTTAATGAAAAGTTGTGAATGATAAATGTAACAATGTAAATATTAAAACTTGGAATTTAATCATTTCATTTTCAGAAAAATGATTCTAAGTATTTTCTTTATATTTATAAATCTATGTATAAATGAATTTGTTTCTGCTGATTTTGTTCATGACAGAGTTTGGCTCTTCTTGTACTTCCTTTTATTCCTGCCTCCAATTTGTTCTTCCCTGTTGGTTTTGTTGTGGCTGAGAGGATCCTGTACACACCCAGTTTTGGCTTCTGCATGCTGGTGGCACTGGGTATTCAAGTACTGAAACAGAAAGCTGGGTCAGTTTGACACATTTCTCAAAACTATAATTCTTTTGTTTGTTATATAAGTAAGAGTAAAGTTTATGTGTGACCATAATGGACCCTTGTAATTTCATTCATCTATAGCAGGGGTTCCAAACCTGTAGAGCACAATACATGGGCAATTTGTAAAGCAAAGATTTTGAATAATGGAGGTCCCATAAAAATTATGGGGCACGGTGGCTGAGCGGCGATCCGAAGGTTCTGGGTTCAAATCTTGCTGCAGGCTAGGATTTTTTCCCGGGACTTGAGGGTGCCCCTGAGTCCACCCAGCTCTGATGAGTATCTGACACTAGTTGGGGTAAAGTAAAGGCAGCTGGGCATTGTGCTGGCCACACATCCCCTCGTATGCCGTGGCCACAGAAACTGGTGAACGCTGCTTACCAGCCCTATGATCAGTTTGGTCCGAAGGGTACTTTACTTTACTTACTTACTTCAATAAAAATTAATGCAGGTGATAGTTGCGTGTTTTAAACTTGGTGCTGTATGGGAAAGTGGGGGGGGGGGGGACTCGTAAATGAAAAGTGTGTTCAAGGGTTTAAAAAAAAAGTTTGGGAACCACTGTTCTATGTTTATTTGTTTTTTTTTATTCACTTGAACTTATTTAGCTCTTTCTATTTTATCTCACAGATGTAATAAAGTTTTCATTGATGCATGTCTGGCCTTCCTCATTGTTTCTTATGGAGCTAAAACATATCTACGTAATTTTGACTGGTAATGAAACATCTTTAAAACAAAATCCTTGCTTATGGAACTTGCTTTCTCTATCCAAGTCTGCAACTCTCCATATCTGCCCTTCAAATCATGCACGAACATATATTTGAGTTTATATTCACTCTTGTAACTTCCTTCACAAATATCTGACTCTTGCACGCATTTTTCATTTCAACTACCACCTGCTGATATTTGTATAGACTCCCCCTCCATCACGCACACAAACGACCCATAACCATGCACGAATAGCGTGTCTAATATCATTGCCATACTTTGCTATATGATTATAATAACTGTAGACTTCAGTGGCAGAGCGGCAGCGTGTGTGGCTAGCGTACCGAAGGTCCTGGGTTCGAGTCCTGGTGCAGGCTAGGATTTTCCCCCTGGGTCTGGAGGGTGTCCCTTAGTCTACCCAGCTCTGATGGGTACCTGAACTTATTTGGGGTCAAGTCTAAAGGCTGCTGTGCATAGTGCTGGCCACACAATCGCCTAGTAAACCGTGGCAAAAACTGGTGAACGATGCTTCAGCGGCCCCATGAATCAATTTGTTCTGACGGGATACTTTACTACAGACAGTAGTGTGACTATGTTATAAACAAAAATTTCACTTTACAAAAAAGGAATGATTTCAACAAACCACCCTGTCTCACCTTCTACACTAACTTACTAGTAGATGCAAGTCTAGTTAAACCCCAATTTTAGCCCCCCTTTCCCCACCCCCACTGGGCATAATTTATCCTAGTTACACCACTGACTACAGGCATATTTGTGGACTTGACCAGGCGAGATAATCCCCAACAAGAGGCTATGACTACACTGTCGTAGAATTTGCCAAAGAATGTTTTCTAAACTGAGAATTTCATGTTCATACAATTTTTTATGTTTACTTATTGAACAAATTTTAATGTCATTTAATTTTTTTTTTAAATAAATGTGACCCACAGTGTGAATTAGAACATTTATGGAATAATCTTGATGCTGAGTTCTATTCATCTTTACTTTAGGGAGTCGGAATACACCATCTTCCGTGCTGGGCTAAAAGTGAACCAAGGCAATGCCAAGCTGTTCAACAACGTCGGCCATGCTTTAGAGAAAGTACAGAAATTTGATGAAGCTTTGGACTATTTTGAAAAGGCAGCCAGGTGAGCATTAAAGCAGAAACCGTCTAGCCTGGCACACTTTAGTCATGAACTATCATTAAAACAAAAAAATATATTTTTTTAAATCTACAGGGGAAAAAAGTAGGATAACCATGGATAAACGTACGAGGCAATACTCTTCTGTATTGAAAGAGTGTCTGTAACATAAGATATAAAAAAGATCCTTTTCTGAAAATGTTAGTCCATGCTAGTAAAGCAATGTCAATTGTGTGGCCAGCACAATGCCCAGCTTTCTTATATTTTTCCCAACTAATGTCAGATTCTCATCAGAGCAGGATAGAGCTGGAAACACTCCCCACCCCTCTAGACTAGATTAAAAAGAATTGAATACAGCTGACATTTAAATCTGAGAGATTTTGAAAAAGCAACCTAAATGCCTGCCACTAGACCACCGTGCCGTATTAAAAGTAAAGTGAAGAAACCGTCAGACCAAATTGATCAATAGCGCCGGTGAAGCAGCATTCACACCTTTTTGTGGACACTAGGGTATTGTGTGGTCTTCTGTATGTCAGCTGAATGCACTGCTGCTAGGCCACCGTGCCTTTGTGCTGTATTAAACCCTTACGTAATGTTTGTTGAGCACAATGACTGTCATTGTAAAGGGCAAGGGTCGAGGTTATCCAGTCATGCAATTTTTACAAACTACTCTTCTTTCTCCTGACAGTGTTCAGCCAGATGACATCGGGGCACACATCAATGTGGGGAGGACCTATGTGAACCTGAACATGAGCAAGCCGGCAGAGCGGGCCTATCATAGAGCTATCAGTCTATTCCCACCAATCATTAAAGGTCAGGTTTATGACATGTTATGTATCTTAAAGAAAATAAATATCTTAACCTACTATCAATTTGTATCCTTAACCACAAACAAAAATGTAACTAAATAAACTTAATTTTTGTCTTTGTCTGTTTAAAGGGAGATCTTATCAAGCCAGAGTTGCACCAAGTCACTTGAACGCTTATCTCAACCTGGCCAACTTGGTTTCCAAGGACCCTAACAGATTGTTAGAAGCTGACCAGGTAATTATTCATTTGTCAGGTTGTTTTTATTTCATTTTTGTTGTTTTTTATTTTTCATGCCATAAAATGCCTGGCAGACGCTAGAACTAGAATGTGTTTATGGAGACAAAAATTGTTATTTTTTTCAGTTGCTCAGACAGGCCATCACCATGAGAGCTGACTTTGTGGAAGCCTACATTAATCTTGGAGATATTCAAGTCAAACTTGGAAAGTGAGTACTAGTACTTATAGGTCCACACTGGTTATAAAAACAAATGTTTAATTTTTGTTGTGAATTCAATGAAAAAAATGGAATTTGAAACGCAGGTGAAGAGTGTTAACAGAGTTTTAATGTAAATATTTTATCAGCATGTTGACAGACTGCATTTATTCCACTAATCCACTTCTTCTGTGAATATTTTCTGTACAAATACACCAAAACTAGTGAACTTTTAACACGTCCAATCCATATTTACCAGCTATTCTTTTACTAATTACTACCTCTGTCCCGTGCATTATTTTGTAATGAACCTAAATTTTATAGGTTTACAAAATATATTTGTAATTTTTTTTTTTTTTTGAAACCAGTGATAAGGATATGTAGAGAATTATTTGTTCATCAACCTCACCATTATCGATATGAGAATCATATATTTTCAATAATAATTATCTAATAGTGTTATATATGTATAGTATGTAGTAATAGTTTCTATATTGTATTTGAGATTGTAGAGTTTTTTATTTACATTTGATTTTGGTTTTGGTGTAGAGAGTAAAGGTATGTGTATTTATTATCACATAAGACAATTATGCTTTCTCGTAGTTTCTTCTACTTTCTAGTACACAATTTCTTTTGCATTCGGAAAAATCCATTTCTAAAACTCTCTGTACCAAAATCTATCTAAGCGTATTAGTGTGTTTTGTTGTTGTTGTTGATTTCTGCATAGCAACCAGTGAAGTTGTTTATATTCTACGTAAGCTCAAGAATTAAATTCTTCTTTCAAACATACATCTAGTGGCTTGAGATATTATTATAGTGAACAAGAGCCTAGACTGACAACAGAAGACCCTTGGAGACTTTACAATAGTTTGTGAAGAGTTTTAATATTCCTAATAATAGTTGGATTTTTTTTTCTACGCGTAGCAGGATTATTATACCTACAAATAGATAGTTTATTATACCTACAAATAGATGGTTTATTATACCTATTAATAGATGGTTTATTATACCTACACATAGATGGTTTATTATACCTACAAAAAGATGGTTTATTATACCTACAAATAGATGGTTTATTATACCTACAAATAGATGGTTTATTATACCTACAAATAGATGGTTTATTATACCTACAAATAGATGGTTTATTATACCTACAAATAGATGGTTGATTATACCTACAAATAGATGGTTTATTATACCTACAAATAGATGGTTTATTATACCTATAATTAGATGGTTTATTATACCTACAAATAGATAGTTTATTATACCTACAAATAGATGGTTTATTATACCTACAAATAAATGGTTTATTATACCTACAAATAGATGGTTTATTATACCTATAAATAGATGGTTTATTAAACCTACAAATAGATGGTTTATTATACCTACAAATAGATGGTATATTATACCTACAAATAGATGGTTTATTATACCTACAAATAGATAGTTTATTATACCTACAAATAGATGGTTTATTATACCTACAAATGAATGGTTTATTATACCTACAAATAGATGGTTTATTATACCTATAAATAGATGGTTTATTAAACCTACAAATAGATGGTTTATTATACCTACAAATAGATGGTTTATTATACCTACAAATAGATAGTTTATTATACCTACAAATAAATGGTTTATTATACCTACCAATAGATGGTTTATTATACCTACCAATAGATGGTTTATTATACCTACAAATAGCTGCATTGTTGTACCTACAAATATAAGGGGATACTCACCTGTATTAGCAATGTTCAATGACACCGCTTGATTATAATGTTTGTTGTTCTTGTTTGCAACCAGACTTGATGAAGCTAGAGCCACATACGAGGCAGCTCTTAGACAAGATCCCAAGAATGCCGATCTGTATTATAATGTAAGCTTTGCTCATTCTTTGTTTATAATGCAAGAAAACTTTTTCATCAGATATTCGGTTCATTTGTTGTTTTTTTTAATAGCGTTGTCTCCCTTTAGTTATTTTTTATTTAATTATGCTGTAACTAAGTCCAATTACCGGTAGTTAGTTTTTCTATATAATTAACATTATCACAATCTGATCTCTCTACCCCCAAAAGCTTGGCGTTGTTTTATTAGAACAGAATCAAACCAAGATTGCCAAAAAACATTTTGAAATGGCTCTACAGAACAACCCTGACCATTGGGTGAGTAAAAAAGTCTTTTAGAGTCTTTCCCTGTTTATTCATGCTTTCTGTTCTATACCTGTCATTATTTTTTATCCCGTTGGACAAAGTCAATCCACGGGGCCGGTGAAGTAGCCTTCACCAGTTTCTGCTGCCACTGCATACCAGGGGATTGTGTGGCCAGCACAAGTTGATCCGCCTTTACCTTACCCCAACTAAAGTTCAGGTACCCATCAGAGCTGGGTAGACCTAGGGACACCCTTCAGACCCAGGAACGAATCCTAGCATTCACCAGAATTCAAACCCAGGACCTTCGGTACACCAGACGATCAAATTCCTCAGATGGTTGCATATATTCAATTTTTACAATTAGTTTAAAGATCAATAAATAGGGCCTACTGTAATATGAAAATGTTTTTTTAAGTCAGCCATTATGTTGTGCTCACCCACCCCGCCTACTTCAATACGTTTTTGTGCCCCCAGCAATCACTGTATAATTCTGCCATACTGATGCAAGAAGGGGGTGACCCTAAAGAGAGGGACATTGCACTGCAAAGGTATTTATTGGCATTGAAACAATACTATTGTATTATTTTTTTTTAACCAATGTTTGCTGTATGTTTCAAGCCCGTACCATATTACTATATTATATTACTATATTGTTCCTTAATATTTCAAAGTGTTTTTATTCTGTCAATCAATAAGATTAAATTTAGAAAAATATATCAAGTCAGTATCACGCACTTCCTCACAACTGGTGATCTCATGATATTCTTAATAAACTTACAAAAAGGTGTAGTTTTATGTTAATAAGGTTAAATTTCAAAAGAAACTTTTTTAGTTTATTTAATTTTTAAAATATTAAAAAGTATCCCGTCAGACATTCACCAGTTTCGGTGACCATGGCATACTAAGGTGTTGTGTGGCCAGCACAATGCCCAGTCGCCTTTACTTTATCTTAACTAATGTCAGGTACCCATCAGGGCTGGGTAGACTCAAGGACACCCTCCAGTCCCGGGAAAAGAAATAATACTAGCCTTCACCAGGATTCGAACCCCAAACCTTCGGTGGCTGATGCTTAGCCACCATGCCACACAAGTATAGAATTATAAAGCTTTCAAATTACTTAGAATAAAAATGTGCGTGTATTTGTTTAATGTCAAGGATTAGAACAGAAAATGAACTCTTTTGTTTTGCTTTACCGTTCCCCATTATTTAATTTTAATAATACATTTATTTTTTTGTCAGAAATAATTATTGTGATGTATTCTGGTATAAATATGTTTAAAGTCTGTCACAGCAAACAATATGTCAATAAACGTTGCATGTGTTCATTATTTTCTAACTTGTAGATTGGAAAGGTTGAAGCTCCAGAAGGGAGAGGATCCAAAAGTGTATTTTAACTACGCCATGCTGGCCATGGATGAGCAGAAATTTGACTTGGCCGAAACAAACTTCAGAAAGTCTATTGAAGTAATTCTTTTGCTTTTTCTCTATGTCTTTCACTGATGAATTCTTTCTCTAAAAACACTATATTTAATAATATCTTTAATGTCACATGATCATGTTGTCTGGCGTCATTTTAAACCTTCTCTGTCTTGTTGACATATGCCAGTTCTTCTAATTTCTATTCAAATATCAAACAACACCCAAGTCTTGACTAATAAGCACTAATTATATTTTAAGTATATTTGTACAGAAAGTAACTTTTACAAAAAGGGTTGGTTTATAAAAACTGGGTGTCTTCTCTCTATCTCATCACACCTACATTGTAATCTCTAACTACTGTTAACAACTAACTTAGGTAAGGCTGCCTCACCAACTTGAAAGTAGTTTTACCCGTATTATAGTGACAAAAAGGGGGCTATCATATTGGAGCAGTCAAGTACACTTGTCAATTTAGGGGTTTGCAGGTTTATTTGAAGATCATTAGTTTTTTACTGATAAATTTTTATGTTTTATTTCTAGCTTGATCCAACGTTTCGCAGTGCCTTGTTCAACTTGGCCTTAATGTTGGTCAACAATATGAATCGACCCCGTGACGCTGTCCCAGTCTTAAATCAACTTCTTGAGGTTTGTTAGTGCAGAAGTTTTTATTTAAATTTTAAAAATGATTAATTGGGATACAAATCTACCAAGAATTAATTTCATTCAACTATCTTATCAGTATGAGTGCCTTGGAGTGTCTTTAATTTTGTTTTTAGTTATCAAATGAGTCTCTATAAAAAAAAAAAAGTTGATTTAGCTTTGCTGTACATTTTTTAGGGGGGAGGGGGCATAAATTGCTGTGCCAGATTGTTTTCAACTTTTGGAACCAAAAATACTTTTGGTCATTGCTTTGTCATTTTTTAAATTTATTTTCAGCATTATCCTGACCATGAAAAAGGTCTTATTTTGATGGGGGATATTAACGTGAACACTCTGAAAAACTTGGATGCTGCTGAAAAGGTAGAAGTAGAAACCACATATTCATATATTAAATATATGTTGTATGTAGTAATTTTATTTGCTTGCAATGAGCTACAGAACTCTTTGTATATTGTTAAGTTGTTGTTTTTCTCTAATAGAATTTTAACAGCATATTGAGTCAAAATCCAAAGAACAGCCAAGCCATGCATAATCTGTGTGTTGTTTATGTGGAGAGGGGTGACTTGTTGCGGGCAGAGAAATGTCTCGTGAAAACCCAAGAGATGGATCCCACCGCTCAGTACATACAGAACCACCTCAACATCGTCCGCAACAAGATAGCGGAGGTATTGGTCATGTGACTGTTGTTAACTCGGAAGTCCCATCCAGTGGTTTTTTTTTGTGTGCCTCCCTAGGTGACTCATTGAATTGTGCCAAATTTGATTGTGCCATGGTCTTCCCTAGTTCACAAGTTTCCTTGGCCATGGCATTTGGGGATTGTGTGGCCAGACTAATGTCAGGCACCCATCAGAGCTGGTTAATCTCAGAACCCCCCCCTCCCCCCCCCCCCCAGATACAGGGAACACATTTTTCACCAGGATTCAAACCCAGGACCTTTGGTACACTAGCTGAGCCCACTGCCTCTAGGCCACATTATTCTGAGAATTGTTACAGACCCTGTAGTTCTAATTGGTTTGATGGGGATACTTATGGCTTAACTGGATTTTTTTGTTTTGTTGTTTAAGTATCCCTTTTAGGCCATGTTGGTCTTAGGCTGCTGGTTAAGCAGCATTCACTGCAGCATACAAGTTATGTGCCCAACACAATGTTCAAACGTTTCACCGACCAATGACAGGCACTCAAAAGTGCTGGGTAGGTTCAGTGACACTTTCTAGACCCTGTAAAAAATTCCTGTCTCTTTGCCTGGATTCAATTCAGAGACCTTCCGAAAGGCAATCTGAAGGAACTGTCTCAGTGTTACCGTATCAAGTAAGTTTACATCTAGCGTTAAGTCAGTGTTGAGATTCCGCTTTACAATCTGTAACTGTGAAGAAACCCCATAGGACCGTTTGGTCCGCAGGTCTAGTGGTGTGGCCTTCAGCAGTTTCTTTGGACACGGCATACATGGGGATTTTATGGTCGACACAACGCCCAGAAAACCTTTTTTTTTCCCAACAGGTTTTAGGCACCTTTTGGGTCTGGATAGGCATGGGGATGTACTTAGGAATTTGTTAAAAACTCCCATTGGTTGTTGTTTTTTTCCAGGATTAGAACATGGGTTTAACGTCACCATTCATGTTAATGTTATGTAGGAGAAAAGTAACTATAGGAAAGTTAAAGATTCAGGAACGCTGGTTGTAGGAATATATATACACAACACATTTTTCTGACTAACACACTGTCCCCTGATCTCCTACCAAAAACTCTCCCCTTCACATGACCCGTGCCCGAGCAAAAACAGTTAACATACCGGTAATTCACATACTGGTCATGCCCCTGTCAACAACACAGCACCCATGCAATGACCAGTCACGGTCTGCTTCCCTACTTTTTACAGCTGTTACAATGGGCCTTTTAAAGTTGCGTTACAAAACTCTGCCTGTACACCACCATACTAATAAAAGAAGTAGAATTATAAAGTAATGGCAACCTTAAATAAATTCAAATAAATATCAGCTTCATGAACCAGAGTTTTAAAAAGTATATATGGTAGATTATTTTCTAATTTAGGTTCAATAAATGTCAAAGTCTACAGTAAAGTAAAAACAAAAAATGATAAAGCAAAATATATGTTGCAGTTTTTTTAAGTACAATGTACAGAATGTTTATATTTGTTCAAAATCAGCAGATTTATTACCGTACTTATATTGATATACAACTTTCTAGCTTCATTTCTCTCTGTCTCTCTCTCTTGATTTAGTTCAGAAAAAAAATGGCCGCTGATAAAACCCGTCAAGGAGAGCAGCAGATAATTGAGCCTCCTTCGCAAACAAATGAGCAGCTGGCCAGCTCGCAGCACAAAGACGATTCTACTACTGATAAAAAAAACACCAGATGATAAACATGAATCAATATAGTTTTATATTTCTTTCTTGATATTTGGTTGTTGTTTTTTTTTCCTAATGTTATGGAAATGTTTATACATATCTCAATAACATAACTGCAGAAATTTTTTTTATTTTATTTGCCTTAATTATATTATACAATTTTATACTATGTCATATCATCTACATCCTATATCCATATCATCAACATCCTATATCATAAAATATATTTACATTTAAATTAGAAAAACAGACATTTATTTTGTCTCATTTTATCTTCTTATAGTATAAGTTATACTTGAAATCATTTCAATCATGTGTAAATGTATATCATTTTTTGTTTTTTATGTTGTACTGGATGGTTCAAATGGGGCAAATGCACTGTCTGCATCTTACAAACTGTCTGACTTGTAACTGGGAAAACCAGACTGTATTACATTGTCACGCAGTGTGGTTGTGAGAAAAGCCTTATCCTTGTCTGAAATAGCGACACTTTATTTTCTCTGGCCGTAGAGAATACAGAAGTATAATATCCTGGCATTTCTAGGTGAGAAGAATGTCAGTAAATCAGTAAACCTTAGAAATTGTCACATGTCACAACACCAGTGTTTGGTGCTTTACTATTTCTTGTTTCTTTTATCCGTATCATCATAGGTCACATTTTAAAAAACTAATTCGCTAAAATACAAACGTGTATTATATGTGTGACTAACATTTGTATAATTGTTATATTACCATATACTTTTTTTTTTATGTTAGTGTTAATTGTTACTTTCATTACATGTCTAATTGCTGTAGTATTATAATTATATTAGATAGTAATTGTATACTTTATATATATATATATATATATATATATATATATATAGTTCCAAGTGAACAAGTTACTGAATGACATTTGAATATTACTAAAACTGAAATTTGTGCCATATTACCAGTTACAGTGCTGTTGTACATCTATGCCTCCATCAATCCTATCATATCATTGTGAGCCTCGGGGAGGCAATCTACCTTCATCATGTTAATGTTACTTTAACTCCTGCGCAGTGGACCACTGTTTATCATAGTTTATGCTGACTGTATGTGATTTTTGTATTTTTATAACTGGGACCGAATCCTAACTACTGATTAGAGTAATTAGAGTTGAGTGTTATTTATACAATTTTGATCAAGCTATAAACAACATACATTTTTATTAAAAATCTGGCAGAGTTATTCAAGAAAAAAAGCAATCTGCCATAATATTTTGATTTGAATGAAGTTTAAAAAAGGAATAACCAACATTTTTTTTATATAGTAATTGATTGGGATTCCATTTCAAACAGTATGAATTTTTCAGGCAAAAATGTTTTTCTTTATTATGGAAGTTTTATTAGGGCTGGGTTCAACTTACCTAAATGTTATTGTTATTCATGTTTGTACCAAGGACCATAAATTACCATGTATATTTCTAATATTTAAAAATAGTATCTATATCAATATCGTCTACGTAGTTATTAACCCAATTTTAATTATAGACCTTAATTGGTTTATTGTCTTTCGATCAGTGAACTCTTAGGTGGCTTGAGCTACCGGGACACTTATTATAAAGGCAGATGTATTGTCTTGTAGGATTCTCATTGGTTCGTGTATTCATTGCTTTTTACTATTGAATACTCACTCATGATTGTGATTTCTGTGCTTCATTTCTCATTGCTATTTACTATATAAATGGATGATTTAACATTAACCTGGTGTGACTGTAAGAATCAACGACTTTATCTCATTATTTTTTTTTAGAAAATATTATTGCACATTTTGCTTTCTCATAGCTGTCTAGTCTTGCACGTTTTGATAAAGATTTAAATGATGTATATTTTTCTGACTGGTTCAAGTGAAGCACTTCCAATGCTTGGTAAACTAATGGACTAGATAAAGAGCTTGTTGATTGTGAATATTCACTTAACTTAAAACCTCTTTTCTTATTTACTTTTTTTGTTTTAATTTTTCAAAATGTTTTCTTTAGTTGATGGGTCAAGGACACAGGAAGCACTTTTACTATATGATTATCTGTCTTAAAATTAAATTTAAAAAATGGAACATCACAAAACTAAAAATGGTTTTTATGAAGAAGATGAATCTAAAAATTCTATTTTCAAATAAATCTAGAAAAAGTCTACACATTGCGCTAGTACCACTGTGATTGTTTCATATTCAAATGATTTACATGAACTATTTATACAACTTTACTCTTCAGAAAGGAAATCATTTTATTTTATATCTTGTACTACTTATAGATGTCAACTATTGTTTAGACTTTTTTTTTTAATTCTCATTTATGTTGTATGAAAAAAGTGCCTCCTCCATAATATGTAAGAAACTCAACTGTTGTATTTGATTCTATGACTATTCCTAAAATATATTGTAGATTACAATACAATTGATATATTAGAAATAAATTGTACAATCATTTCCATTGCCATTTTGTATCTCCTGTTCAGAATATAATGGCATTTAAGTATTTATGATAATGCATTCTTATATGTAACTCTTACATTTCTATTTTCTGTAGTCATTATTACTGCAAAATTGTGAACCATTATGTTAAATAAAATTCAATTTTCAGATGAATGGCAAAACTGTCTCAGAATATTTTGGATTAGACTGTGAGCACAAATATCTTTTCTTATAGTAGGTCTCCCTTGGTTTTGTCATTTCATGTAAAATGTATTCTGCACAGGACATTTTGCTGTAACAGTAACAGCATGGATTAAAAGTACGAGTATCATGTGTTACAAAATTTTTTTTTAAACTAAAGAGTAATTTTGAATGATTGTTGAAATGAAATGTTTAAAATGTGAATATACAAGTTCCTTGAAATTGTTATATTATATTGAGAGTCATTTTTCTCATACAGCTGACAATAAAGTACAATTAACTTTGAAATAATTATATAGGGAGTTTCTTGTTAAAGTTTTTGTTTACTTTGCAAGTAAGACACTTTGTTTAGATATTTTAACTACTTTTTTTAAAAAAATCAGTTCTCATAAAATAATATAAACATAACCTATAGAAAGCTGTTAGGGCTGGTAAGTTACAGATGTCCTTTCTCTAGAAAGAAGATTATGCCCCAAGCAGGGTGGCAGAACATCAACTAAAGTGAACTTCTGGATCATCACCATGGCAGTCTGGAGTACTAATCTTATACTTGTACTTGTAGCCAGTTTTAGAGTCACTGGAGAAATAGTGTGGTCAGGATATACAAAATATTACAACAGTCCTAAACATCAAAATATTTGATAAAATACACTTTTTTAGCGAAAAAATGAAATGTAAATTACTTTTATTGTAAATTAATTCAAAATTTCATCTGCATCTAATATTTATAACCAATTTATTTCACATCACTCTTAAAATTGAATCCATCAACTTGAATTCTGTTTGATGCCATTTATACTATCTGCTACAAAAACAACATACCCATTTTGCCTGTCTTGCCTTACCCCATTTACATGACATGAACAGACTTATGCCTTCCTGCCAGTAAAAGATAGTAAATGTTTTCAAATCTAATGATTGTGACTTTGACCAGTCTTTCTCCAGAGTGTTTTTTTTTTCAAAATTGTTACTTAGGATATATTAAAATTTGTGCAAATGATGATGTAGGCAAAATCTCCAGAATCCAACTGCCTCTGCATAAATAGAATATGGGAGCCCCAAAAGGAAATTTGAAAGGGCCAGTCGCAATGAAACTTTCATTGAAAGAGAACATAGTATGATAGCCCTCAAAAGAGGCAGCAATGCAACTTTTTTCTTGTGAAAATACAGGTCCTATATTTATATATTTCTAACAGAAAAATTATAGCTAAAATAAATAACAATACAATTAATACAAATAATTGTCTCTGTTATTTTGACATTTTAATTTTAATTGATTTAAATAAGGTACCAGTGTAAGTGAATAATAAATATTGCTAAACAATGTAACAAATGTTAAAATTTGAATATAATGAATATAAAAAAACAACAACATATGATTTGAAGCTAGGATACAATATTGTCAACGTCTTCAGAAGGTCTTGTCAAGAATAAAATTCATTCTCTGGATTAAACTCGGATCTTGAGTTTTGACTTAACAGGACAAACAATACTGATTATCTTTTAATGTTTATTCCTTACACACAAATGCTGAAATATTTTATTGTCAAAAGTGACTGCTTGCTAGAATTGTTTTCATTGGAAATGGTTTTTGTCTCTGCCAAGAACCTCAATGCAATCACTGCTTTATTCGTACCTGCTTGAGCTCCTGTGTTTATTTTCCTTGGATGGATGTTGATCACGGTATGTGTCTCTTGTTGTTGGGTACTTTCTGTCTCGATCCCGATCAGTGTATTTCCTCCTCTCTTGTGAGTATTGGATGTCTCTCTCAACCCCCGTGTACTCCCTGCTTCTCCTCTCGTCTCTTCTTTTATCTCTCTTGCGCCGAGGGCCTTTCTCCGAATCCTCCAGAGAAAGCCTCTGACCCGATTCATTTCTGTGATACTTGTGGTCTCTCACTGGCTCGCGAGACCTTGACCTTTTCCTAATCCTGTTCGAGTCATTCATTCTCTCAGTTGTTGGCTTAGAACACTTACTAGATGATGAAAGTTGGTTGCCCACCATCCTGGAATCTATTCTTGATGGTTTATCTAATGGAATTTCAGATTTTGAAACCTGGCCATTTCTGGATCCATCATTTCTAATCTTGATAAAATCAGTATCGGAATCTTTTTTAGCATTAGATGTTTGGCCATCTTTGGATACCGATACTACTTTTCTCTTTTCAATTACTTCAGTCTGAGAATATTTTCTATCTCCTACTTTATGACTGTCCGCTTTATTTGTGTTTTTGTTTTTCACAGTACTTTTATTCATTTTATTCTCTAAACTACTTTCAAGTATTTCCCCATCTTCAACATCTTCACCATCAGCCTTCTGACTACCATCTACAACAAAGTTTGTGATTTGTGTAATGGCTGACTCATTGGGATCTTTTGTCAGTTTCCTCCCAGAACCTATTGGTTCACTAGCCTGTTGTCTATAAGGAGGACTAGTTAGGGAATCAGAAACGTGGATGACAGGACTCTGATTGACTGAGCCACATGTTGAAGCAGCGTCAAGGTCGAGCTTCTTTTTCACCCTTTGAACAGTCCTTATGAATTCAGTTTCTTCCTCATTCGCGGGACCAGCTCTGATGCTTTCTGTAGAAGCTTTCCCTGCTGTCTGATTGTCACATTCCTGAGAATCTAGGTCAGACTCATCAGATTCACTCAGAACAAAGACGTACTTGCTTTTAACACACATGCCATCTTTCAGCTCCTGAAACGTCATCTGCCTGCTACACACGGTTGTCTCTGACCCTGTAGAAATGTTTGTTGTTACTGGAATAATACTTTGAGCCTCTGTATCTACTGTTTTCAAAGTCTCACGAGTTCTCATGGATCCCATTTTTGTACAGACTTGATCAGAGTTTTCTCTATGTGATTTGAAAGGACTTATGACAAACTTTGGAGACTTTGATACGTTTTGCAGATTGATCTTGTTTCTAAAAGATAACGGAGATGCTCCTAACTCTACCAACAAAGATTTCCTCCGTCTAGATGGTGTATTTCTAACATCCGCATCAAACTCTGACAAGCTGGCTTCCATTAAACTTATTTCTTCGGGAGGCAAGAGACTGCCAAAATGTTTGGCACCTCTAGGGTTAGGAATATCAGTTATTTCTTCTCCCTGATTACTATCACTGTCTGACTCAGGCACCGTGAAAGTTGAATTCAGAACAGTATCTGTTGTAAGTCTGTCTTCTACAACCTGGTCATCCCTTGTCACACTAGAAAAAACATTGTCATCTCTGGCAGGTATAGGGCTGGATGTCTTGATGTGCCTTGAAGCCTTGTAAGGAGAAACAGAAGGAGAGCTTTTGTTGGATTCATTTTCTTCATCCGTTTCTTCCGCACTTA
Organism: Anisus vortex; assembly: GCA_949126835.1. NCBI lineage: Eukaryota > Metazoa > Mollusca > Gastropoda > Planorbidae > Anisus > Anisus vortex. The sequence continues at coordinate 41,222,959 of OX421497.1, read as the reverse complement.
AATAGAGGTGTATATCAGAACTGTTTTCCTCATGGTCAAATACAGGGTGATTCTCCCTCAGCAAATCCTCCCCGCTAGTACTGTGCTTGGAAACATTAGCTTCACTCAGAGTGTTGTTCTGATACTCGCAAGTGCTGTCCGGCTCAACGGTGGAAACTCTTTCCTGGCCAGCATCTGGTTTCACTGGCACGTTTGGGTTGTTTTGGTAATCAGATGATGTCACCATCCAGCTGTCTGGTGAGTTTCTAACCGGGCCAACTAAGTGGGGGCCGATGTTAGGTGTTTTGGTAATATCAGCGGTAAGCACACGCTCAAATGTTTCATTGCCAGTCTTTGAAGAAACGGTCTTTGGATCTTTAGCCAGCGACTCTAACTCAGCTTCATGTACTGCTTGATTCACTGTATCTCTGCATTCAAGAACTGTACAAGAGAAAATAGTACTTTTGTCCTGTGCAGTGTTTGGCAGAGCATAAGAGTTGCCAACACTGTTAGATGCTTGACCCTGTTCCCTACCTCTTCTGATCCAATCCCTTTTCTTCTCTAACAATCTAGCTTTTCTTCTTTCAGCCAACCTGCTAGCAGCCTGAGAAATTAGAACATTACCCTCTTTAAATATCTTCAGTTCTTTGTGAAAAACCTGATAAAATTTTTGTTCAACAAGAGAAGTCCAAGTATTTAAAGTGTTTTCTGTCAGGTATTCCAAATGCTTCTTTGCTACAGGGTAACCACCAGCTTGGATGTTCTGCAGCTTCCCTGTGGCATCAACAAGTTGCTCTTTCAAAATGTCCATACTACCAGAGCCTTTGCTGGGAACATCCAACTGACTTGTGAAGCCTTCTGGCTTAGTGCCACCCGATGTAAAACTTGTGTGACTGTTTTTGTGTGGCAGCCCCACCCTGGGTTTTTGAATGACTTCTGGTGGCCCACGGATGTGTCGAGCGTGAGATGCCTCTACCTGCACAGGAGCCCTAGCCCCTGGCGGGTAGAACTCTGAAGGCAGATTTGAGGGCTTGCAGGGGCTGATGAACGTGGTGCACGTCGTTTCTTCATCCCCCAGGAGTATGAGATTGGAGGCGCAGGTGATGCTTGTCGCAAATGGTACCGGCGACTCCAGCGGACGAGTTTCTTTTTCCTTGGGGAACTCTTCACTAGAAAGAGATAGTTTATCAGAGTCAGTATACACTGCACTGCTGTTGCTGCTAGCCTTCTCGGAATCGTTCGAATCGTCAGACTTGCCCTTGGCTTTCCCGGCAGCAAAACTTGAAAACGGCAGAGGTGATGGGGATTTTGGCTCACTGTCTTCTGGGCAGTTTCCTCCCGGCAGACGAAGCTGAACACTGTTTGAAGCGATCATGTCATCAGCTGGAACTATTCCACTCTGTGTGCAAACTCTTTTCCTCACATCTGCGAGGGATATCAAGGTCCGATTTTGGTTCCCATTATCATTCCAATCAGATTCTTCCTCACCATCCACCTCTTCAATATCCACAAATGACGAGGACAGGTTCTGAGGGCCGTGGCTTTCTGGTGATGCTTCTGATACTTTGTCTATGGGGAATGCTCTATCAGTTTTACTCTTAGGTGCGAGGCGGACATTGGGGTCACCGACATCATCAGAAGCATCTTTAGAATTTTCAAAATGAAAGTTAGAAGTGACCTGAAAAGGCCAAGTCTGGTTGGTGAAAGAGCTGCATGAAGTTTCATTTATTGCACTTACATTATTGCATGCTTCAGTGGATGAAGATTTGTTGGAAGCATTCAATACACTCATTTTATTGCATGTTTCAGTAGGTCCTCTATCGGAGGCTGCATTCATTCCACCAATCTTATTGCACATTTCATTTGCTGCAGCTTTGTTGAAGGTTTGATTAGATACAACTTTGTTGGCAGTTTTAGAAACAACTTTGTTGGCTTTTTGATTAAATACAACTTTTTTGGCTGTTTCAGATACATTTTTATTAAAGGTTTGATTCAATACAATTTTGTAAGAAGTTCCATCAAATACAGCTTTTTTATCAGTTGTATTAGATTCAATTTTGTTAGATGTTTCATTGGATACCACTTTGTGGGCAGGTTTGGATAAAACTTTCTTTGCAGGTTCAGATAAAAATTTGTTGGAGGATGCTGAGTTAGAAACAGCTCTATTGGAGGTTGCATTAGATACTACTTTGTTGGCAGTTTCAGACACAACATTGTTGGAGGTTGCATTAGATATAACCTTGTTGGCAGTTTCAGACACAACATTGTTGGAGGTTGCATTAGATATAACCTTGTTGGCAGTTTCAGACACAACTTTGTTGGCGGTTACACTAGAAACAACTTTGTTTGCAGGTTCAGATACAAATTTGTTGAAGGATGCTGTGTTAGAAACAGCTTTATTGGCGGTTGCATTAGAATTAGATACAATGTTGTTGGCAGTTTCAGACACAACTTTGTTAGAGGTTGCATCAGAATTAGATACAACTTTGTTGGCAGTTAAAGACACAAATTTGTTGGAGGTTGCATTAATTACAACTTTGTTGGCAATTACAGACACATTTTTGTTAAAGGTTGCATTAGATTCAACTTTGTTGGCAGTTTCAGACACAACTTTGTTGGCAGTTTCAGACACAACTTTGTTGGCAGTTTCAGACACAACTTTGTTGGCAGTTTCAGACACAACTTTGTTGGCAGTTTCAGACACAACTTTGTTGGCAGTTTCAGACACAACTTTGTTTGAGGTTGAATTAGAATTAGATACAACTTTGTTGGCAGTTTCAGACACAACTTTGTTGGCAGTTTCAGACACAACTTTGTTTGAGGTTGAATTAGAATTAGATACAACTTTGTTGGCAGTTTCAGGCACAACTTTGTTGGCAGTTTCAGACACAACTTTGTTGGCAGTTTTAGACACAACATTGTTGGAGGTTGCATTAGAATTAGATACAACTTTGTTGGCAGTTTCAGACACAACTTTGTTTGAGGTTGAATTAGAATTAGATACAAATTTGTTGGCAGTTTCAGGCACAACTTTGTTGGCAGTTTCAGACACAACTTTGTTGGCAGTTTTAGACACAACATTGTTGGAGGTTGCATTAGAATTAGATACAACTTTGTTGGCAGTTTCAGACACAACTTTGTTGGAGGTTGAATTAGATGAAATATTGTTGGTGGTTTCCAATAAAAGTTTGCAAGCTGTTTCAAGAGATGCAGCTTTGTTGGAGGCTCGATTAGATACAGCTGTGTTGGACGCTGTTTTAGATACAACTTGGTTGGCGGTTTCAGATACAACTTTGTTGGAGGCTGCATTAAATACAACTTTGCTTAACCCTCCCTGGCCAGGCTCCACATTCTCAGCTACTTTATTTTTCTTCACTGGTGGTGGCTCCACACAAGCTCTACTCATCTCAGCCTCAACACAGCTGTCTTGGCATTTTCTCTTTATACCTTGAGAAACACTGTCTCTAGCGCTGCCACCACTATCTCTTCCACGCCTAGCTTTGTCTAGACAGCTTAGTTTTCTTTTATCCAATCTATCATCTTTGTGGGAAGAGTTTTGGGAAGATGTTTGTTTGACCTCGATGACTTTAGAGATGGGTGCGGCTCTAGTTTTATCACCGCTGCTTTCATTCTGTTCTTCTATCAGTTTCCTAGAATTGAAAAATAGAACAGGTCAAGTTGTGCAGGTCTAGTCAAATTCAAATCATTAGCTTTGCAATCAATACCATTTGTACCATTCTGTCTGCATCTTTAACAAATAAACAAAATGTAAACTTATTTAAAAGTTGAATTAAATCATCTTTACATCACCACATTCATTCAACAAACTGTATTTCTATTGAATTAATTATTTTTAAAAAGTCGACTTTAAAATAATATTGAACTGTGTTGCAATGAATGTAAATGATTTAAAATCCAAGAAGAAGGTGGCCAACATTATTTAACATTCCTTATAACTCAGGTTATTGGTCATACTTTGCTACATTAACTGGTAGGACTTTACTAGTTCATTTAACAAGTGGGAATCACTCACTGAAAGGAAATGAAAGGATTTTTAGTAGAGTTGTAGTATAATGTTAGTCCATCCATTTGTAGTTTTGTTTGTCTTTTTTTTTTTACTCTTTCTATGACTCTGGTCAAACTTAAATATTTCCGGTAAGTACCGGCAGGTAAACAGTTCTTATCAAGGGTGTTCATGAGTCTACCCAACTCTGGCGGGTACCTGACTTAGTTGGGGAAAAGTAAAGGCGGATGGGCATTGTGCTGGCCAAATAATCTCTATGCCGTGGCCACAGAAACTGGTCAACACTGCTCCATCCGGCCCTATGGGTCAGCTTGATCCAACAGGATACTTTACTTACTCATATCAATGCTCAACTAAAGATAGGTTTACATTAAACTATTGAATACATGGGATCTATTTTAGTAATGGACACTTTTGTAAAGTCTGGAGTAGACCTATTCTATTTTAGAAATAGGATCTTTTGGAAAATCATGGCTAAAGAATAAAGTATGAGTAAAAAAATTGATCTATGCACACCAAGGTCATAGATAATAATGCAGGAAATTGAAATGACTGGAAGTGGTTAAAAGGACGCACACAAACGCACCTGAGTGCCTTTATTTCCTCGTCTTTCTTTTGAAGTTCTTTTTTTGCCGTCAGAAACAAGGAGGAAATATTTTTGTTCAACTGATCTTTCAAACTGTTCAGCTTTTGATTCTCAGCCAACAATTTTTTGTTTTCTGATCGCAACCTGTCCAGCTCTTGATTTGACTGAAAGAAAGAAACATTTTTTTACGTTTTTTAACTTACTTGATTAGCTAGTCACAAATATTAACTTGATTTTTTTGTAAGCAGGTGGGGGTGTATTTAAGATTAAGATTGCACACTAATACTAATACCTTAAAACATAAATTGAGCTTTTTTTTTTTTAACTCTGTAATTTCAAGGCAACAAGTTTGTCTATTTTATTTTTATTTTCCAAAGTTTTATAAAATTTCTAAATTCCATAAAACCCTTTTCTCTCATAGTCTGAAAATTTTAAAATCAAAACCTATAGCGATTTTATTTTAAGGTTTGATTCGATACAATTTTGTTAGAAGTTCCATCAAATACAGCTTTTTTATCAGGAGTATGCATAGAGCATACGAACTCTTTGCAAACCCTTGGACTATAATATATTTAATTTTTAAATAGAATAATCATATTTCAAAATTAGAATTGAAACACTTATAAATAATGAAATAGCTTAGAGCTGTAAGGTAAGCGCTATATAAAAATGCCTAAATAAATAAATAAATAAATAGTACAAATACCAAATCAGGTCTATTGCCTTTCTTGAGTTTTTATACACCAATAGTATTTTTTTAAAAATATTAATCAAAGACAATGTACTCTCTTTTTTTTTTTTTTACAAACAAGAAAATTTTGAGACCAACCAGAATAAACTAGATCTAAGTATACTTTTTGAGTTAACACTTTTTATGTGTGTTCTTTACTTATAAATATTTAAATTGCATTTGAAATGAATTGTTAATTTGACAAATTTAATACCTTTTCTGTAAGTTCAGAGGTCATAACCTCAGTGTACAAATCCAAATTATCATTCAGACTTTGTATGTGGTCTTCAGGCTTTGTTGAAATAGGAGGAGAAAAAAAGCTTGTTAATAAATGCTTCAAGAGGTGCTCATTTAACAATTTGGAAATTTTAGCTTACGTTTATTCCTACAATATCTACCATTTGACTGGAGTTGCTTTTTGTTGGTGTCATTTTGTAGGGACTGTTACCATCCAAAGACATGTCACTGTAAATGTCCACACTGTTTTCATCTACACTTTTCTCCACCGCCGCCGACCTCCGAAATGGCTTGAGCAGTCTGTGACTCTTTTTCTTGACTGGGGTTCTTTTGGCAGACGCGTGGGGAATTTGAAAAACATCAGAATAGAGCTCATCGATATCTGCCATTTTTTTTCTTTCACCTACAAAGAGAAGAGATTAAATTAGCTGAAGTACACACACAAATTCATGAATCGAGGCATGGTTGCCGAGTAGCAGTGCATTAGACTAGTGAGCCAAAGGCCTCTGGTAATGGCAGGGGTTTGTTCCCGTAAATGGAGGGTGTCCATGAGTCTACCCAGCTCTGATGAGTACCTGACATTAGTTGGGGTAAAGTAAAGGCAGCTGAGCATTGTGCTGGCCACACAGTCCCCTAGTATGATGTGGCCACAGAATTCAATCTGGTCCGATGGCTACTTTCACTTCTATAGCCATTCCACTTCTTCCTTCAACCAGGCTACACAGCTGTATGATCTCTTGCAATCAAATTTCTAAGACAACACCGAACAGAACAAACAAAAATAACAATATACCATGTGAAAACAAAAAAAAGACATATATATCTTAGTCTGAGAAGACACGTCACATAACAAACGGTTGCTAACCAAATGGTGGCACATATATACCCATAGATATCCATAGATGTTAAGCTCAAAATTTCGCTTATCGGGCAAAGTAAGCTATTATACTAAAAAAATTTGACAGCCCTAATATTGTTATTAATGATAAAATAGATGAGAAACTAAAAGGGCTGTTAATTAGGCATTGTGGAAGTTTGGGAAATAGTGTATTATGTTAATATTATTTTGGAGGACATGCGCTATAACAAACGGTCGATGACCAAATAGTGCCACATATATCTATAGATATCTATCCATGGACAGATATTTAGCTGGAATTTTCATCTTAGATCTATCAAAGTAAGTTTTCATGCTACAAAATATTGAGAGCCCTAATAGGGGTTATAAATTCATTTGACTACAATAACTAAAAGATGTGTTAAAATTTAAAAACAGTACTGTGGAAGTTTGGGAAATAGGTCTTGTATATTAGTGTTTAAGACAGTGTAAATGCAGCAATAATTGTTTGTAGGCCTAGGCCTAACTAAAATGTCAATTTGTACCATTTTATATGGTTTTATTTTTTTTCCGCACAAACCACAAAAACTAATCTCTACAAATTATTTATTAAATTAAAATGGGAATTTAATTTTCTACAAGAACAACTTCAATAGTTAGAATACACTCAGACTAGGCCTATACACTCAGACTATACATTATACAAGAACAGCTCAGACTATACAAGAACATCTCATGATCATGCATTTTCTTCCCATCACTATCAACTAATCACTAATACTCTAATGTCAACATTTTAATTTTATAAACTCTAATAATCTAGGCCTATATTCCTATATATAATGACTATACTAATTCAGATTTATTTACAAGTGATAGGCCAATATATTGAATATATTCACAACTCAGAATAACTGGCTAGTGTTTGCGACACTTGTTTAACACCAATACGGCTAATAGTCAGTAGTCTTCAATAGTATAAAATAAGTAGGCAAAGTAGGTTATATAGGCTCAGTGCTTTTTTTGTGACGGTACACACCGGTACAGCGTACCGGCACCTTTTTTCAATGTGGGGAAAAAATTATTACTTTTCTTGTATTGTAAATTGTAACGTTTATTATTAATTTATTATATTATTAATTTGATAAAATTGAATTATTTTAAAATTGCGCCCAATAAGAATTAAATATGAAATGTGACACTGCTTATAAAGTTAGGCAATCCATCACTGAGTACCAGCACCAATTGTTTTACAAAAAAAGCACTGTAGGCCTATAGTAGGCTATAGGCTAGCCTATACTATAGTATTTAGTATAGACTATAGGCTACTATTAATTACTATAGTCTATACTATAGTCATATAGTCTATAGTAGTAAGTAGTTTCACTGGACAACTAGTTAGCCAAGTTAGGCCTAATAGGCCTACGACTTATAATATAATAAACTTTAAAATACTGAAGAACTAAAAGACTTAGTGAAAGTTAGTGGCACCAAGTCTTGTCAAGTAGAAGGCCTAAGTCTTACTTTATCTTATCTAAAAGCAACTAGTAGAAGTAGTTGTAGACTAGTAGTAAGTAGTAGTCAAATCAAAAGTTAGTCTAACAGTACTAATACTAATATACTAACACTAACACTAACAGTACCAGGTAACAGTATTTTCAGTAATGAGTCTAATGAGTAGGCCTAATTCATCATGAGTAACACTACAGTACTACAGTGACCGCTAAAGTCTAACCAGTCCCAAGCATTTATTGTTTTCTCGTTTATTGCAACATTTATTTTATACCCATCATAATATATTTATATTACTGCACACTTTGCACGTATTTGCTTAAAATCATTGAGAATTAGATCTAATAATAAAATTACAGATACAACAAGCAATGCAAAGAACATTTCAGATTTCAACTTACAATTTCAGTTTATATTTTAATTTTTAGATTGCCAGAATTTTACTGTTTATTAACACAACAGTAGAGTAGACCTACCTACTTAAATGTATTATTGTGTGGCATTAACATAATTTGAATAGATTTTTTTAAAGGCACCTTCCAATACGAATCTTGAAAAAATTGTGTTTCGATCAACAATTTAATTCCTTTCGTGAAATTCAACTACAAAGAAAGACTCAAATCCTTTCAATTTACTAATTTTCAACTTGGCAAATTTTTTTCTTTTTACATACATTGTTGACAACTGATAAATACCCGCTAAAAAGTACCCAATGGGCGGGAGCTGTGGTGGCAATTGTACCAATTTATAATTATGGTTAGTAAAGTCACAAAACTCCCTACTAAGTAGTAACTTAGTAAGTAGAACAGCTTGCACCCCCCCCCCCTTAACGAAGGCGGTGCTATAGAGGCCTAATAAGAATATGTCACATATTCCAACTGTTTACAAATGGGCTAAAAGAGAAAAAAGCATTTAAAAACTTACGGTCAGCTTTACGGTCAGTTGTTGTTAATATCATCGTTTTTATACTTATTAAATAAATAGCCTATAAAAAAAAAAAAAAAATTTTTTTAAAAGTTGTTCTTCAATCCGATATATTTATCATAGCGTTCGTAGTTGCCAAAAGTCTAGACCTATATGAGTGAATCGGCAATTTGATTATTTTGAGCTCAGTATGGGCTATTAGTGCCCGCAGAGCCTTTACAAGCCTATGTAGCGCCCCAGGGCAAAAGTTTCAGCGACGCCCCCCCCTTGCATCTGTAACTGCTTTTTTTAGTGCTATATATATTTGCTATAGTTAGACTACATTTATTGCGCTCCCCAGGAAGTGTCGCCCCCATGCATATATAATGCCCCCCTCTGCCCCCCCCCCCTACCATGTGAGGGCTCTATTAGGGCCCAGTGCCCTCACATGGGGGAGGGCAGAGGGGGGAATATGCCTGGGGGCGGCACTTCTAGGGGGGCGGCACATTCAGCCTAAGTTCATATCAGAAATTTTAGGAGAGATGAAGGGGAAATGAAATTTGAAACACAAATTGTAAACAAAAGGAAAAAGTAATAAATATGGACTAGTAGAAGTTGACTTCTTATTTAATTACACTCAAACTGAGTCAAACTGTTTTATACAAATGTTTCACTTTTTAATAGGCTCACAAAGATTTCATAAAAGATTGGCTCATCTAGAATATTCTTAATAAAAAATTGCATTTTGTAATGTCTTTAATCATAACAATTAACTAAGCGCAGGCACTAACGTTCCACAGATTCTCAACGGGGGCGGTGACAAGCTCTGGGGGGGGGGGGGGCGCAGATGTTACCGGGAACAGTAGGGAGCGGTGAAGGCCGGGTGAAGGCGGTAAAAAAGTGGCCTATACTTGACAGTGGCGTAGCTAGGGGAGGGGGAGGGGGTCCGAATTCGAAAGTCCCCCCCGGGCCCCTACTTGAGGGGGCTCCCAAAGGAGTGTCCGAATTTATTTTTTCTCACATCATAATGTCGAATGTCAAAATGCAGGGGCCCGTAAAGAGGCCAAGCCCCCCGGGCCCCCAAATCCCTAGCAACAGCACTGCTACTTGAAATAGATTCAACACCACTGATTTTTTTAATTATAAGAAGGGTAATCTTGCGCTTTGACAAAGGCTTTATCCACTTATGTCTACTGTGCAATTGTGACGTAAAAGTCATATAAAGCCCTTTCTGTACTTAACCTTGATTTATTACTATATTTAGACTGTATCTGAGAAATGCAGATGGGGGGAGGTGATTCGATTTTTTGAAGTAGGGGCTAAGGTGAGTATAAATTAAATATCTGGCTCAGCTCGTTAGAAAACGAAGTTCGGTGCTTTGTTCATTATCACAGTTTCATTCAGATTGTTTTGGTTTTAATTTGAATAAATTATATTTATATAGCCTTTGATTTATAAAAACCAGTTTTGATATCGACTTTTTAATGAAATATAAGTTGAGCAAAAGCACTATGCAGAGATGAATTAATGAAACGGCACGCGATGAAGTGAGAGTATATTGTGTGAGTACCTTAAATCTTTCCACATTTTTACAACTTGATGGGAGTCACAAGCTACCTGACAATAATTAAACGTTATGTTTTTTTTTTAATTATAGAAGGGAACATTTTGCTAAATAAAAATAATTAATTAAGAACACTAAATACAAATTATATTAGGCCTACTTTAACTAGAATACTTTTTAGGGAAAAAAGAAATTCTTCCATCGACGATGGTATGGATTCTATCATAGCTTGATGTCGTAATTAAAGAAATCTCTGCTAGATGTATTAGCTTATGTGTGATTCATCGACAAAATTATTTGCTAAAAATACCAGTTATCGCCTACATCACTCACCACAATACGTAATTACTGCAGATAACAAAACAGAAGCAACGCATTCAATGATAGATTGTTCAGAGAGTTTTGCAGATTTTTTTTTTTAGAATAATGAGGATTACAAATAGTTTGTTACTACCACATAGGTACGCTAAGTTTAAATATATTGTATGGATCTTTGTTTCGATGCTAAAGTTTTTGGAAACCAAAGACAATTATTTGAGAGAAAATCTCATAAAATTGAAAACTGATATCCTTTATGTAATTGAATTAAATACGTTTTAAAAAAATGATTTCCTGGAATTGACCTTAATTAAAAGAAGACAAAGAATTATATATATTTCTTTTTTCTTTTTTGCATTTATGTCAAAACTTCTTTTGTACAAGCACAACTTTGGACGCAGAAATCTTGAATTTATAAAGAACAACCGACGAAGACATGCTTACTTCTATACATTGAAACAATTTATGATTACTTCAACAGACGATTTAAAGATAATATTATAAACATGAAAATTCCTGATTGGTTATTAGACCTTTGTTTCTAATGGTGAAGTATTAGAATCAGTCCTAGGCTACCTTTAAAACTGAAAAAATAATTAATTGAATAAATAATTAAAAAAAAAGATTAAAAATTGAATGCAGAAATGGGCTTTATAATCACGACTTTTGGTTGCAAAAGGACATCCATCAATTTCTATAGATCACTCTAGGTCTTTTGGTTTTGGCTACAATTTTTTTTATTGCATTTCCACACCCTATTTATTGGAACGTAGACGCACTACTAGCAACATACCAGGAACAAGCTTCACTTAAAAAAAAATTATTTTCAAAACCTCTTTTGCAGTATATTTTTTTATTATTATTTTCATTATTAAAGAACAATTTAACAAATGTATTCATTTCAGCTTTTTTAAAGGATATTTCAGCTCTTTTTAGGATGATAAAATTGCATACAAATCTAGTCGGCCTATACAAATTGTATGCGGCAAATTTGACTCATTAGTTCAACTTTGGATTTAAGGGGGGGGGGGGGGGTCAGTGAGAAATAAACATTTGAAAAAGGGGATGGTGAGCCGAAAAAGGTTGAGAACCTGTGCATTAAACAAAGCAGTTACTGTAGGCCTATGCAAGGGGGGCGGCGCTGAAACTTTTGCCCCTGGGGCACCACATAGGCATGTGAGGGCCCTGTTAGGGCCTAGTAACTATAAGCGTGTTGTATGCTAATTAATTGTCATCACTTGGGAAAGCCCATTAAGCTTACACCTAGAAAGTTAGCAAGCTTGGAGGAAATCGGATATATGAGGCAAGCTGCAAGCCGGAGGCAATTGAAAGTGTTTTGTTTCAATTTTTTAGTAGCCTAACACATATGATTTTTATTGACCTTTTACCAATGTTAGTGGCCATTGAAAATAGTACTTGATCTTTTAATTAACATCACAACCTTTAAGAATGTTATGTAAGCTTACTACTGCATCCACACTTGTTAAATTTTGTGTGCAAGTTTGTGAGGCTGTATAACTGTATGATAATGCTCTAAATTACACCTAGGGTGGTGAATTGGAGACTGGAGGGGGGGGGCGTAAATGGAAAGGGGGCGTCAGACATGATTTCGCCCCGGGCAGCCAAATGTTAAGTTGCTTAAAGCCTCGAAATTCAGTTGTTGATATAGATGTCGTTATTTAGACTATTGTCATTGTCCTTTAGGTTATAATTAGTAAACTTTCTGGTGTGGCCTAATTAGGGCCTATGAATGTAGGCCTAGGCACATTATATGAACTTGAAGCTTTTGGGAGCATTTTGTGTTGAACCGAATAGGGAATTTGTAACACATATTATGCCTATAGGCCTATGGTTGTTCTCTCCATCCAGCAAGCACTCCGTGAACTAAATGCGCCAATCCTATATATTAAATAGCAATATTTCACGCATCTAATAGCGTAGCAAAGCGTTAATATGCCCTCTTGTGCAGATCGTCAATGGGTATAATATAGCTCTTTCCATTCTAATTCTCAAAGAAAAAAATGTCTCAGCTTACTACCAGATTTACTGTGGATGTGACTGACGCGGGTTCTCTGTAGACTACATTGCACGACTTGCACTATCCATGGATGTTGCAGGTATATAGTGCAGAACAACATTTCATATATCACAACCCACTGTGAGTTTGCTTTCTTGAGAGACAACCATATAAGAACACACATAAATCATATTATCAGACGGTTTTAAAAAGTTATGTGCATTGTTACGTCTCACTGTCTAGGGTGGGCAATGACTTCTTGGTACCATCGAAGAATCTCGAACGTTCCTCTAATGAAGTCTAATGACATGCCTACCAACTTTCATCCAAGCAATTTAGAAAGACGTCAGGAACAATTATTATAACTTTTAATTTAACATTACACATATTAACATCGAGCTCGATCAACGCAAGTCAATAATATTAATACGATTTAGAAAAACACAAGTAGCCTTGTAGTAAAAATACACAGCTTTCTATACTCTAACTACACACCACATGGTCACTCTTGCCAAACAGACAAGGGTCACACTCTCACCAAAAGAATGTGACCATCCATCGTAAAGGAAGGTAATCAAAACTAAAAAAAAACCACAAGGGAGTTAATTAATTATAACAGCATACATCACAGTACATGTATTATATTTGAACGTTAGGCAACCGTTATTATGTCTGCCAGTGCCAACAGTAGACTATAGGCTACCCTTTACCATCCGTTAAGGGCACTATAGGCTAATATTAATTCTGTAATATATTATTCTATAAGCTTAGAAGAAGCGAAAATTCAAGGATGTCAGTCACATCAATTTTCATAATACAGTTTTTCTCCCACATGTTTGTGAATAACTGTGTTTTTTGTTCGAAATTGTGGGGCTTCTCGATCATTCGTGAAAATTATAGCTTTGTATGGACCTGGTTTTATGAAAGAAGGGACTTATATAGGCCTACTTTGCAAAAAGTATGGACAAATCATGCATCTAAGCCTAGCTTAGATGCAATGGCTGGGGCTGAGCTAGTGAATGAAACAATTTACATAAATGGTCTCAATAAGAAATAATTTTCGTCTACTCTATAGGCCTACTATAAAAATATCTAGTTTTTAAATGGGCTTGAAAAAGTCATACAAAAAATTCAAATTGGCAATTTTTAGTTGTCCTGATCTAGATCAGCGGTTCCCAGTTCCCATTTGCCACCCGTGGGTTGCTATAAAAAAAAAAAGATAATTTAAAAGTTGAAAAAAAAAGAGTTTAAATTATGCCTGTACGTATAGGCGTATATTCTATATAAGAGATTTTAACAATGGTATATTTGCATTCATTTTACTAAAGTCTACTTTTAAATATAATTTCAATTATATAGGCTACTTTTCTATTTATTCAAATTTGACTAGCTACCTAATATTATTATAGGCTATACGAACAGCTTATTACTATTACAATCATTGCATTTAGACCTACCACAGTCTAATATCACTGCTTAACCATATTTAAAACACCTATATAATTAGCAAGCCAGAAAGCATGGCGAAGTCCATGTCCATGCACATTATAGAGGAAGTAAAAATTCCAGACAAAGCCTGGAATGAAGCTAACGATTGCTATATAAGATGCTGTGAATGGTGGAATGACTGGACAGAGCGTTTCTCAAGGAGACTAAAGGACAAAAGATGATGGTTGTTCTTGTCACAAATTATCTTAATAAATAAAATGGCTATTTATAATATTTAGAATTATATAAACTATAAATTATTTCTGGAAAGAGATCAAGGAAAACCAAATCACATTTTTTTATATTAAATAAAATTTTAATTACACTGAAAGACATTTAGTATAAATAATTTGTCATAATAATAATATGTTACAAAAAATGGTACAAAAAACTTTTATACGTTATAGGCCTACTGAAGTACAATGCAAATAAATAATTATTACACAACTATTTTTAAACATGAATGTCAATGCCAATTTTTGTTGTTGTAAATAAATTTGCTTATAAGAAGAACAAAAACATTTGTCATTGGAAAAAAAGATATTACAGGAAAGAACTGATCTCTAATCATTGTGCAAATTTTATTTGTTTTTAAACAAGCTTTAAATTGTGGATGTCACTGTTATTTGGGATGCTGAAGAGGGTTGGGAAAAGGTTGTCATTAATTTTTTGTTATCCCCCAATGAGGCTTCAGACCATATATGAGGGGAGAGTTGGGGAACATAATATGTAAACCTGACACAATCAACATAAGGGAGATTATTGATATCTTTTTGCTTCCAAGAACTGAGATTTTTTTAATGTGTTTAAGGACGGGTAGACCTGTAAAGAATTTTCTTTGTTTAAAAGGTTAATAGTTTTTTTTATAGCCTAAAAATGTATAAACTCAGAAAGAAGTCAATATATGAAACTGTTTATCAAACATTTTTAACAAATAGAATATATGCTTAGTATTGGCTACAGAGGTATAATATATTTTACATCCACGTAAAAAAAAAACGGCGTACAACGATCGCCGATGACCTCCGCTCTGTTGACATAAACTGGGACAACATCAAGGCTGTTACAGCAGCGGTTAAGGACAGAGCCCACTGGAGAACTCTCATTGCCTGATGGGCCGAACGCGTAGGAGGATCTAAGTCTAAGTAAGCCACTTGTTAAAATTATATACTGGGTTTAAAAGGGACATTAAAGGGTGGGAGGATTTGTCTTTTAGAAGATGTGTGGATAGTCTTTAGAGATAGTAGACCTAAAAAAAAGTAAAACAAAAATTGCACAAACTCTATGTGCATGTCAGTAATACAAATGATACCAAGGCATCATTGGGGAAACATTTCAATTTTGTTGGAATGTTATTTGTACATTTATTCATTGAAAAATGTTAGGAAATTTAGAAAATAAATGCAATAATGGTAATTTCAGCCAGTATGCTTGAATTGTTTATGTCAAAGAATTTTTGGAATGAAATAGTTTTAAAAACTGTTTCTTTTGTCATTTACCAAAATCTTGTAATAAAAAGTCAATTTTATGTAATGTAGCTCCCATGAATGTTTGAAATATTGAGTAGCCAGCCCTTATCAATTGTCCAGCAACATAAACGTCTACCTTCAAATTGTCAGAATAAATTATTGTCACTTTTTACACACTCTTCAACAATAACAAGTATACAATAAAATGACACTGTCCCTCAATATTTACTTTTGTAGCATTCTATATAAGTAATAAATAAATATAATAGCATGAGATTAAAACAAAATCTCTAGCAGAGTACGTTGAGCAGAATTTTAAAGATTTAATAAGGTATGGTAATCTTAAAACAAAAGAAGATTTGGCTCATAAAAATATTGATGTAATTTGTTCTTTGATAAAAATTGCTCAAATTTTTTAATATGGATGCTTGTTCATGTGCTCTTATTTATGAGCCCTTGTTTAGATGAAGATAACTTGGGAGGCGGCAGCATAAAATTATGGTTCTTTAATCCAACATTATATATATATATATATATTATATACACAGCACATGTATAGTAATAGATGTAAAAAATTCCCTTTCACTCTTAAAGTACGACATCATATAAGATAGGTCTTGGTCAATTATGAAGACACATATTCATCCTAATTTTTTATGTTGCAGCCATATGCTCAAATCTTGCCCCCATCTTCACTGTTATTTTAACAATTTGTGTGAGCCAGTTATTTACAAATGTATGATGGATGAAACAGAGAGATTTTTTGTTCAATTAGTGAGACATTAAGGTCAGGACATAATGCTGTGTCTTCTCCCACCATCATAAACATGCTCCAACACTGGCTTCAGCTTTTTCAATCCACTCATGTCCTGGAATGCTCCTTTACGAGGTGACAAAGGTGAAGGTGAAATAGGACCGTCAAGTCTTACATGAGTCTTCTTGTGCACCTTATCAATATCTATGTAGAAATAAAATAAGAAAGTATTACTTTTTAATTTATTTTTTACAACCACAAAAAGATTTTAGATGGATTATCTTTCTTTATAAACCCTGTCCAAAAAAGGATTCTTTTTTTTCCACAGAATGATATTTTACATTAGTTATTTCCCATTACAATAAAGTTGCTTACAGTTCAGCGTTCATTGTAAATATTATAAAGTAAATTTAAGGCAAATAATTATATTCTAATTGAATATGAGTATACAATTATTAAATTCTATTATATTGAGCTCAATTATTACAAATATCTAGTTATAGTCAGAGCACATTGTTATGTCCCAAATTAGTTGTCATAGGTGCCTCTTGATTTTTGATATATAAAAAAGATTTTTTGAAGCCACTCAGACTGATTCAGTTTTGAAACAATAACAAAGTATTACTAACCAGATATGATAACGTTGGGAATGTTGAACGGGCAAGGTTTCAATTTCATTTTTATTACAGGGTCAGGACTGCCCTCGTACACTCCTCGCTGGCCAAGGTAAGGGCAAACAACTCTAGCCACAAGTTTTTCCAGCAGAAATTGATTTTCAGACAGGAAAACATTATCTTGAATACTCTGAGCAAAAAAAAATAAAAAATTATATACATAACAAATCTATATTTTATATAATACATAATGCTGTGGTTAAATGTTGTAAAAGCAAAAAAAACATGTACACTGCAAAAAAAAAAAATGGTTTGTTTAAACCATTTGCAGAGTCAATGCAAATATTGAAATGTTAATTGCATTTTGAAATTTGTCTAAATCTCCTTTTGAAAAATCTCAAATTCTCAGTTCTTGAATAATTTTTTTTTTATTACAGCATGCGAAAAAATTAAATATATATGAACAAATAATGGCATATGTTTAGTGTAGCAAAAGCTGTCTGATCCGGCAACTTAAAATAGCAACAACAGCAGAAAAGTGCAGAAAATATCAGCTAGGAAAAAATACTAAAAGTAAAGTCTAAATATAAGCAGGTATAAAACAAACACTAAATACTTCATTGATATTTTACCTGTAAAACAAGAAGCATTTGAGAAATGTTGACAGGGTAATCAGCTTTACTCACAGAATCCAAGGCCTCTTAAAGTGAGAATTAAAATATATTTTAAAGTAAACAATAACTCTTTTGCATACAATAATATAAAAAAAAAAAGTAAGTACGCAAAAAACAATCACTTGTAAAATGGTCTTACCTTTAAGACTGACTTTAAGTACTACTATATTTCTAAAAGCCAGTAATGTGAGAGACCGAACTGTCTCATCTTTGCTCTGTTAGAAAAAAAACAAAAATTTATTTTCACCAAATTATTGATTTAGAAGAAAGATGGAGAAACATATCTGGAAACATACAGGGCATATTGAAAACTCAATATTTCAAAAGTCTTTTTCATAAGCTAGAATCTAGTTTTTTTTTTTTTGTTGTTTTTTCAACATTCTAGCCAAAGAATCTAGTTACAGATTATCTTTCCTTGATCATTAGGTTATTGTCTTCTTCTTCTTGTTTATCAACAATTCTCTCCATTCCACAAGTAGCTTTCTTCAGAGCTCAACACTCCCTTATGCAAGCACAAATGCATATAAGTACTTTTTCCTTTCCAAGTGGCATCCGAGCCTGGAATGGGTTGCTTGAACAAACCAGGAAAACCTTAACTTCTTCTTGTTTATCAACAATTCTCTCCATTCCAAGAGTGGCTTTCTTCAGAGCTCAACACTCCCTTATGC
Source organism: Anisus vortex (assembly GCA_949126835.1). Lineage (NCBI taxonomy): Eukaryota > Metazoa > Mollusca > Gastropoda > Planorbidae > Anisus > Anisus vortex. The sequence goes on along the minus strand of OX421497.1, from coordinate 41,204,584 downwards.
CAAAACAAATACATATAAGTACTTTTTCTTCCCAAGTGTCATCCAAGCCTGGAATGGGTTACCTGAACAAACCAGGAAAACCAGTATCTTAACATCATTTAAAACACAAATAAAATGCAAGACTAGACTAGACTACGGATAAGCATAGGATGCAATAATCTTCTCTATAGAAGGAGCGTCTGTAATATTTAAAATAAGATAACTATTCATCCCTTTTAATTTTAACATACATTGGAGCATGAATGACAACAAACTTGTTCAGGGAGGTTAAACCTGTTGGCCTTGAGAATCTGTTCCAGTTCATTATGGATGATCCTCAAAGTGTATTTCCCTTTAAAGCAGATTATTTGCAATGACACATTTTTACAGTACTGATCACCTTTAAAGTGGGCTGAGGTAGGGTTAAGGGTTGGTCTTGACATGGCACATTGGCTGAGCGGCAGCACATATTCTGGGTTCGAAACTAGGTGATGGCTAGGGTTTTTTCCCGGGAATGAACTGTGTCCTTGAGTCTACCTAGGTACCTGATATTAGTCAGGGTATAGTAAAGTCGGATGACATTGTGCTGGCCACACAATCCCAAGTATGCCATGGCCAAAGACACTGGTAAACGCTGCTTCACCAGCCCTATGTACCAATTTGGTCCAATTTGGTTACTTTATTAGATGTGGCAGCAAACTCATTGTACCTCATTAAATTACATGGTCAAAAATTGTATGCAATGTTCAATACTTACTAATGAGGATGTCAAAGGATAAAGAATGGCTTGTAGCACTGGCAATATTTCCTTGAAAAAATAGTCCCAAGTCTCCCCAAGCTGCTTTAATAATTCAACACCTAGAGAGAATACATGTTGTTAATAAGTTGAACAATGTTTGGACACAGCTGCTAGTTTACAAAAAAATGATTAATGTAATAGATTAAATTAAATTAATTTAAATTAATCTATAAAAAGTATAGTAAAGTATCCCTTCTAGCTAAATTGATCCATAGGACAGGTAAAGCAGCATTCACCAGTTTCTGTGGCCATGGCGTACTAGGGAATTGTGTGGCGAAGACAATGCCCAGCCACATTTACTTTACCCTAACTAAAATCAGGTACTCATCAGAGGGTAGACTCAGGTACAACCTCCAGACCCGAGAACAAATTCTGGCCTTCACCAGGATTTGAAGCCAGGACCTTCAGTACGCCAGCCGTATGCGCTGACGGCTCGGCCATAATGCCCCCTATTTATCCATTATTCCAAAAAAAAAAAAAAAAGAACATGAATCCTAAATTAGAAATATTTATTTTTAACTATCCCTAAAGAGTTTTGAACAAGTGAAAATTCAAAAATATGAACTTATTGGTTTTAATGTAGCCTAGCCATGAAAAAAGATTAATATGTTGTGTTATATGTTAAGACAATTTCATGTAAGCTCAACACTAGAAACAATGAAAAAAAAAAGGTCAGTGTTGTTTATCCCTTGTACCCACCTTGTTCATTTTTAATCTTTTCCCTGAGGATGATCATGCCTTTTCTTAACAGCTGGTCCTGTAAACAAAAAAAGTTATTGTTTAATAAAAACATTTAATAATAATTTAAAAAAAAAAAAGCTACACAAGGGAGTTAATAAAAAAAAAGTGATGAAATTAACTTTATAAAAATTTGAGAAGTTATGCCCCTTTAAACACCAGCTCCTATACAAATTTAAGGGATAATTAAAATAAATTCCTAACGATACATTAAATTATATATATATTGACTGTCCAAAAGCGCATCAAAAGAAAAAGACAATGAGCACCCACTGAGCTAGTATTGTCTACAATAGACAAATAACGACCCTGTAAAATTGTATAGGCCTAAGCTCTTACACACTCGTATGCTGCTACCGTGTCTGGCGATCACCCGACATTCCTTGAAACGTGACGCGTACTTAATTAATATACGCCAACAATAAACACTTTTAAATGAATTAGTGTTGCTCGAGTTATATGGGTTACTTAATCGGGTCAATGAGGCTGGAGATCATAGACCTATCCTGTAAGCACCATTGAATAGAAATTCTATTTTTAGTCTATCTATGCTATATAGGCCTAGCACTGATTGGCAGATCTCAGCTTGAGGAAGGTGAGGAGGGGAGGGGGATTTTGTTAAGAGACCTGGAAAAGGGGAGGAAATGAGACTATCCCACAGTGGCATTCAAGTAAAGGAATGGGTTATTGAACTAATCAAAGAAAATTATTATCGTTTGAAACCCTTATAAAAATTCAAAATTAGATTTAGGCTACTACGGAATAAACTAAGTGTACGGCACTAGTAAAAATGAAAGACTCAGTCCATGGATGACCGTCGTCTGCAATAATCTTCTGTATAGAAGGAGCTTCTGTAATATACAAGATAAGATATAGATTATTATTGTTTTCTTCGCGTTTCAGCCATTTTTTTTTTGTAGCCTAGGCCTATATGTTACAGACGCTTGTTAATAAGAATCAAGTCAAAGAGGGGAGGGAGTAAAAATAAATGAGAATTATTGGACTGTTATACATTTTCTCTCAGTAAAATTATGCAAATAACTCTTTAAAACATCCGCATTGGAAAACCTTTTTCCTAATTTTAATACCGATTTATCTTTGTCTTTTTTTTTTACATGGAAGTAAATAGTTGAAAGGAACCCAACATAAACAAGACAATATGATATACCCTTTCGTATAATAACTTCAAACAATATTGTCTCCATGTACTTTGCCTAATAATACACAACATCGCAACATTAATAAACATTTATAATATAAAATAAACAACTCAGAAAACTAGAATCACCGACCTTGTAATATTCTTGCACTAAGCCTCCAGCCTCTGAGTTTATAAGAAATCTGGGTAAAAAATGTTAAAGAGTTCAAATTAATTACATATGCTACTGTGTGACCCAACAATTGCAACACCACACTAATAAAATCAATACAATACCCAAAGAAGCTTTTAAAACCCCAAGTAATAATACATAACACGTGGAATTAAAATTGTGCAATCAAATACTTTAATGTAATAAAATAGTTAGAAGGACATCTCTAGAGATTATTTTTTAAAAGTCTAATTTCACAGGCACGAACAATTCATATAATTTTCTTTCTTCTAGAGCAGGGGTCGAGAACCCATGGCTCGCGAGCCAGATGTGGCTCTTTTGATGGCTGCATCTGGCTCGCAGACAAATGTTCGATTATTAAAAAAATGTTTTTTTTTAGACTTTTTGATCTACATATTAATTGCATATCCATTCTTCATTCTACAAATGAGCTAAAGTCTACTGCAGCTCAGCATCAAAAGAATTCAGAGACATAATTGTTGTAAATTTAGTGTTGAAATTACACAAAATGCACACATTTACTTGAATTTTTAGTTTTAAACATAATGTATGGATCTCATAGAATTACTTTTCAAAATATCGTATGTGGTATCCATGGCTCTCTAAGACAAAAAGGTTCCCGACCCTTGTTCTAGAGTGACATTCGTGCATGGATCGAATGGGTTACATAACCACGTGGAATAAAAATTAAAATAACACCAACAAAGTGTTAGGCTATAGACTCTTGATCTAGCAGTTGTAATATTCTGCAGTGCCTGTGTAAACTGTAAAGACGCCACTGCTCTCCACTACACTGTATTATAAGATTTAAGTAATGACATTGGGCTAATTATAGTGACTTAATTGTTTGCGTCTTTTTTTGTTTTTATTCTTTTTCACAATGTGTTTTTATGTTAAATAGTAAAGATAATGTATTCCAGAAATTTTCAGCACTTTTAGTTTCTCTTCAAATTATTTAACTACTTAGGTATAGATATATCTAGGCCTATTCTTTAAAAAAAAAATGCTAGAAGATTTGACCTTCACGCAATTCAAAATTCTTGTTTAACTATGCCAGCCTGAGCACATGGTAAGCTATTAAAGCTAACGATTGGTTGATATCTGGAGTCAAGGAAAACGTTTGGTTGAAAAGGTATAATAATAATAATATAGCTTACCTGACATGTTCTTGCAGGACACCAAGCTCGTTTTCTTTAAGTGGTTTCCTTTGAAATAAGTGGATGATGGCGCTGGAAATGCTGTACGAGGGAAAAACAAAACACACGGGGGATTCAGTACTGGCTTTGTAGAAAAACCACAACATTAGATATAGGAACAATTTCTGTTTCAAGTATTATCCTATACCAATTGTTTTACAGTCTACGTCTTCTGACATCTGACTAGGCCTAGGGCCTGGTTCACCATGAAATAATACACCCGAACCCACTCGATGGCCGGTTAAAGAAAAGGTAATGCTTGAACTTGTGTACAATAATAACATTCAACTTAAATGGTCAATAATAAGTAGCTTTTTCTTTATCACTATGCAAAACAACAACAACATAATTACACCTCTGCGAGCCTGGTACAGGTTTGGGTGCAGAAAGTGCTAGAATGAATTTTCCCCGATGTTTTCAGAATGTTAATGCGTACTAGAAAGTTGTAGAGCACACATTGACATATTGGTGTTATTACGTTCTCATTAAATGAGTATTGATACCATTGTAAACAAATAATCTCGACTCTATTATTGAATATAAATCAATAGCTCTAAATGTATGATCGATACAATTCCAAATACAATACGAAAACGTGCTATGCACATATAACACAACATAAAGACTTTAACATGGGCGTGAACAGAATTTTATCCAGATTGGATCCTTTATATAGATTTTACACATATTTCGAGGCTGAACCTATATGCAGTAACAAAAATAAATTCAGGGGAAACAAACTAGTCTAGGTCCGAATATTGCCGAAACATAAAAAAAAAACACAACTACTCTTTAAAAAAAGAAAGTTTAATATAAAAGTCGTGATGTTGTAACTGTATAATAAAATGTGGCTACATTGGCCCAATATTCTGCCAAGATTTAAATTTTGGCCTAATCTTGGGCCAATGTTGGGCCAATTTAGTGTAGTACAAATTTATTATCACGAGACAGGGTATCATTGGCAATCATTCATATACGGAAGTGTGTGCGTGGTTTTTGTTTTTTTAAATTTAATAATTTAAACCAATTATGTATTAAACTGCTTGCCTAATGGACGGGCATGGTGTTAAACAGATAAAGATGGGTTTTCTGAACAATTTGTCAAAGAATATTCACAACTGACAAGAGTAATACCAATAGTTAAATCACTAAACTCACTAAACCTAGAAATACTAGAGGACAGAAGGGCAAAGAGTAAAGTATTAATAATACATAAGGATTAAACTCTAATTTAGAAATATAACACAATAACAATCTCTTACAATGCTCAGATAAGCATAAAACTTTCCTTATCCCTTATGCAAGAAAAAATGCTTATAAGTACTCTTTCTTCCCTAATACCCTGCGGGCATGAAATTGGTTGCCTCAACAAACGAGGACACCAGTAACTTAACATAATTTAAAACATTAATAGAAATGCAGGACTAGAGTCTAACCACGAATGTGCGTAGGACGCAATAATCTTCTTTATAGAAGGAGCGTCTGTAATGTATAAGATTTCATTTTAAAGCCGCCGTATTATGATCAGTCTGCCTTTCAATTGCATGGACAGTCTCAACACGCAAATTGTATACAGATAACATATTTACACTTTGACTTGGTCCACATCTGTAGTGTTATACCCAATATCTCAGACTCAAGAGTAAGATTATAACAGTATGCAATTATTTCTGACAGGTGATAAACAACACGATAAACATAATCACATGCATATGTTTACATACTGTTTATAAAGTCAGTATAATCACCTAAATGCCTCCTGCGGTGCAAATTTAGCATACAACAAATTAGAATAAATGAAATCCGCTGTTAAAAGTGGCTCAATCAAACGCCTACCTTTTCATATGAACCTGGAAAGTGAACGGAGGAGGGCGAATAGCCGTGGGTATTTCCGGAATGGCCGCCATGTTTTAGAGTTGCAAAAAAGAAACTGTTGTTTGCCCTACCATGGCCCGGTTCAAAATGTCAGTTTGTGGACAATATCACGCCGCAGTTCCGTTGATGCGGCCATTTTTGTGTTTGTCTTGTTTTGGGGGAAAACGACACATCATTATATCACTACAATAAGATAATAAGTTGCGATTAAATGAATTAATCGGATGAGCAAAGGCGCATCCGTTTAACAGGTATTCAGGAAATATGTACAATAATAGCGTTTTGCATGTGTGTCGCAGGGTGGAGGGAAGGGGGCAAGTATGGACCTTTGCCTCCCCTCCCCCTTTTCACTAAATTTCTCCTCGCAGAACTTGATTTCGCTTTATAGAAATGTTTCCGGCTCTCCCAACTCCCACCCTTCCTGTCCCCCACGCTTGTAACTCCCTATTCATGTGAGCATCTATTGTGTCTCAATGTTCACATATGGATACAAACCTATAGAGCTAGATACTTCGTTATTGGCACAAGAACATAATAATATTATAGATAGAAGATAGATTATTGTTTCTGACAACGTTGACTACCCACCCCCCTCCCTTCCCATTTTCCACTCGAACGATACACCTTTATTAATATTAGAAATGTTTGTGTTGATTTGTTCTGTGTAACGGTTCTCGTAACGTTAGACTTTTGGCTGCAAATGGCTTTCAGGGAGAAAAGAAAAATTGTTTCATTTCTTTTCTCACACACAAACAATTTTATTTTGTTGCGATCAAATTTTTTACTTCGCATATTCCTGAAGTGTACAATGTATGATGTTGTGGTGTCCTTCGTGTGGTGTTGTAGTGCCCTTCGAGTGGTGTTGTGTTGCATCTCGTATGGTGTTTTGCTGTACACGTTATTGAACCGCTAAATCGGGAACTTAGTTTATCATTCGCTTTTCCTTTTATTGTTATCTTGAGCTGATCCGCCGAGTATTTGATTGGAGCGATTGGCTGATGACTGCGGCTCGTGCCTAGGCCGGTGTGCACTGATTAGCCGAGACAAGGAGCCGTTCACTCAACACAAACGAACACACTGCGTTGGGCCGCAACCCAGACTGCGACATTCATTTTTTTCGGAAGTGCATATTATATAATAAGCAGCGAAGTGACCAGGTGTGGTGTGTTCCCACACTATCCCAATTTGTATTAAAATGTATGGACTTACGTTTGCAAAATTTCTGTTCTAGACGACGCTATACCTGGAGACAGCGGAGACCCAAACGGTGCGAGCCCGGAGCCACGCCTGCCTTCTCTAGCTGCCCAGCTGCCGAGCTCAACGCTGGCAAGGCTGTGTCTGGAGAGGAGTAGAGAAATTTGTTATTCATAGATCAGAACATTAAGTAATTGATAGATTAGAACATTAGGTGATTGATAGATCAGAACATTACGTGATTGATAGATCATTACATTAAAGGCTTGGTAGATCAGAACATTAAGTGATTGATAGATCAGAACATAAGGTGATTGACAGATCAGAACATTAGGTGATTGACAGATAAAAACATTAGGTGATTGACAGATCAGAACATTAGGTAATTGATATGATAGATCAGAACATTAGGGGATGGATAGATCAGAACAATAGGCGATGGACAGATCAGATCATTAGGTAATTGATATGATAGATCAGAACATTAGGGGATGGATAGATCAGAACATTAGGGGATGGATAGATATGAAAATTAGGTAATGGATAGATCAGAACATTAGGTAATTGATAGATCAGAACATTAGGTAATTGTTGGATCAGAACATTAGGTGATGGACAGATCAGAACATTAGATGATTGACAGATCAGAACATTAGGTGATTGATAGATCAGAACATTAGGTGATTATCAGATAAAAAAAATTAGGTGATTGACAGATCCGAACATTAGGTAATTGATATGATAGATCAGAACATTAGGGGATTGATAGATTAGAACATTAGGTAATTGATAGATTAGAACATTAGGTATTTAAACATTATGCTATTAGTGTAAACAGAAAATAAGTTAATTGGTGCAGTTAACATAAAAAGACCAAAGATAAATCATAAGACAGGTGTACAAAGTGGCAGTGATAGATGTGTGATTAAGATGGAAAGGATGAGTGGATAGATAGAGGGGGTGAATGGAGTGATCCACGGATGTATTGGTGGATGGATGTTGAATGAATGGATTGGTCAGTTGATATTTGAGTGGATAAAGGTCAAGGAACAAAAAATCATAGATCTCGCAGCACTTGCTGCTGTTGTTGTTTTTTTTAAAATCTACAATAGAAAATGTCAAATGTCACGAAATGTCACAGAATGCGACACACTGAATCTGTAATAAGCAAATGTCAACAATGTCACAGTGATATATTTTACACGAGTAGATTATAATGGTCTCCGGACTATAACCGCGTCAGAAAGGGAGAGAAGCGGGTTGCTAGGTTACCACTGATGCACCAACGGTCCAGCAGACTCGGCGACACGTATTGGTGGAGGTGATTTTGGAGGAAAAGTGTACGCAGACTACAATACCATATCCTGGTGTGTGTTTTTTTGTTGTTTAAAGTCCTAACATATAATAATATTATACCAAAATCTCCACAGTTGTTATACTAACCTCCAGTTGGTTGAGATACGTCTGACTTTAGTAGAGAATAGAAACTCTGAGACTACCATCATTACGATAGAGTTGCGGTTCCTGTTTTTTTTCCCCTCTATCTCTTTGTTGTATAACGAATCAGGATTCAGAACACGCACACAGTTTTAGAACAGGGCTTTAAACTTGTAGCCAATATCCTCATGTTACGATAGATACAGAAACAAAATCTACTACTTTACTAGTCACTCCTCACTACTAAGTCACATTACAACTGTTACTGTTTATAGGCCCTATGTACGGTAATACAGGAAAAAAAATAACTAATCGCAATAATAATTTAAAAAAAAACATTAAGACTAATGCAAAAGACAGAAAAGCGAAACTAATAAAGAAAACATAAAAAAAATAAAAACCAATTCAGAAAAGAGCTGCATGGTTCATAACTAGTGATTATTCACAACTAACAAGAGTAACACCAATAGTCATATCACTAAACCTAGAAACACTAGAGTTCAGAAGGGCAAAGAGTAAAGTAGTAATAAAACATGAGTCATTAAATTCTTATTTAGAAATACAACCCAATAACAGCTTGTTGCAATACTCAGATAAACAAAAGGACAAAAACACTTTCCTTATCCCTTATGCGAGAAAAATGCATTTAAGTACTCTTTCTTATTGAGTGGCACTTGGGCATGGAATGGGTTGCCTGAACAAACCAGGAAAACCAGTAACTTATCTTTTAATACATTAATTAAGATGCAAGAATAGACTCGGACAACGGATGAGCATATGACGCAATAATCTTCTTTATAGAAAGGAGCGCCTGTAATATATAAGATAAGATAACCACAGAGAAATAGTAGGCTTGAGTAGAGTCCTCCTTCCGCAGACAAGACGACAAGACATTTTCCCATTCTCATTCTTGATTTTCAGGGCGTTTTGTTATTTATTTTTTTTAAAGGGCAAGAATAGCTTAATTTCTTCACCAGGCATAGTAAATTATAATGTAAATAATAAGGTGCCTAATAGTAACGTGTCCGTTGATATTTACAATCACCAAATGATAGAAACTTTGATATTTAAACTCAGCGGAAGTGCTACGTGCAATAGACATGGCTGCGCATGCCAAACACAGCACTTCAGCTTTAAAAATAGAGCAAGTAGTCCTCCATATAGTCTACGGTTGTACCCAGAAATTACTTAAAGATGTTTTAAAAGTTTCATTGTTAAAGAGAAACTTGTACACACTTGTTTTCATACTAATATGGCACATTATATTATTATATCACACACTGGTTTTAACAAATTATATTAAAACAAAATTAAAGTTGTATAAAACCTCTATTGTAAAACTATGTTGTATTATAACCCGAATACTGCAATCTTGTATACATTTTAAACTCACATTTCTAAGAAATTGTTAATTAAACACACAATTTAAAAAAAAACAACGAACGTCTATTCAACAACATATTTTTTAAATAAGTCCGTTCGCCTGCTATGTCTATTCCTGCGGGGTGACGGTCAAATGAGCGGAAATGTCTGATAACATTTTGATGGCCATTAGTCTAGTATTAACCAGTGTCAGCAATCTCATCGATTTTGTCCTCAAGTCTTTTGTGTCCACCATGCGAACTGACCCGCTTTGTGGTCTCAAAAACAGGGCCGATAACTCTTCATTATTAAGACTGTTAAAAAAAAAAGATACATTGCATAGAGCTGACCCCGTTGTCTAGCTTGAGGCTATCAACCTCTGAACTTTACGTTTCATATTGTAATGCGTCCCTTCGTGCTATATATATTTAGCATGCCCAGCGCGCTATTCCCACGATTTAGTTGTGGAGATTCGGGAATCGGTGACGGTGCTGCAAGTAAACACTAGTCTAGTTAAAAAAGGATTCGGCTATTTAAAGACCAAGTGAAGAGGTTTTTCTCAAAGGAACGAGATTTGGAATAGCCTCATACGGCAGTGACGTATCACAAGGGAAATAAATAAATAAAAATAGACGCTATAAATCTATATTTATCCATTTTGTTAAAAATAAGAACCGGGAAAAGATTCAAAACATGTGGCAATAGATTCAAAACACGTGACAATATTCATTTTTCCTAGTCGGAATCCTTTATGTTACGTCACTTTCCTATATTGCCGGAAATAAAAACATCTCAAATGGCTACGAGATTTGGAGTAATCTTCCGAAAAACACACACATTTAAGTGCAAATATTGAACTAATTACTTAAAATGTATCTTTGATATTTTGTATAAATGTTTTTTTTAACATTCAGATACTGAATACACTATTTACTATCAAAATCAAATGTTAACTCAATTTTGATAAAAAGCTCTTCACTTGGTCTTTAAAACTCAAAATACTCCTTGCAAGACTCCTTTTGTTTCAGAATTCATCAATGTCTAAGCTGTTTTAACGATTTATGCGCCACAGATTCAGATCAGGGCACAAGAAAGGACTTCTTTTTGTGTCGATCCGAACTAAGAGCTCTAACCGCGAAGATAACTCCACGAATACACGTGCTATGGACTTTTACTCTACGGCGAAGATAACTCCACGAATACACGTGCTATGGACTTTTACTCTACGGCGAAAGCTCATGGAATGGAAAGCATAGGAAAACTCACAAAATAACAACTGTTACTGTTTATTGAGACTAATGTACTCACGAGTCACGAGACCACTGTTCTATTTATCTAGTCATGCGCATCGACACGTGAAATGAAGTACGGTATAGCGCATTTTGTTTTAACCATAACACACAAAAAATACCGTACCTTTTGTGAGTATTTTGTTATTAATTTCTTTTCTTTTTTTTTCTGGTACAATAGATTAACGTCAAAAAACATTAACTGGGTTTGATTAAAAATACATTTCTAAGATAATGTACTAAATATAGACATCAATTAGCTGATTTTATATGTTAGATCAATATGGTTTTATTTTACAAAAAAAAATGGAATTTACGATTAGCTGTTTTAGCTCTTAGCGCCAGTTATGTGGAGAAAGACTCTTCGCTCCAGCTATGTGGAGCCAGGATCTTAGCTCCAGTTATGTGGAGCCAGCTCTTAGTGCCAGCTATGTGGAGCCAGGTCTTAGTGCCAGTTATGTGAAGCCAGGCTCTTAGTTCCAGCTATGTGGAGCCAGGATCTTAGCTCCAGCTATGTGGAGCCAGGATCTTCGCTCCAGTTATGTGGAGCCAGCTCTTAGCTCCAGTTATGTGGAGCCCTGATCTTAGCGCCAGCTATGTGGAGCCAGGATCTTAGCTCCGTTATGTGGAGCCAGGATCTTAGCGCCAGCTATGTGGAGCCAGCTCTTAGCTCCAGTTATGTGGAGCCAGGATATTAGCGCCAGCTATGTGGAGCCAGCTCTTAGCTCCAGTTATGTGGAGCCAGGATCTTGGAGCCAGGATCTTAGCGCCAGTTACGCAGTGCCTTGCTCCTGATCTAGCTATGAATCTATGGTAACCGTTAAATTTAAAATCAGATTTTTTAAATGTTAGTTTCGATTTTTTGAAAGCTTTTATGAATGTGACAATGAACAAAGAAAGATTGATAGAAAGTGATAATCGAAAATACTTTTTCTAATATTAAAAAAACAATAGAGAAACACCGAGAGAGAGAAAGAGAGAGAGAGTGAGAGAGAGAGAGAGACAAAACAAATAGAAAACAGAGAGAGCGACAGAGAGAGAGAGAGAGATCGGATGTGAGTAGAATGCTATCAATAAGACTTTATGAGACAATCACAAAATTGAGCGAAAGATAGAGTGTGTGTGAGAGAGAGAGAAAGAGAGAGGGAGAGCGAATCGAGGCGTTCAGTTCAAAAACATATTAAACTGGTCCAATATGTTTTGACGTTTTTCTCCACCCTAACCAATATTGATCGACGTAATACACTCGGTGTGAATCAAGTAAACAAAGATAAGGAAAGAAAAAAACAACAACATCCATGTTGAATCCAATACAGATTAGATGAATTATTTGACGTAAGTGGATGCTTAACTCTATCTCGTAGAAATAAAGATGTTTTGTCTCCCTTGGTGTCCAATTTACTAATTATTAAAAGATTTTATAAACGTAATTAAAACAATTAAAAAATAACAACAAAATGAATGCTCAATAATATTGCAAATAAGATTGCAAATAAGATTGCAAATAAGATTGCAAATAAGATTGCAAATAAGATTGCAAATAAGATTGCAAATAAAATTGCAAATAAGATTGAAAAAAAGATTGCAAATAAGATTGCAAATAAGATTGCAAATAAGATTGAAAATAAGATTGAAAATAAGATTGAAAATAAGATTGAAAATAAGATTGAAAATAAGATTGCAAATAAGATTGCAAATAAGATTGAAAATAAGATTGCAAATAAGATTGCAAATAAGATTGCTAATAAGATTGCAAATAAGATTGCAAATAAGATTGCAAATAAGATTGCAAATAAGATTGAAAATAAGATTGAAAATAAGATTGAAAATAAGATTGAAAATAAGATTGCAAAGATATGAAAAGAAAAAAATAGAAAGTATCTACCACAGATGTGTTGTATATTACAACACAAAGCAAGGTTCAATTCACATTTTATGCAAAAATTGTTTAGTGCAAACTACCGCCCGCATGTGACCCGGGAGCTAGGGGAGCGGGAGGGGAGGTCCAAATTTGAATGTCCCCCCCCCGGGCCCCTACTTAAGGGGGGCCCCCAAAGGAGTGTCCGAAATTGTTTTTTTCTCATGTCATATGTCAAAATGCAGGGGCCCCAAAAGAGGCCAAGCCCCCCGGGCCCCCTAATACTAGCAACGGCACTGCCCGGCATTTCATATTATGCTGCCCTTGAAGGCTTTAGAAAATAACATTATTTTCACTACGTTATAATTGTTCCAGATTTCAAGAATATTGTCAAAAATTGTCAGCAGTTACACATATATTAGAAATTATTCATTGTTATATCAAGGCAGTAGGCCTGATATTATTTGTGTTTAAATCAGAGCCATTGAGAGATAACACACTGTACAATATTGTTAACAAATTAGTCAACGTTTTCGTCCATAATATTGTAAAATATATTTTTTAAATGTACAAGTTAAATTAAAAGTGCACTGTTTAATTACTTATAAATAATTTCTAATCACTTATTGTGAGAGGTTGCTGCAAACAAAGTGTACATAATAGGCCTATATATGCGGCTCTCCAATAGCTTCAAAATTTTTAATGTGGCCCTACGCAAAAAAATGTGCCTATCCCTGGTTTAGTCCATAGTTTTCAACAAGTTTTTTTTTGCCCTATGCGCCCCCATTTAATTAATTTCTTCTAAATCAAGGCTTTAATGGGCCGTATTGCTGCTGAGAGTTAACACCCTTGCCCCTTTTACAAGTCAATCTTTTATGATTGACTTGTAAATTACAAGTCAGTCATAAAAGATTGACTTGTAAAAGGGGCAAGGGTGTTAACTCTCAGCAGCAATACAGCCTATTAGATTAACGTCTTACTCTTACTAAATATTGCTAAGTGTTAAATTGTCATGTTCGAAACAAACAAAAGTGTACCCAGCAAATTTAGTTGATATATGGCTGAAGAACAAGAACAAATGAAGAACTATATGCTCTGTACGAGGATCCAACGGTGGCAGCTGAAATAAAGAAGGGCAGACTGAGGTGGACAGGACACTTGGAAGAATGACACAAGGCAGGGCAGCCAGAACAGTATATCATCAGAGACCAAGGGAAAGAGGCTTAGGGGCAGACAAAGACAAAGATGCTCGAAGCTGTAGAGGCAGATCTGCATTAACGTGGTGTGCGGGCATGGCAGAGGAAAGCCAAGGATAGGCCCGAATGGAAGGCGGTGGTGGAGCAGGTCAAAGCCCTACATGGGGTGTAGCGCCATAGGGATGTGTGATTGTACGCAAGAACTAGATCTATTTTTACTCCCTTTCTATTAACTCGTACTGTCTGCTTGTCTGGTTGTCCTGTTGCTTGCAAAACTTTGCATCGATTTTTCGACCACGTCCCGTCGTCCAATCGAGCTGAAACTTGGGCAGCAGACTTGTCCCAACTAACAATACATTCTATCAAATTTTCATCATCATAGCCTTTGGAATAGTTACGAATACCTTCGACCAATTTGCGAATCGAAGAAAATATTTTACGGAAAACATGGCTGCCTTTCTCTAGCAGAAGAGACGGAAGTAAATAAACTTTTCGGCTTTAGCCCGAAAAAAAAGGGTGTGCACATTTTTAGTGTGGAAATTCATGCTGTATGATATCACTTATATTTATTTTATTCTATCAAAATATAAATTAATTATAAACTTAGTTTACTAAGAAAGGGAGTATAATAAAAACTTTGTTTTTATGGGTTAGTTTATTAATGCACTGAAATATTTAATGTCTAGTCAAAACAATTCTATGCAACGCAAAAGTTGTGACAACTTACAGCAGCATAAATTGACATAAATAGTATTTCTAAGACATAATAATGGCAAAGAGCAAAGTAGTTATAATACATAAAGCATGAAATTATAACTTACAAATAGAAGAAGAATAATCTACTACAAAGCTAAGCTATATACAAAATAACGGCTCTATATGCAATAGCTCTATATGCAAGAACAAACGCATTTAAGTTCTTTCTTCGCCGAGTGGCATATATTTGCATGGGCTGCCTGACACAACCAGAAAACCAATAACTCGGCATCCTTTAAAACACTATTCAAAATGCAAGACTAGACTTAAACCACAAGTAAACGTAGGACGCAGTAATCGTCTGTATAAATAGGAGCGCCTGTAACTTATGTGATAATACCTGAATTCAATAAAAAAAAACTATATATAATATCTAGGCCTAACTGTAAAAGAGTTTATTCACTTGTGATTCCCCCACCCTGGGATTTCGGACAAATTCAATGGGTGCCACTGGAACTATTAGGGAGGTGACATACGCCCATTCCTTCCCCGGTGACTACACTATCGAGGGCGTTTCTTAAATCTTGCATTAAGTGTATGTAAATCTCTAGCATTGGTCTCTCTCTTTCACTGTACACAGAGTCAGTGGCGTAGCTAAGGGGGGGCGAGGGGGGCGGACCGCCCCGGGTGACAGCATATGGGGGGTGACACTTTGTCACCTTCAACAAATTTTTTCAGCCACACTAAGGTGCAAAAATAGTCTGAAATAGTCATGAACAATCAAAGGATCATCTGTCGTGCTTGGAGAAGTGGAAAACACTGGTTTCAGGACTCCAGCTGCAAACAACCATCGATGCAGCAACAATTTCCTTGGTGGAGAAAGAGAAAAAGAAGTTCAGAGACATTCTGCATAGAGTTTTAGATGTGATACTTTTCCTTGCACGACAGAACCTGTCATTTAGAGGACATCGAGAGGATGCGATATCATTAAACAAAGGTAACTTCTTGGCGATATCCTCGAGAAACTAGAAAACGAAGGACTGGATATTCAGTTATATCGCGGTCAAGGGTACGATAATGCAGCAAGCATGTCCGGAATCAAGGTGGTGTGCAACAAAAGATCAAAGACATTAATCCGAAGGCAATTTTTGTACCTTGTTCCAATCATTCTTTGAACCTTTGTGGCAAACATTCGTTTGCTCACAATTTGTCTTGTGTAACGTTTTTTGGAAGTCTTGAGGCGCTGTACACTTTTTTTTGCTCTGTCGACCCATCGCTGGGATGTCTAGGGAAATACACAGGTCTAACATTGAAGAGACTGTCCACAATTCGATGGAGTGCACATGCTGATGCAGTGAAGCCAGTGATACAGAAGTTTAACCAGTTTGTGGAAGCCATTGAAGCTCTGTGTGATGTCGAAGAAAGCGTCGAGACAAGAGGCGCTGCGCACAATCTGTTCCCAACTATATGCAACTTTTCTTTCATTTCGTTCTTGTTTGTCTGGGGTGACTTTTAACAAGAAGTCGACTTAGCACAGAAGTACATGCAAACACCAGGTATTACTTGCAACCAAACTAAGGGCTCTCAAGGTCTTTTTGGAAGAGCAGCGTACGAAGGTTGTTGAAAATGCCGTCCAGCAGGCACTTGCGAAATGTGAAGAACTTGTTATCCCTACAGAGAAGAGAATCATAAGAAAGAGAAGATTACCTGAAGAGGGGGCAAGAGATGCTGGATTGTCATTGCAGCATGAGACCAAGAGAGCAATGTTAGAGTGTCTGGACCGTTTTCATTTGGAGTTAGATACGAGATGAGAGGCAGTGAATGACATTTTGCTCACTTTTTCTGCCGTTCAGCCAGACCATATAATTTGTGCCAACGACGAAGAAATACAGTTGTCTGTTACCAAGCTCACAGCCGTGTATGATAATCAGTCTGAAGAAGACCTTTGACTAGAAATACCACGTTTAAGGCGAAACCTACAAGCAGCCGAAATAAACTTGGAGGAAGCCAAGCACTGGACTGTACTGCGATTCCTACGGTTTATCATCAAGTGGGACTTTGTTGAATCATTGCCATATCTTACGCTGACTCTAAGATTCTTTCTGACAATGTGTGTTTCTGTGGCATTGTGTGAAAGAAGTTTCTCCAAAATGAAACTTATAAAAAATTACCTCCTGTCAACCATGAGCCAGTGGAGATTGTCAGATCTGGCTATTCTGTCTATTGAACACAAAGCTTACAAGACAAATTGATAGTGACGATGTCATTGACCTATTTGCCACAATGAAAACAAGAAGACATTCCTTCTAGGACTATAGTGTCGAAGGACATTCTTTTGGTCTGTGCATTGCCGTGTTTTGCACTTAGATGTTCTGAAAGTGAACAGTTGCATTTTTTAAAATCGTTGGATTTGAACTATTTGTTTTGTGGTATTGGATTCAGATTTTGTCTTGGATCATACATGTAAGCAGTAACGTAACCGGTCAGTATAGTAAAGTAGAGCCTAGAGGTAGAGTATGTATGGAGATTTAGCTACACCTAACCATTCAGCATAGGGTCGTGTGGGGTCACTGGGGTGACATTTGAACGGACCGCCCCGGGTGACGTTTACCCTAGCTACGCCACTGCACAGAGTTAGTGTCAGTGCTTGTGTTTCCTGGGTATTGTTCTACTTTAAAAAAAAAAAAAAGATTATTAAACTAAAGCTTTTATTTTAAAACTGAGATGGGGACGTTTGCAGCAACACGTGACATTTGTGTAATTTAAAAGGGTTATTCCCAAAACACACACACATGTTCATCCTGTTGTTTCAATCTTTGACCTCCGACCAGCAAATAGGTCGCCTTTATTTTTAAAAGGAAAAGAGAAAGTTGGCGAGCAGATAGGAATTGTGGGAGAGACAAAGAGAAGGAGAGAGGATAGGAATTGTGGGAGAGACAAAGAGAAGGAGAGAGGATAGGAATTGTGGGAGAGACAAAGAGAAGGAGAGAGGATAGGAATTGTGGGAGAGACAAAGAGAAGGAGAGAGGATAGGAAGTGTGGGAGAGACAAAGAGAAGGAGAGAGGATAGGAATTGTGGGAGAGACAAAGAGAAGGAGAGAGGATAGGAATTGTGGGAGAGACAAAGAGAAGGAGAGAGGATAGGAAGTGTGGGAGAGACAAAGAGAAGGAGAGAGGATAGGAATTGTGGGAGAGACAAAGAGAAGGAGAGAGGATAGGAATTGTGGGAGAGACAAAGAGAAGGAGAGAGGATAGGAATTGTGGGAGAGACAAAGAGAAGGAGAGAGGATAGGAATTGTGGGAGAGACAAAGAGAAGGAGAGAGGATAGGAATTGTGGGAGAGACAAAGAGAAGGAGAGAGGATAGGAATTGTGGGAGAGACAAAGAGAAGGAGAGAGGATAGGAATTGTGGGAGAGACAAAGAGAAGGAGAGAGGATAGGAATTGTGGGAGAGACAAAGAGAAGGAGAGAGGATAGGAATTGTGGGAGAGACAAAGAGAAGGAGAGAGGATAGGAATTGTGGGAGAGACAAAGAGAAGGAGAGAGTATAGGAAGTGTGGGAGAGACAAAGAGAAGGAGAGAGGATAGGAATTGTGGGAGAGACAAAGAGAAGGAGAGAGGATAGGAATTGTGGGAGAGACAAAGAGAAGGAGAGAGGATAGGAATTGTGGGAGAGACAAAGAGAAGGAGAGAGGATAGGAAGTGTGGGAGAGACAAAGAGAAGGAGAGAGGATAGTAATTGTGGGAGAGACAAAGAGAAGGAGAGAGGATAGGAAGTGTGGGAGAGACAAAGAGAAGGAGAGAGGATAGGAAGTGTGGGAGAGACAAAGAGAAGGAGAGAGGATAGGAAGTGTGGGAGAGACAAAGAGAAGGAGAGAGGATAGGAAGTGTGGGAGAGACAAAGAGAAGGAGAGAGGATAGGAAGTGTGGGAGAGACAAAGAGAAGGAGAGAGGATAGGAATTGTGGGAGAGACAAAGAGAAGGAGAGAGGATAGGAAGTGTGGGAGAGACAAAGAGAAGGAGAGAGGATAGGAATTGTGGGAGAGACAAAGAGAAGGAGAGAGGATAGGAATTGTGGGAGAGACAAAGAGAAGGAGAGAGGATAGGAAGTGTGGGAGAGACAAAGAGAAGGAGAGAGGATAGGAATTGTGGGAGAGACAAAGAGAAGGAGAGAGGATAGGAATTGTGGGAGAGACAAAGAGAAGGAGAGAGGATAGGAATTGTGGGAGAGACAAAGAGAAGGAGAGAGGATAGGAATTGTGGGAGAGACAAAGAGAAGGAGAGAGGATAGGAATTGTGGGAGAGACAAAGAGAAGGAGAGAGGATAGGAATTGTGGGAGAGACAAAGAGAAGGAGAGAGGATAGGAATTGTGGGAGAGACAAAGAGAAGGAGAGAGGATAGGAATTGTGGGAGAGACAAAGAGAAGGAGAGAGGATAGGAATTGTGGGAGAGACAAAGAGAAGGAGAGAGGATAGGAATTGTGGGAGAGACAAAGAGAAGGAGAGAGTATAGGAAGTGTGGGAGAGACAAAGAGAAGGAGAGAGGATAGGAATTGTGGGAGAGACAAAGAGAAGGAGAGAGGATAGGAATTGTGGGAGAGACAAAGAGAAGGAGAGAGGATAGGAATTGTGGGAGAGACAAAGAGAAGGAGAGAGGATAGGAAGTGTGGGAGAGACAAAGAGAAGGAGAGAGGATAGTAATTGTGGGAGAGACAAAGAGAAGGAGAGAGGATAGGAAGTGTGGGAGAGACAAAGAGAAGGAGAGAGGATAGGAAGTGTGGGAGAGACAAAGAGAAGGAGAGAGGATAGGAAGTGTGGGAGAGACAAAGAGAAGGAGAGAGGATAGGAAGTGTGGGAGAGACAAAGAGAAGGAGAGAGGATAGGAAGTGTGGGAGAGACAAAGAGAAGGAGAGAGGA
Organism: Anisus vortex; assembly: GCA_949126835.1. Classification (NCBI taxonomy): domain Eukaryota; kingdom Metazoa; phylum Mollusca; class Gastropoda; family Planorbidae; genus Anisus; species Anisus vortex. Next base: position 41,184,717 of record OX421497.1, on the reverse strand, counting down.
TAGGAAGTGTGGGAGAGACAAAGAGAAGGAGAGAGGATAGGAAGTGTGGGAGAGACAAAGAGAAGGAGAGAGGATAGGAAGTGTTGGAGAGACAAAGAGAAGGAGAGAGGATAGGAATTGTGGGAGAGACAAAGAGAAGGAGAGAGGATAGGAAGAGAGTGGTGAAAGAGCGATGATGGACTGGGCGAGAAAGAGAGTCAGAGAGAGATAACGAGAAAGAGAGAGTGAAAGAGAGAGAGAGAGAAAGAATGTGTGAGAGAGAGAGAAAGAAAGAAGGAAAAGAAAAACAGTGAGATAGAGAGAGAGAGAGAGAGAGAGAGAGAGAGAAAGGGTCATTCCAGTAATGTGATAACTAATTCGTTAACCATTGTAATTTCTTTTTTTTATCAACAATGTCAAGGAATTTTCATTTTTAAATGCGCAGTGTAGTTTAAAACAACAACAACACCATCATAATGTTGATCATATGAATAGTAACAACATCATAATGCTAATCATATATAGAGTATGTCCCACAGTATTTGGCACAATGGTGTCTGAACGTGTTTCAGTCTAGCTGATTGTTTCAACACTTGTTGATCATGTTTCTCTTCTCCCTCCATTCTCTAATCAAACCCACCGGATTGTCTACCGAATATGATATATAATATATCAATGTTTAATTCCATGGGGAGATGTTTTTTTAGGTTTGTTTCTGAGGCTGCGAAGACAAGCCGGAAATTGAAAATGGAGAACGCCAGGAACTTGAGTAGGAAAACCACAATTTATGGACGTATAAACCCTTTATATATATACATATATATATATATAAACAGAATGTGTTTATTTACATTATTATAACTATATAAAAAAGAGAACAATAGAGAAAGATATAGGGAAAGATAGATGGAAAGAGGGAAAAGGAAATGAAGTGAGAAGGATAGAGAGGTCGTAAGAGATAGAGACTGTGGGATGTGGAGAAAGAGAGAGCGCGCGTGAGAGGGTGAGTGTAAGGGGGAAAGAGAAAAGGGGCGAAAAGGAGAGAGTATGAAAGAGTAAGAGCGAGAGCGAAAGTAAGTTGTGTGAGAGGAAGTTATAAATATAGAGAGAGAGATACAGAGTTAGGAGAAGTATTATATATGCAGGTGCAACGCCCCTGTCCTGACGATACATAAAGCAGTTAATTTGGGATTTCTTTTAAAAGTAAGAGATTTCTCCAACTGTCTATACCAGTGCTTCAACTCCCCCCATCCCCAGGGATTCACGTGTTAGTCCGCGGGCACACACCAAGCACACATTAACATGTGCGTGACGTCATCGTACAACCAAGCGGAACTCATGTTTGAAAAAGAATAAACTTTATTTTGCACGATAAAGTCAACTTACAAAAAAAAAAACCACAACGAACTGCCATTATCATTATTGGACGATGAGAAATTCTATAAGAAATAAACGAACTGCCATTATCATTATTGGACGATGAGAAATTCTATAAGAAATAAACGAACTGTCATTATCATTATTGGACGATGAGAAATTCTATAAGAAATAAACAAACTGTCATTATCATTATTGGACGATGAGAAATTCTATAAGAAATAAACGAACTGTCATTATCATTTTTGGACGATGAGAAATTCTATAAGAAGTAAAAGAACTGCCATTATCATTATTGGACGATGAGAAATTCTATAAGAAATAAACGAACTGCCATTATCATTATTGGACGACGAGAAATTCTATAAGAAATAAACGAACTGCCATTATCATTATTGGACGATGAGAAATTCTATAAGAAATAAACGAACTGCCATTATCATTATTGGACGATGAGAAATTCTATAAGAAATAAACGAACTGTCATTATCATTATTGGACGATGAGAAATTCTATAAGAAATAAACGAACTGCCATTATCATTATTGGACGATGAGAAATTCTATAAGAAATAAACGAACTGTCATTATCATTATTGGACGATGAGAAATTCTATAAGAAATAAACGAACTGTCATTATCATTATTGGACGATGAGAAATTCTATAAGAAATAAACGAACTGTCATTATCATTATTGGACGATGAGAAATTCTATAAGAAATAAACGAACTGCCATTATCATTATTGGACGATGAGAAATTCTATAAGAAATAAACGAACTGCCATTATCATTATTGGACGATGAGAAATTCTATAAGAAATAAACGAACTGCCATTATCATTATTGGACGATGAGAAATTCTATAAGAAATAAACGAACTGCCATTATCATTATTGGACGATGAGAAATTCTATAAGAAATAAACGAACTGTCATTATCATTATTGGACGATGAGAAATTCTATAAGAAATAAACGAACTGCCATTATCATTATTGGACGATGAGAAATTCTATAAGAAATAAACGAACTGTCATTATCATTATTGGACGATGAGAAATTCTATAAGAAATAACCAAAACCTTGACTACTAGTGAATTACCCGTCGGACCAAATTGATCGAATTAGGCCTGTGAAGCAGCGTTCAACAGTTTCAGCCACGGCCACGGCATACTAGGGGATGATGTGTGGCCAGCATAATATGCCCAGCCGCCTTTACTTGACCCCCAACTAATATCAGAGCTGGGTGGACTCGTGTATATCCTCGAGTCCAGGGGAAAAAATCCTAGCCTTCACCAGGATTCGAACACTTCGGTACGCCAGTCGAACGCTCTGCCGCTCCACCACCATGACCAATTCAGTACTACAGTACATGTAATAAGGTCACCGAATTCGCCAGTTACCAATGAAAACGCTATTTTTTTTCCTCTATAGAAACATAATTCATATTTTTTTTTTAAGTCTCCTTAAACACAAATTCTGTGTGTTGGCCTCACATCCCTTAGATTCTAGTATGCCGTTGCCAAAGCAACTAGTGAACGCTACTTCACCGACCCTGTGGCCAATTTGGTTCGAAGGGTGCTTTCCTTATTTCTTATGCCAGAACAAATGCATATAAGTAGCCTACTCTTTCTTCCCGAGTGGCATTCGGACATGGAATGGGTTGCCTTAACAATTCAGGAAAACCAGTAACCTAACATCATTTAAAACATTAATAGAGATGCAAGACTAGACTAGGACTACGGATAAGCGTAGGACGCAAGGATCTTCTTTATAGTAGGAGCGTCTGTAATATATAAGATAAGAAGAAGATAAGATAATTGATAAGGTCCTTTACTATACAGCCTCAACCAACCCGATTCCTTACCTTCCCCCACACAGTAACCGACACAATTCACTAGAATCTAAATTGCATCAATACTGAATTGACCGTATCGATATCTCGCTATTCGGTTTTCCGGATAGAATGAATTTGGGAAGGAGGTGGGGGAGAGACAGACACACATATTGACAGGCGGTACTAATAGATAGACTTGGGGAGAGAAAGTTCATTGTAAAGAAGAAAAGAGAAGCCAGTTCAGCGCCTATAGCAACCAACACTTCGTAACGTGAGAACTAATTAAGACAACTCTAGTACCAGTAAGTCTATTGCACTGTATGTATTTTTCAAATCATACAACTATAGGCCTACCATTTCAAAACACATACCGGTAGCTATCAGTAGCGTATAGTCTGGATCTAGAATATAGATTAATAACACGAATACAAAAAGAATAAATGTTTCGCGGGCTTATGATAAAATCTAAAACGAATCACCAGACGAACACATTTCAACGCCGTGTTTAGAACCAAATCAAATATTTCATAGCAAACACTACAGAAAAAAACAACCACACACCAACCGCATTGGTCAGTGAATTCCGTCGAATTTATTGAGAAACAAAACGGAAACAAAACAGTCCAGGGGAATGAACTCTCACATATTCCTGCTTGCTTCGCGCAGCGGGAAAAATCTGCAGTGAAAGTCCCTTTTTTCGTTTTTCTCTTTCTCGCTCTCTCTCTCTCTCTCTCCCTTTCTCGCTTTTCTGTACGCGGCGAGAACAAAACAAATGGGTCGCTTGAACAGATCACTTCCCTCTGGGGGCTTTAGGAGTGTGTGTCCTTGATGAGATTAAAATTTGAAGAGATGTCCTTGATACGCCTGGCTATCAACAAGGTTGTCTTCTTTATTACGACAATGAGTGCGTTTTTTCAAATGTGTCTGAAGATGTCTGCGCTGTGTCTATCAATATGACTGTCTATTAATGAGTCCATCTATCAATATGTCTATCCATAAATGAGTTCCTATCAATAAGTCTGTCCATCATTGAGTCCATTTATCAATGTATGTCCAACCAAAATGCCTCTTGTTTTTATATTTTTACGAAGACACTCTCATTAATAGAAGCTAACAATGTTATGATAAGTATATGGTCTATATATTGCTGAATTAATCTTGCAATTTAAACGCTACACACACAAAATATATATTGTGCAGTGGTCTACAATGAACCGGTGAATTTTTTTTTTTTTAAAAACTTTTTTTTTTACTGCAAGACATCTGAATTGTTTATGTATCTTTATAATTAGCTTTCCTTACTTTAAGATTATTGGGTCCAGTGGTCCAGCGGAGGAACGTCTTATCGCCATCCAGAATGGTCTATTTTTTCAAATCCTTTTTTTTTTTTCAATCGTCTTTGTAGTGCCGAAGGGGATTCCTGAATCTAAATCAGTTTCGTATGTAGCCTACAGCAAACACCAGATGCTCATCACACATTCATCCACTCTGCATACTAAAATACTAAATTCACAGACACAACTTCGCTAGCCTTATGGGTCAAACTGTTCCATAGAGGGTACTTACATTTTCAAACTTTTAAACTATTTCCATTAGCTCACAAAGGATTGTGCATAATAAGATCTTTTTTATATACAAGTTAATAAAGCGCTTAGATTGTGACATTTTGTTAGGTCACAATAAGCATTAACTCAATGAGTACGTTTGGGGATATTAACCCTACCAGGTCTGTGGGTAATCTATCAAATTAAAGGTCTAAGCAGCTGACAGCTTTGTTAATGCACGTTGGTGTGGGTTTAATTAGCATACTGCACTGGTCTCCCTCGCTCGGCCCAGTTCCATCCACTCCATGTGGTGTTTGTAACTAGCGTCCGCGTCAGTGTGTGTGTTTGCGTGGGTAGTTATGTCTGTGTGTGTGTGTGTCAGAAAGTGTGTAAGCTATGTCTGTGTGTGTTGGCGTGTGGCTGTGTCTGTGTCTGAATGTGTGCAGGCTATGTCTGTGTGTGTTGGCGTGTGGCTGTGTCTGTGTCAGAATGTGTGTAAGCTATGTCTGTGTGTGTTGTCGTGTGGCTATGTCTGAGTGTGTGTGTGTAAGAATGTGTGTAGGCTATGTCTGTTAGTATGTACATAATATATGTGTGAGTGTGTGTTGCTATGCCTGTGCGTTAGTGTGTCTGCATACATACATCTGTTACTGTGTGGCTGTCGATGAGTATATGTCAATGAGTAAGGGGTCATCCACATATTACGTACGCAAAAAAGTGATATTGTCAAAAAAATATATAATCTTTTCGCCCTGTTGCACTCGGCAGCGCGTTCGGCTGATGTACTGTACCAGATGGTCCTGGGTTCGAGTCCTGTTGAAGGCTAGGATATGTTCCCCGGTCTGGAGGGCGTCTCTGAGTCTACCCAGCTCTGATGGCTACCTGACTTTAGCTGGAGTAGACAAAAAAGGGCAACTGAGCATTGCATTGGCCACACAATCCCCTAGTTTACAGTGACCACATAAACTGATGAACGCTGTTTCACCGGCCCTATGGATCAATCTGGCCCTACGGCACTACTTTATATACCTAAAGTTATGCGAAGGTACGCAATACTCCTACCCCCGGTACGCATTACCCCTACCCCCGGTACAAAATACCCCTACCCCCAGTACGCAATACCCATACCCCCGGTACGCAATACCCCTACTCTCGGTACGCAATATCCCTACCCTCGGTACGCAATACATCTACCCCCGATACGCAATACCCCTACCCCGGTACGCAATACCCCTACCCCGGTACGCAATACCCCTACCCCCGTACGAAAACCCTCTTCCATCCCCCCTTATAAGTGCGAACGTAATAAATATGGATGACCCCATTAGTTCCACGCCGCGGCTCTATGTGCCATGGCTCTGTCAGTGTGACCAATCACGGACTTCACGACGCTCAATTGTCACAATATCCTCCCTCGCATCTGTCTCCCACAAAAAAACATAAACGTGTCTGTCATCTACCCCCACCTTCCCCACCTTCACACATACACACACACACAAAGTTTGTTGGTAACAGCCTGTGACACCTCAACAACACAGGTGTCAAGATGCAGGTGGTTTAAGTGCACATTCCGACAGTGCACCCACCACAAAACAATTGTTGTAGGCAACGTAAACAGGTATTTTCCACGCCATTGTAAGCCAACATAATAAATAAGAATCAAAACGTCACATTACAAATACAATATCAATGAGGCAAAAAAAAAAAAAAAAAAACCTCGGAAAACAGTACGGTAATTGTTATTTATTTGAACATGTTAACGACAGAACACGTACAAAAAATATGTTTGTAATTCATATAAACAGATTTGTTTGCATAAGTTTTGCATTTTTCTTTTAGTTAAGGTCAAAGTTGAATGGAAATAGTTTGATCACCGAGGGTCTGTTTGTATTGTGTGTGTTTAAATGAAGGTGTTTTTTTTTTTTTAGTTGATTTGAATCAGTAACGGTTGTTAGTGCAGACAAGTTTGGCTCAACATACTGAGCGGTTCGTTTACTTTGATTACGGCAAAAATCACGGCCTATGCGTGTGTGTGTGTGGTCGACCCCTGAAGCAAACAGCAATGCAACCTTGAAATCCATTCAATCCCAACCAGTTTCTCTAGGTGACTTATGCTGATATGTTTGTAAAGGTTAGGTGTGTATGAGTGTTTATATGTATGAGTAAAATGTTTGTTATATGTAAGTGGCGTTTCCCAGATTTTGCTGTTCAAAATCTGCATTGTATAATGGAGGACATCTTTGAATATCCATAATGAATGTACATAGAAAAAGACGAAACTGGAATGTACATCTTGTTGTTATTTTTTAAAAATTTTCCTTTATTAAATAAATATAAATTTTACTGCTAACTAACGGAGAAATGAATAAAAAGGGTGAATGAGTACAGCTTGTTGGATTAGCTGACGACCTAGGTAGCTGTAGCAATTTGTGTCAGCTGACGCGGGTCATGGCTATGAAACCACGATACATAAGGCGTAGCCATAACCTTACAGATCTAAAGTTTGACGCGAATCCCTGTTAATAACAGCCCCCCCCCCCCCATCACACACACACACCCCGAGGCGATACAAATTTCATAATAATGTATACTGGATTTAAGCTATTTTTAGACAAGCTCTAGTTTTGAAAACGATTGGATGAGTGGCGGAAAAAATGGTGGGGTGGGTGGAGCTTAAGAAAATGACAGCTAGTGTTGAAACAATGACAAATATACAGGTCATGCTTGACTGAATGCTTACAATGACATGAATAACTAACTATACTTAAAAATACTTAAAACTGCCTATAGCTTTTTTTTTATATTAGCCGAGATAGTGTAATGTACAAATACTGAGCTTAATGTAATAAAAACCACACACTGGGTGAATATGTTTGTTTTGATTGAATCGTAAAATAATATGAGCCAACGGAATGCGATCAACCCTAAAATGGAGAGTGCGATAGAGATATAAAAGGATAAATGGAGAGCTTAAAAAGAGAGCAAAGTAGAGAATGGTAGTGAAAGAGAGAGGTTTAGAAAGAAATGGAGAAAGAGAAAGACATACATGATATGAGCAAATAGCGTCCAAAATAGACATGTAGGGGCCTATGTAAATTTCTACCGAAAGTCAATTTGAGGCGAGAAAAACATAAATATGAACAGATAGGGTAAAAGTATCATTATAATTATCGATATAATGAAACATGCGTGATAAACAGAAACTAAAACAACCCTATGCCATGTCATGACGTCATACCTTGATTTGGTCGCACGATGAAATGGCTCTTTCGCCATTGCTTACGTCGTCAACCGTTTTCCTTCCTCCATCTTGGATGACGCCAACGTTTGTTTTTATAAAGTCGTTGCCGACGGCAGTAGTGAACAATTCGAAAATTTCCACACACAAAAATTGACAAGGATATCCCGAACTTTTTAACTCAGACGTGACCTGACCACAGAGTTTTGTTTTATCTTTTCACTAGCTAAATTGCCCGGCGTTGCACTGGGAACAATTAGTCTGATTGTTATTGCATCAATGCTACTGTAAGTTAACTTATAAGGAGAATCGAACCCAGGTAACCAGAGTGTCATGCGATTGTTCTAGCCATTATACTTTGAAGTACACACGTGGGAACGAAAAATGGCAAACAAATTCAATATGAGATAATACGGTCACGTTTTTTTATATTGACCAATGGACATCCACATTGACACACATATTTAGCTTTACATCTTTTCAAATGCTTAAAAATCACTGTCTATCCTGTTTGATACGAAAAATATCCCCGACTTATATTAAAGCACCCAATACCAATAGTAAACAGTCTATTCGCATGAATAGTTTGACGTTCTATTGTTGGAAGCACAATGGAGAAACCTCGATCTGATTTGAAGCAACTTCACTGGCGAATACCTTGACTTCATGAAACAGTATAGTTATTATGGCTAATGGAATAGAAGTCATACAGAATGGAACAAAAATATTCTTTGGAACTAGTACCGGATATACGAGTGATTTGGCTAAATGTTTGCATTATCTTTCTTTAAAAAAGTGTTAAAGTTATTTGGACACTTTCATAAAATGAATGATAACGTCTTTGTGCAAATACAACTAATAAACATGAACATTATACGTTTTCAAAATGTATGATTATAGTTAATGATAAAAATGTATATGTAATAGGCCTATGTATGCAGTGTCGTAGCCAGGATTTCAAGGATAGGGAGGGAGGGGGGGGGGGGGTAAATAGTGGATGGTATGGGACTTTATGTAAAGGCGATGCGGGCAAATATTCTGCAAGGTAAGGAAATAATGCACAGTAAGTGATTACTGTTTATTCACAGTAAGTGATTACTGTTTATGCACAGTAAGTGGTTACTGTTTATGCACAGTAAGTGGTTACTGTTTATGCACAGTAAGTGGTTACTGTGCTATTGTGCACAGTAGAGGGGAAACCGTTAATTCTGAACTTGTGCACAGATGAACAAACCGTTGGTTAAGGTATAATGATGTGAATGCTTACAAAATGTACAAATCTGTTCACTCTATAAAACTGTCTATAGAATTATTTTAATTTATGCAAAAAAAAGAGGTAATTATTAGGTTCTGTAAAGAAAAGTGTAATTCTGGTGAGGTAGGGAGTAGGGAGAGGACACTTTCTACCCCCACCCCCCTTCGCAGCTACGCCTAAGTATGTAGGCCCTATGTCGTGACTTAGTAATAAAAAAAAAGTACAGGTACCATTATTTCCGAATTTATTTTTTTTAATATGCGATTCTAAAATACAATGTTCATTATGTAAGCTCTGAATTCTGCGTTGATCACTAATTGAACATTAGGGCCCTACTCCGTGTTTCGTTTAATAAGACTACAAAGTTCTGTTCTATACCCGGAGTACATACCTTATACATTACGTTGAAATGGTTGAAACAACTTTCAGCCACGGCTAGGCGGATTAAATAATAAGCATTACGGGTGCCTACCAACCTGTTGCTAATCTCACACATCCGGGGGCCTACCAACCTGTTGCTAATCTCACACATCCGGGGGCCTACCAACCTGTTGCTAATCTCACACATCCGGGGGCCTACCAACTACCAACCTGTTGCTAATCTCACACATCCGGGGGCCTACCAACCTGTTGCTAATCTCACACATCTGGGGGCCTACCAACCTGTTGCTAATCTCACACATCCGGGGGCCTACCAACCTGTTGCTAATCTCACACATCTGGGGGCCTACCAACCTGTTGCTAATCTCACACATCTGGGGGCCTACCAACCTGTTGCTAATCTCACACATCCGGGGGCCTACCAACCTGTTGCTAATCTCACACATCCGGAGGCCTACCAACTACCAACCTGTTGCTAATCTCACACATCCGGGGGCCTACCAACCTGTTGCTAATCTCACACATCCGGGGGCCTACCAACCTGTTGCTAATCTCACACATCCGGGGGCCTACCAACCTGTTGCTAATCTCACACATCCGGGGGCCTACCAACTACCAACCTGTTGCTAATCTCACACATTTGATAGAACGTCTGCTGGATTAAAACAAACAACTTTTCTCTATAACGATTTTCGTCCACACATTTAATATCAAATTGTTACGATTTGTTTCATTGAAAAAGGTTGTGCGCGAAGTACTAAGGCCTACACACGCAAAAGAAGAACATACACAAACACCATAATAGAAGCAAAACACACTATTCCAAGTTGAACACCACATAAGATTAAATGAATTGCTTTTTTTTCTATATTACTTTCGGTCATTTGCGTTTGTTTGTTGTTGTTTTTGTTTGTTTGTTATAAAGGCGAAAACACGTGGTTTCATTTAGCACACACTTACATATATCTTTTAGTATCGGTGGAGATGAAAAACCAAACAAGTCTCACAACACTACACATTAGCGTTATCTGTGGTCATCATTTCCAATATTGAGGTGGTTTTTTTCACCAGGTATGTCCCTCACGGCTATAAAATATTTAAGGAGAGGGGGAGGGGGGAGAAGAAATGTTATGATCATCAGGAGACGCGTGCTAGTGTCACGTGACCGTTCCTGAACGATTCAAAAGTGAAACCTGCAAAGGTGTTCATTTATTGGTTGTTGTTGTGTTGTTGTTGTTTTTTTTTGTTATGTGGCGAGAGAGAATGATACAATGTTCAAATGTTAGCATCTTCTAGTTTTAGCGAGAATACACTATGTAGGCTATGTATAGAATGTCAACGTTCAAAAGTTAGCATCATCTAGCTTTAGCGAGAATACACAATGTAGGCTATGTATATAATGTCAACGTTCAAATGTTAGCATCTTCTAGCTTTAGCGAGAGTACACTATGTAGGCTATGTCTAGGCGTATACCGTCTTCAATGTTCTATATAATACCGATTACAATTGAATTGTAATTACAATTAACTGCCATGGTGTCCTTGCAATGACCTGGGTGTCCAACACAGACAGAACAGAGGTTGTTGCATAGTGTGAGAACAGTTCAAGATATCCAAAATCTAAATATAGATTTGAATTCCTCGTACAAAAGTATACAAACGACTTAACAAAAAATTATTGTTAAACTTGTTACCTAAATTATTAAACGAATTAGTTGTGTTTGTGTTCAATCAAATGAGTCTATGGACTCAAGTATAAACAAGAAACCGGAAGCTGCGACTACCCTTGCAGTTTTATTCGGCAAAATGCGGAACAGACAGTATACGGTTGTTGAAGTTGGCAATCCAGTAATATCTAGATCTAGGTTTATGGTTATTGGTGTTTTTTTCAACGATCAATATTTATTGTTTCTCCTTCTCGACATGGGTATCAATTGGTGTAGAGATTATACACGTAACTGCCTGGGTATGAAAAAAAACATACAGTCTACTCTCGGGTTTCGACTTTCGACTCTGTAAAAAATAGTAGCCTACTTATAGAGGAAAGAAACAACTACCTATCTTTTATTTGTACACACAGTAGTCGTATACGCCGCCCCTGGATGAAAACCTTCAGAATACTTACAAGACTATCTGCAGGTAAACCAACTAAAAGAAAGAAAGAAGACAAAATAATCCTATAAAACAGTTTAACGTGAAGAATGGAAAATGGCTGATGATGTAACTCAACACACGGGAGAACAAAACACTGACATGTCAAAGGGCTTCAGCCCGTGGCCAATGCCATGTAACCACCCGGCGTACGTTATGAGTGGGCCAATCCCGAACTTGGCCGATCTGTGCTTAGCGTGCGTGACCCTCGTCCAGATAGCCTTGTTAGTCATGAGGTCGTTTTATCTTTCTAGAGTTATACCGTGTGCCCGGAACCGACCTAATTTTATGCCCCAGATTCCTATAAGCCTTTCAGTGGTTTTAAACCAATTTGTTTTTAGACTTCGGGTGACTCGTGACAATGGCTGATTACTGTTTGGTTTAGCGAACAACTTCAGTAGTAATCTGGTCCAAAATGTCTGCGCGTCGGAAGGAAGAAGGAACAAAAAAAATTTTTGTTTAAAAATAAAAAAGTCTGATGAACTTTTAATCAGAGGATAACGATAACTGCGGTCTTCACTCTGGTCAACTTTATGGTTGTTATTTTAATTCAAAAGTTAAATTACAGTGTTACCCAACGGTTTTATCTTTTCACTAGCTAAATTGCCCGCCGATTCACGGGGTAACAGTTAGCCTGCATTGTTATTACATAAATACTACTATAAGGGAGAATCGAACCCAGGTAGCCTGGGTGTCAGGCGAGTATTCTAACCACTATACTTTGAAGTACACACGTGGGAACGAAAAATCAGAAAATTTAAATACAAGATGATAATAATAATAAGGTAACGTGTTTTTTCTATTGACCAATGGGCATCAAAATTGACACACACATCTAAGAAAGAAAAATATAGACTATTTAATAGCCTGATAAACTAAGTTTTAATCAGAGCATAACAATAATTGCGGTCTTCACTGTGGTCAACTTTATGGTTGTTTTTTTAATTCAACAGTTAAATTATTATCCAACGGTTTGTATACAGGGGACTGTTAACATGACGACCGGGGTTATAGCCCAGCCGCCGTCCAATCCCTGCCGTCCAATCCCTGCCTGCCAATCCCTGCCGTCCAATCCCTGCCACCCTCTGTGGGTTTTGGGCAAAGGACGAAATAATCTTCCATCTAGAAGAAACGTTTGTAAACTTGTAAGACATAATTATCCTTATTACTCGACGCCCTCCCAACGCAAGACTTTAGGATTTTGTATAAGGCCCACTAAAGTACTTCCATATAGATTAGAATATGACCCGTTACCTACAGAGATTGCTGACCACTGTTCTATAAAGAACGATTACTTTCTTCAGACAACGAGTGCATTACAAAAAAGATAACAGCCTTACAGAGAATGACCACTTCCCTAATAGAATGATCACTTTCCAACAGAGACTGGCCTATTTCGTAAAGAGAATGTCGAAATTCATATATTTATATAGATAATGACCACTAGCCTGTAGCAAAATGACCACTACCGTCAACAGAAATATTCCTCCTGTCTAGATCACATATTATAATGTTGTTTTCCAGCCAAACAGGAAACACAAAGAAACATAGAAACACACACACGGAGCCCAAACATGCCTCTCTAATATCGCCTGTACAGTATACATATAACATGTCTATATAATATAAAGTACACAAATCTATATTATGAAAAATCCCTGCCTACATAACCTGCCTAAATCATATAAGGGTAGGCCTGTCTATATAATGTGTCGTATGATTTTATCCTGTCTATAAAACCTGTCTATATTATAATGTAATCCTGTCTATATTAAAATACAGTCATGTCGATAAAACTTTTCTATATTATAATGTAATCCTGTCTATATTAAAATACAGTCATGTCTATAAAACCTGTCTATATTATAATATAATCCTGTCTATATAAGCTGTCTATATGGTAATGTAATCCTGTCTATATAACCGGTCTATATTATAATGTAGTCATGTCTATATAAAATAGTTCTACGCCAGATGTTTAAACTTTAAACTTAAACAAATATCATTCTATTATCTCGGTTATAGAAAAACTCGGATATCTTTCTAAAGAAACCGAAACAAAACCAACGTCTATTCCACCTTTTACTTCCACACAAATTAAAGAGACCATCGATTCCATGTTCACCAGACACTGATATCATTAGCAGACGTTGTCCAGAGCAGCCGACCTGGGGCAAGCCAGACTGACTTGACCCAAGAGTGCAACGACTTCATAGACGAGGCCTGGGGTTTAGGTAATTGGCCTGGTCAGAATAACATTAGACGCAAAGTAATCAAATTACTCAGCGAATCGCCAACTGGTATGGAGAACCAATTAAAACACTTGCACATTTAAATTCCCCCCTTTTTTAAATTGATAACAAATAAGAGTTGCAAGAAAGCTGTGTGTTTTTCTAAGGAATTATTGCTAACAAACGAGAATTTCGTCTAGAGTTTATTGAATTAATTCCATATCTACATCTGATAAAGATACACTTAGGACAAACATGCTAATTATGCATGCCGTTAATTATTTGCAAAAATTGTATATTTTTCCCTTCAATGTTTACGTTAGAGCAAAAGTGATAAATTTTGATGTCATGAATTTTAAATGCAGCCTGGCAGACATTGCAGTATTGGCATCTTAACTGTTCGCACTGGTTAGCGTTAACCGGTTCCTTAACCCATCTTAATAGAACACGTTTCTGAGTTTAACCGCAAATAGTCTAAAATGTAAAAAGAGAAATAAGCTTAAAACCTATATTTTGTCAGCGCTTATAGAACCGGTTCCCGGAAAGAAAGGAAACCGTTACCAGACACACATTTGCGCACAAATACATGCACACACATACACACAAGACGCATATTCAAACAAAATTTGTGCATTTAAAACAAAACGAAATAATCCGTTTATTTTCGAAAAGTTGTGTGTTTTTTTTTTTTTTTTAATGTTTTTTTTTTCTAGCTTCAATATTGATTTTATATTGGCTGAAAAACAACGTGAAAAAGCCTTATTCATTCCCACCAATCACATCAATCGACGCATATGTCTAGTATTAGAAGCAACGACTGGAATGTCATTACCTTGTGTGTGTGAGTGTGTGTGGATGCGTGGGCGCGTGCGTGAATGAGTACGTGATGGTGTTGTATTTTTCACTCGATCACAGAGAAATATATATATTTAAATAAAAAAGAAGATAAAACTGTTGGCAGGCGTGAGGTTAATAAGACGGATCCATCACACTCAGTAGACAGAATGTCGGATCAGTGGCAGTCAGCAGACGTGACTGTGTAAAACGAGATACGGTTATTGACGGTGTATGGTCAAATATATTGTTGTTGTTTTGTTGTTTTTTTTTTGTATTCGGAAGAGGTAATGAATTAGAAAAGCAACACAAACAAAGGCGAACAAATTGATGGACAGAATGAGAGAGAGAGAGACGAAAAGAGACATTGAGAAATATATACTGAGGGCGAGAGACAATGTGGCCAGAGAAAAAGAGAGAGAAACTAAGACAGAGAGACTTGGGGAGAGCAGAGAGAGAGAGTCAGGGCGCGATGGACAAAAAGAGAGAGACTGTGTTATATCTATATATATAAAGAGAGATAAATTATATCTTCACAAACAAAAGTATAGCTTTATAAATGAAAGTATACCTTCACAAATAATAGTTTAACTTCACAAAGGAAAGTATAACTTCACATATGACAGTAAAACTTCCCAAAATGAAAGCTTAACTTCAAAAAAGGAAAAAGAACCTCAGAAAGGAAAGTATAACTTCACAAATAAAATATTATAACTTTTCTAATGAAAGTATAACTTCACGAATAAAAGTGTAGCTTCACAAAGAATATTATATTTACTGAGGTTTTACTACCAAATAGCACCGCATAGTAAATAGGAGGATAAACATACAAACTTGCATGGACGAAAACATATTTGGGGAGAAAGAACAACATAGGTATTAAAGAGTACACAATTTCTAACCGTTCCACTGATCTATTTATTATACACGTGATGTGATGTCCTCGGAATTCCACCATTTTATATCTTCACTTACCTATACAATTTAGCAAAACGAATAATTCGTAGAATAAAAAAAAATTTTATATAAAGAATGTCAAAAAATAAAATATTTAGAAACCTAAAACAAATGTTGACATAAATAAATAGATTATCGAATATATTGTAACTGTAAAGTAGACATTTAAAGGCCTATAATTTGTAACAAACGCGATCGTTGAGTTTCTGCACAAGTTGAAATATAAAGTGAATAAATGTTTAAGTAAAATATAGACCTAAACGTCAGGGTAAAGTCACTGTAAATTTTACATTTATTCATTTTCATTCTTCACTTTACATAAAATTTTGAGGTAAGAGAGAACTGTGTAATTTAACGATATAAAGTAAAAAGTTTCCCGTCATACCAAATTGATCCATAGTGGCCAGTGAAGCAGCGTTCACCTATTTCTGTAGCCATGGCATACCATGGGATTGTGTGGCCAGCCCAATGCCCAGTCGCATTTTAATTTACCGCATCCAAAGTCAGGAACCCGTCAGAGCTGGGTAGACTCTGGGGCGCTTTTTAGACTCGGGAACAGACCCCCAGCATTCACCGGGATTCGAAACCAGTACATTCGGTACGCCACCCGAACGCGCTATAGATTCAATAATTTTTTTTTACTAAGCTAATGTTTTGTTAAGGAATTTTTAAAATTTCCTTTTAATCCCGCTCTTCTTCACCAACCCCGCTCCCTTTTCTTCAGGCCCATCAACACTTATCCCTAAAAATAAAAACCCAAACAAAAAAAAATTAGTTGATTTTTTTATGAACGACTACTAAGCCAATGGCGATACCAAACAACTAACTGGTGAGGAGAAGGGGGAAATGTGGTTTACGGGAAGACTCAACGATCGCTGTTTAAGACTAAGTCTAAATACCCAGTTAATCCAGTGAAAGTACTCCTGTGCTGGTAATGGGAATCTTCTCTGGAGGATTTCTTTAATCCGGTCAACAGATGCACGACGTGCCGTCGGAAGCTGTGCCGGCCGCTGCCCGTTGGGTGACCGTCGCTCTTGTGCCTCCGCGGGAAACGCGTCTCCCGGTGAAAGAACCCGTGCCGGTGCTTGGGGCCGGGGTCAACGCCGGACAAGCGCCCCCACTCGCCCTCCGTCTTGAAGAGCAGGGCGCCCTTGCCGGGGTAGCTGATGGTGGTCAGGATGAGCGTCGGGGCGTGGTACAGGAAGTTGCCCTCGGTGACGCTCCTGGCGATTTGCCTCGTTTCCATGTCTTCGTCCTCCATAACGGGCCTCATCCTGGACTTTGTGCTGTGAGACCTCTGAAACGGTGACACCCACGGCTTAGAAAACAAAGTCCCGTCGATCAAGTCGGCCTCGAAATCATCGCTTTCCCCGGGAGCGACAATGATATGATTTACCACGGCAGGAGTTTCAAGGCCGGCATCACCGGAAACGGTCACCGAAGCCGACTTCCGGTTGCTGTTGCAGTCCAGCTTGTCCGGATCGGGAGCGTCTTCCAGTGACTTCCGCTTCTTTCGCTTGCTGCTTCCCCTGAAGAAGTTCTTGAAGCTGGACACGCGGAACCTGTTCAGGGTGGGCATCTCCTGAGGCGGGGAGTGGGCCAAGTCGGCCTCCGTCTCGCCGTGGGCCGTGCGCGCTGCTTTGTTCTGCGCCACCCCGATGAAGAATCGAACTTTTTGCGCCGGTGGGTGGAGAGGATCGTGTCGCTTGGAGTGAAGGTCTGAGAAACTGTGGAAATAAAAGTGGTGAAATATAAAATTAATGTTTGCATAAAACGTAACGTTACAAAATAATAGCTGATAATAATAGTTTATTAATTGTCATGGTAATTTACATAGACTATAATATACATAATAGGTTCTCAACGAGGGCGATATCACCCCCCGGGGGGCGGTGAGAAACTTTAGGGGGCGCTGACATTCAAGGGGGCGATTGGGGGGGGGCGGTGAAGGGCAAGTAGGCGGTTCAAACGTACCTGATATATTTTAACACCTCAGCTATTTGAATCGATTAGTTTTTTGGAGAATTAAATGTGATTTAAACGCAAGTGCTGCTAAATATGTGATACCCCCCAACAGTATGCCTACATATTATTATATTAATAAGAAATAGGAATCGCAGTGACTTTTCGATGAAGTATGGTATGTATTTGGCAAATATAGTGTGCGACCATCTGATCCTGTGGTTGGTTCACCGGACTGTCAACCCTGCTGACCGATCACTGTCGCCTAACATAATATGCTAATATTGATGTTTTGATCTCAGTTTTACCGAGATGTCCTTAATGTGTTTTGAATCATAAGGAGGTAAAGTACATTATCGTTAACCGGTATAGATAAGTAGTAATCATACAAACTGGGTAGTTATTGTAGTGCTTGAAAATATACATATAAATTATTTAGTCATATTATATTTATATAATTTTCAAATATTTTTAACAGTTTGATCATTTCAAAGTTATAAATTGTAAGCCATTTATTTTTTATAAAAGAAAAAAGAAACATAAATATTAGCTAAAATAAAACGGGCTAATTATCTCCCTTTAACTAAAAAATGTTTCCATATTGTATTCAATAGTGATGCCGAAAAAGTTATGTTTCGTAATATAACAAATATTACTGATTATTGGACCTACAGCTTTTGCAACCAAAATTGAAACGAAAATAGACAATTTGCTAGCAACACATCAGGCAAACGATTCGCATTAATATTGATTTATTTAAACCTTTTGTTAAGGCAATTTTTTTTATCTATTAATTCTTACAATATGTTTCCTTTTCAGTTTTTTGAAAGATAATTAATCACACCAAAAGTTTAGTCGGCTAAAAAAATTGTGGAAACTATTGTCCAGATGGGCGGAAGGGGGGGGGGAGTGGGGGCTAAAAGAAAGTTGGGGGGTAGGGGGCGGTGAGCCGAAAAAGGTTGAGAACCTACGATATACATGGACCGCTTGCTGATGACTTGAAATATTGATGTTCGGAATTCCCTATTCTAAATAAAGTAATTGCTATACATGAAATAAAGTTATTGATTTACAAGTTCCGTTTTATTTAATCGCTATGATTTTCTCAATGAAAAATTAAAATCGAAAGTCGTACAGAGCGGAAACATTTATAGATCAGTGTTGTGTGCGCACGGAAAAAGAACATAAGCTCTAAAAATAGAGCAGGCGGTCCATCTTATTATAGTAAATGATAATAGGATTAATAGACCTACAAGTATTCATTTAAAGTCGAAAAAAATGTGATTTAATAAAACCGAAGTTGTATGACAATTACTTTATTTAGAATCGGGAATTGCAAATAAAAGAAGATAATAGCATAAAAAACTAAAGCAAGCGGTCCATGTATATTATAGTCTATGGTTATTTACATTTTTACTAGCTTTACGATTACGTTTTTAATACAGATAATACTCAATAGTAAAAGATTAAGTATGCCTTTCAGACCAATAAGGTCCGAATTAGATTTTTTTATATAAGAGAAATCTCCACCAAACAGTTAATTTCAAACTTTCTTGGAAGCGGAGAATTCGTCGGCATTTTACGTCTCTATTTCCCTTGCATGCCCTCATGTGGCTAAAGAGGCCAATCCTGGATGTACAGGCACGGTCACACTGGCTGCAGATGAAGGTAGTGGAGGGGACCACATTTTTCTCCACCCTCTTGTTCCTGGCGCGCTCCTCTCCCGCAAGCCTGGAACCTTCTTTGATTCCAGCCCTCCAGGTGGGCCTATCCTGCGCCATGATCTCCCAACTGTTTGGGTCAATTTGGAGGTGCTTCATGTCTCTTTTGCAGACATCCGCAAATCTCAGTTTTGGAAGTCCAGCAGGCCTCTTTCCCGAAGCTAATGTTCCGTAAAGGATGTCCTGTGGAAGTCGAACCTGTGACATTCGGCGAACATGACCTAGCCAGCTGAGACGCCTGTTACTGAGAGTAATGCGGATGTCTTGACACTCTGCTTTTCGTAGGACCTCTGCATTTGAAACCCTGTCCTGCCATCTTATATCTAAAATGCGTCTGAGACACCTGAGATGGAAGGTGTTCAATTTTTTCTCTTGCCAGGAATATGTGCGCCATGTTTCACTGCCGTACAGCAGGGTGCTCAGAACGCATGTTCGATAAACTAGTGACTTAGTGGAGCGTGTGAGCAGGGAGTTCATCCAGACTAGTTTTTTTAGTTTTGCCATAGTGCCCATGGCTTTAGCTATTCTGCAATTGACATCCCCATCTAGGAGCACATTGCTTGAGATTTTAGCCACAAGGTAGCAGAACTCGTCGACTACTTCTAATGGATGACCACCAATTAATTGTCAGTTTAAATACGAAGTTATCATGGACATCTGTATTCAACAAAAAGCACATGACTGTAATGTCTATGTAAGTTTTAGCTTTTCGTTTTACTTATGAATCATAGCAATACATTTGGCCTATAGACTTAGTATGCTCATATTTTGTTATATTTCACGACAAATGAGAAACCTATAATATAAAGGAATTATAATTTATTTTTTTGCTATTCCACTGTTGATAATTTAACCTTATATTTACGTCTATAACGTTATACTTTTTATTTGTGAAGGTGTTAGCTTACTCTATAGAGCTGTGATATTATACTTTTATTTGTGACGCTTTGTAAAATAAAGTATTATTTAATGGACTAGTGGCATTAACGAGGAAAATGATATGGATGTGTCCGATTAGCTATTCTTTTTCAATGGACCACCCGTGTGTTGGCGCTGATACAGTTTCAAATGGTTAATAACATGTCTTTTAAATTTTGGTGTTGTATTGCCAAAAGCATTTTGTCTAAATTTAGAAAAGCAGACTATGACTTTATGAATTTACGTCGTCAATTGTATACCAATGTTAATAATGGTTTTTCTTGTTTTTGTGTGTATTTTAAGTCAAATTTAAATTCAGTTGTTGTAAGATAAATAAGTAGCGTACAGTGATCTCCCATTGACTCTACGTTTGTGTGTGTGTGTTTGTAAGTATACGAAACAATGAGAAAGACCTCTGCACTTACAACTATTAAGGACTCTACACATTATGTGTCCATATAGTGCAGGTATATGTTTGGGGTTTCAGGTAGAAAAGGTGCGTTATGCATGGATGGATACACTTACAGTTTTCAATAGGCGACCAAATCTGTTTTCTATCCATAGCTTTACTCTATGGAGTATGTTTACTACCTATATAATAGAGCTGTAGGTTGACTGTATATATTTGAGACTATTGGAGATATCTCGGGATATAAATGTAGGCTACATATTTTATCTTATACATTACAGATGCTCCTTCTATATAGAAGATTATTGCGTCCTACGCTCAACCGTGGTCCGAGTCTAGTGTTGCACCTTTATTCATGTTTTAAATGATGTTAGGTTACTGGTTTTCCTGGTTTGTTCAGGCAACCCATTCCATGCCCGAATGCCAATCGGGAAGAAAGAGTACTTAAATGCATTTGTTCTCGCATAAGGGATAATGAAAGGTTTTTTTTGTCTTTATGTTTATCTGAGCATTGCAACAGGTTGTCATTTCACTATTGGTATTAGGCTACTCAAATATTCGCTAGTTATGAACTTTCCATCTCTTTTCTGAATTTGTTCAAATTTTTTAATGTTTTCTGTAGTTGATGGGTCCCATACAGATGCTGCATATTCTAGTATAGGCCTAAATAATGTGGGATATGGCATTTTAGTTTAATATTCTTATCACATTTGTCATTTGTAAAAGTAAATATTGTTATTTAATTCATATATCAGTATAGTTTACTTGTGTGCATGTTTTGCAAAGGAAACTTTTAACTCTACAGACTGGCTGTAGTAAGAAAACCTATGGTAAGATTTTAGGACAACTGAGAACATTGTCTAAAACATAGAAACAAAAATCTTACATTGTATTTGAAATGAAATAATGAAAACAACAAAATATTTCTTACCTGTTCGTTCGACGGATTTTGGGCAGTTCCTCCATTTTCCCCGTCATGTGGTCGAGGTTGCTAATCACACGCCTTAGCTGTGGCGTGCTTCTGGCGCCGGTGGGGTCCGGGGGCGTAGCCGACGTGACGTCATGATCCAGCCTCGTCGTGGTGTCCAGGCGTCGATCCGCATGACCAGTCAGGGCTATTGTCCCGTCCGGCACGCGGTCGGTCGCTGCTCCCGTAGTCGTCCGTACGGCAGCGTCGTCGTTCGTTGGGGTGGTCAGAGCCGTCACCCCCTCGGCAGCGCAATCGGTAGACCAACCGTGGCGCCCTCGTATATCCCCGTTCTCGTGCGCCGACTCTGCCATGGCAATTTCCGGTTGCCGTGGAAACGAAGGCGCTCCGGACGCCGCCATGATCTAATCTTCGTCAAGAACGATAACTCGACAAAACTAAAAACAATGATTTATATTATTTTGAGCGTACAAATCTGACAAATTATCGACTCCTGATATTCATGACGTCACAGGGAGTCAAGTAGTGAACAACACGGTCGCGTGTAGGTATCCCTGAACACAATCATATTCATATGAAAAGACACATTTTATTTAAATAATAAAATATATATCGCATTACTACGATACGGCTAAACAGCTGGCTGGAACATGTTATCTCCCTCCGTATGATCCATATGACTGACGAAACATATCCTGTACATTTTTCTCTCTCTTATATCCAAAAAATGTTTTTTTTTTTTGTTGTTTTTTTTACATGTGACTGCGTTTGACATAGAAAATTGAACCACAATGGTTGATAAAAAGAGGCAGAAGGTGTTTGTGGAAGGGTAGACTAAAAATAGGGGTCGAGAGAGAGAGATGGGGGTAGGGAGGGGGAAGGCAAAGTGTAAGTAAAAAGGAATAAAATAAACACACTGGCACGCGAACATGACACGCGGAAATGCCCATTTCTATAAGCCGTGTACGATAGTGGGGTGGGGGGTGTGAAGGGGATGGGAGAGTAGCTAGTGAAGTAAGTGAGAATACTACACGCATGTTGTGCGTCTCGTGTGTATGTGTGTGTGTACGTGTGTGTGTATGTGTGTGTGTGTTGACCTCCACTGTAAGCATTGTTGGACACGGTGGATAAATATGACCCCCATTTGGAATGACAAGGAGAAAGAGATGGGAGAGTGGGAGGGTATGGTAGTTTGACACGGGTGACTGACTCTAAGCTCTTGAGTGATGGTGTCGCCTATACAAAGCCCTATTCAATATAGGCCTAGGCACTTGCATCGAAGTAAACTTTTTTTTTCTTAAAATGTGTGTTTATAAAAACAGCTTTATGTGCGGACACAAAAGTATGAATTGAACTTAATGTCATGAGAACCTAAATACCGTAGACTACAATAAAAGTGTAAAGCTAAGTCAAATCCTAACATTTTTCTTTTATTATTGTTTAGTCAGGCTAAGGACTTAACTGAAAAATATCAAACGCCTATTCGTTTTGTATAGATAAATAATAGAGATCAGATAATTATAAGAGCAAACGACACCAAGATCTACGGACGTCTGGAGGACCTACTGACAACATTCCAGTTTGTGACAAACAGAAAGATAACTATATGTTAAAGAAAAAGACTGTGAAAGATGATAAAGAAGAATAGATAGCCCAATCAAATATTCGATAGTTTTGTAGAACAATAGATAGTTCAACAGAAGACTATAGTTTATCGCTTCAAGTTGTATATATATATTTATATAATAGATTATAATACACTAATAGACTTGGTCAGGGATTGGCAACCTTTTGATAAAAGCGTGCCAAAGTGGGATTTCTAATTCATTCAGTGTGCCAACAGCCTATCCGTCACACTTCCTTAGCATTCAATTTCTTGTAGAAGAGACTTGAATTGCTTTCTTCGTGTGAGTCTTACGCGTGCCATTGAAAATCACTCCGCGTGCCAAGTGTGACACACGTCCCATAGGTTGCCGATCCCTACACTAGATTATAATACAGAAGATTATTGTATCCATCGCGAATCCACGATTTTTATACCTGCAGCTGTTGTTGTATATATATAAAAATTAATAATTCCTTATAAATATTTTTAGGAGTTCATAATAACATCAGGATGTTTATGAACTTTATCAATCCATAGAATCTAGATGTTCGCTAAAACATCAGAAATGTTTAGTTCCATCTTCTAGTCACGCGATGCTACACATAGAGAGAAGAAAAAAAAAGCGAAGCAAAGCAAATGTTGTTGTCAAGCTAAACAAATAAATGCGCAATCTCAAGTCTCCTTATTGCGTAATTCGGTTATCTAAGCTTCTGATTTCTCTCCCCTTCCTCATAGGAAATCAAAATGACTTGTGTCCCTTTATACTTTAGGGGTATGGGCAGTGATGTTTTCAATGCGGATTTTACCGTATTTAAAAAAAAAAAGTTTATATTATGCCAAGAGAGTACATTTTTTGTGTATGTATGTCTGTGTATGTGTGTGTGTATTTTAAATTTTAATATGTGTATATGAATCATTGTGAAAGTTGAAGTATCAGTTGTTTGAAAAAAATAACATGTCTTGAAAGTGTTTTTGTAGTCACCCTATAATAGTGATTGATAAGTAGTAGTTATGGGGTGCTGTCGCACGTATAATATAGGCCCACGCTGTTAATTGTCGCTTAAGTGTATGTATGTGCATATGTCTTACTTCGTATATTAACTGTGTATCTCAGTAGTGTATGTCTCAATCAGTGTAGGTATGGTGATGATTGTTCCAGTCAATAAATCAGTGTGTAATTGATGTATCCGTGTGTGCCAACACCAATGATTGTTTTTAAGAATGAGATCGATAATGGTGATCAATCGGTATGTTTGTTGATCAATCGTTGTCTATGCAAATAATTCCGTATGATTTGCATCAATAAGTAAGTTTTTGAATCAATCAGTACGTTTGTAGATAAATCAGTGTGTCTATGCTTCAGTGAGTTTGTGTGTATCACCAAGATAGGGGATGAAATCAATCATTCTGATTATGGATAAATCACTAAGTGAAAATCAATCAGTGTTCACGTACCATCTAAAGTTTGATTTAAATTACATGTTCGCCTTGGCACATTATAGTTATGACGCACTATATAGAATATAGAAAGTAAATAAAGTATATGGTTGTTTATATCATATAACTATGATATAACGAATGCCCTGTGAAATTATTATTCTGCATATGAAATAAGCGTTAGGACTTCAAGGGGGAATAAGTACGAACCAGTAAAAAGAAAAAAATTATGTCTGAAATTATGTGTAAAGGGGGGGGGGGATAATCGGTCAAACGGTAACACTTGTTGGAGACAAAAAAAACGCTTTAATGCACCGACACTTGATATATGTCAGTGACACATGTGGCTCATGGATTAATGATCAGCGCCACCACTCACCCCCCACCCCGTTCACAACTAAAAACGCCATCAGTACACATAGGCGACAAAGCGAAAGGATTATCGCATAGTCGCAATATCAAACTTGTAAAAATAATAAAAAAAGGTCTCCTCCCTTAGCCCCCCCTCCACCCCCACCACCATCCCAAAGAAAAACTATAACAAGACTCCATCAGCACAAACACTAAAACAAATCTTACAAAATCCAAGAGGATTTGTCCATGTTAACCATTCGGATTAAATCTGGACTTTCAAGAGTTCACAGGCCAAGCACACAATTTTGTTGTCGTTTTTTTTTTTTTTTTTTTTTTTTTTTTTTATACAAACCATTGTTTAAAGGTTTGTTATTTGTGTTTTAAATAGAGTGGTCTTTCATTCATTGTATTTGGCCATGTGTGTGTTCATGGTATTTTTATATTAAGGAGATGGTAGAGACTGAGCAAGTCATTCGTGAGAGACTTTCACTAAGTGTACTTATTTTTGCTATTATATTTTTTGGTTGTCAATGAAGAAAACATGTTGGAAATGAAACTGTTTCAGTGTGTTTTAGGAAGAAAACTTGTTGGAAATGAAACTGTTTCAGTGTGTTTTGTTGTCAATGAAGAAAACTTGTTGGAAATGTAGCTGTTTCAGTGTGTTTTGTTGTCAATGAAGAAAACTTGTTGGAAATGTAGCTGTTTCAGTGTGTTTTGTTGTCGATGAAGAAAACATGTTGGAAATGTAGCTGTTTCAGTGTGTTTTGTTGTCAATGAAGAAAACATGTTGGAAATGTAGCTGTTTCAGTGTGTTTTGTTGTCAATGAAGAAAACTTGTTGGAAATGTAGCTGTTTCAGTGTGTTTTGTTGTCAATGAAGAAAACTTGTTGGAAATGTAGCTGTTTCAGTGTGTTTTAGGAAGAAAACTTGTTGGAAATGAATTGTTTCAGTGTGTTTTGTTGTCAATGAAGAAAACTTGGTGGAAATGTAGCTGTTTCAGTGTGTTTTGTTGTCGATGAAGAAAACATGTTGGAAATGTAGCTGTTTCAGTGTGTTTTCTTGTCAATGAAGAAAACATGTTAGAAATGTAGCTGTTTCAGTGCGTTTTGTTGTCAATGAAGAAAACTTGTTGGAAATGTAGCTGTTTCAGTGTGTTTTGTTGTCAATGTAGAAAACTTGTTGGAAATGTAGCTGTTTCAGTGTGTTTTGTTGTCAATGAAGAAAACTTGTTGGAAATGTAGCTGTTTCAGTGTGTTTTGTTGTCGATGAAGAAAACATGTTGGAAATGTAGCTGTTTCAGTGTGTTTTGTTGTCAATGAAGAAAACATGTTGGAAATGTAGCTGTTTCAGTGTGTTTTGTTGTCAATGAAGAAAACTTGTTGGAAATGTAGCTGTTTCAGTGTGTTTTGTTGTCAATGAAGAAAACTTGGTGGAAATGTAGCTGTTTCAGTGTGTTTTAGGAAGAAAACTTGTTGGAAATGAAACTGTTTCAGTGTGTTTTGTTGTCAATGAAGAAAACTTGGTGGAAATGTAGCTGTTTCAGTGTGTTTTGTTGTCGATGAAGAAAACATGTTGGAAATGTAGCTGTTTCAGTGTGTTTTCTTGTCAATGAAGAAAACATGTTAGAAGCGTAGCTGTTTCAGTGCGTTTTGTTGTCAATGAAGAAAACTTGTTGGAAATGTAGCTGTTTCAGTGTGTTTTGTTGTCAATTAAGAAAACTTGTTGGAAATGTAGCTGTTTCAGTGTGTTTTGTTGTCAATGAAGAAAACTTGTTGGAAATGTAGCTGTTTCAGTGTGTTTTGTTGTCAATTAAGAAAACTTGTTGGAAATGTAGCTGTTTCAGTGTGTTTTGTTGTCAATGAAGAAAACTTGTTGGAAATGTAGCTGTTTCAGTGTGTTTTGTTGTCAATTAAGAAAACTTGTTGGAAATGTAGCTGTTTCAGTGTGTTTTAGGAAGAAACTTGTTGGAAAAGAAACTGTTTCAGTGTGTTTTGTTGTCAATGAAGAAAACTTGTTGGAAATGTAGCTGTTTCAGTGCGTTTTGTTGTCGATGAAGAAAACATGTTGGAAATGTAGCTGTTTCAGTGTGTTTTGTTGTCAATGAAGAAAACTTGTTGGAAATGTAGCTGTTTCAGTGTGTTTTGTTGTCAATGAAGAAAACTTGTTGGAAATGTAGCTGTTTCAGTGTGTTTTGTTGTCAATGAAGAAAACTTGTTGGAAATGTAGCTGTTTCAGTGTGTTTTGTTGTCAATGAAGAAAACTTGTTGGAAATGTAGCTGTTTCAGTGTGTTTTGTTGTCAATGAAGAAAACTTGTTGGAAATGTAGCTGTTTCAGTGTGTTTTGTTGTCAATTAAGAAAACTTGTTGGAAATGTAGCTGTTTCAGTGTGTTTTGTTGTCGATGAAGAAAACTTGTTGGAAATGTAGCTGTTTTAGTGTGTTTTGTTGTTGTCATATATATTGTTTTTACAAGAATTGGAACACGCAATGTTCCAATTCTTCTTCCCCCTCTTTTTCTCATTAAAACAGGATTTTGTGGGCGGGGCTTAGGCTTCCGATCGCCTGGCGTTTAGTGGGAAGACAAATGATTCTACTTAATGTTGGGATTCTGTGTTGATCTCAAATTCTCAGGGTCTGGGAACGACTCATTATTTAATAGGGGAAGTTCCTATCGTTTTGTTATGAGTTTTGTAATGATACCATGATTTTCACCCCTACTGGTAATGGGTCTGTCCCTTGCACCACTCGGATGGTATTTAATGATTTGTTTTGTCTGAAAGAGGGAGAGTTTCAAAATATGTTCCTTTGAGAACGTTTGTGTTTGCACTATTTTATTCTAACTGTACATAATAGATATATTGTATATATTGAACATATCACCTGAAATAAACTATCAACAACAGTTACACTGAAGCTTCCTTGTCAAGTTACTATTCTATTGTGTTGTATACATTACTATAAGATTTATCTACTACTCTAATGTCCAAGAAAGGAAATGTTGGAACACAAATACTGAGTTTGTGCCCAGGACTATAAGAAGAGTTCGTGTAATACTGAAACATAAATACTAATAATTAAAGTCTCCCCTAGGACTAACGAGAATTATCAGCAAGATCTACACAGCTCTGGCCACAAGGGGATTGTGGACGTAACAAAATTTAGTGGTCTCGTTCGGTATATTTGAGTTCTACTTTTCCTGATCTAGGATTGGAAAAAATTTGTTGATCTCGTCTGGAAAATTTGAGTTATATTTTTCCTGACCTAGAAATATTTTGTGACATTCGTAGTACTGAGAGCGGCATATTTGTGTTTCGTTTTCTAGGACTGTGAAACTATTCTTTTTAAAAAGAGGAGAGAACTAATTTGCGTATTTATTCCTTGGGAAGTGTGAAGATTCCACGAAGTGTGTAATATTATATTGTGCAAATTTCTGGACAAATCGTAAGTTGGAACTTTATATTTTATTATACAATATATACTACTCTACTATCACAAATATTTCGAACGCTATACTATGGCTTCGAATATATCAAGTGAGGAACTTAATGCAATGTCATTTGCTGAACTAAAAGAATTAGCTGAGTCCTTTGGGATTGAGGCAGGACAGGCAAGACCTAATCGTAATCGTTTGATCAAAAAAATTATGACATGTTTGAACGGGCAGAATGCCATGAACACTGGTAATGTAGTTGAAGTGGGCCAAAACGATATCAATGAAGGTTATGTAGCTCCCAGTGGGGGCGAGGTAATTGCCCACGGAGACGAGGTAAGAAATATGTCATCTAGATCATCAAACAATGATGAAGATGAAGGGTTGAGTGAAAACCTAAAATTCCAATTAGCTATGAAGAGAATGGAATTGGAAAGAATGAGGATTGAAAGCAGAGAAAGGATAGAGATGGCACGCATAAACAGACCTGACCATCGTAGGGACAGCAATGGTATGGATATTAGCGCAATGAAGCAACACTTGCCTATATTCAGAGAAGAAGATGTTCAAGATTTCTTTTTGCTTTTTGAGAGGATAGCTGTAGATTATCAGTTCACTGATGATAAGATGGCTTTATTGTTAAGGTCAACTCTCAACAAAGGAAAAGCATTGGACGTAGTGTTGAGTTTAACACCCGAGGTAATAAATGACTATGAAGTGATCAAAGATAGGGTGCTAAAAAGTTATTCCCTGACACCAGAAAAATATAGAAAGCTATTTAGAGACAGAAAGAAGGCATATGATCAAACTCATGTAGACTTTTTGAGACAAAAGGAGAAAATGTTAGAACAGTGGCTAAGGTCACAGAATGTAAGTGAGTTTGATAAACTCAAGAACCTAATATTGTTTGAGGAATTCAATGATTGTATTCGAGTGGATATTAAAACCCACATCTCAGACCGAGGGGTTGAAGATGTGCATGAAGCTGCTAGATTGGCAGATAACTATGCCATAATTCACGCCAGCATAAAGCCATATTATGCTGACAAACCCAAAGTGCACAAACCAGAGCCCAAGGAGGCTAGTAAACCAAAAGAGACAAGTGAAAACAATAATAAGAACAGTGGTGTAAATAATAATAGTAACTTAGTTCATTTCAGGAAGCAGACAGATGTAAATAAAGCAAAGGTGGTATGTTTCAATTGCAAGAAAGAGGGCCACATGAAGAAAGATTGTTGGATCCTTACCAAGAAGCAAGGTGCTATTCTACACTGTGCCAGAGTGCAGAAAGACAGCAAGCAGACAGAAGAAGTGTGCAACACAGGGTCAAGAAACTCAAAAGAAATGCGGCCGGCATCGCCCATATTTGTAGAGTCGATGGTTTTTGAGAACAGTCTATCTAAGGTAAAAGAGAATAGCTGTACTCAATCTATTATGCTTTCAGAAGGCCGTGAGGAACAGATGGTTCCTGAAGTCCCGGAAGAGGACGACCTATCCGATTTTCGACCCTTTGTCTACGAGGGGACAGTGTCGACAGAAGTCGATGTACTCAGCAAGAAGAAAATACAGATATTACGTGACACGGGTTCTGCTGTCAGCATGATCCTGGAGGGCAGTGTGCCGTTAACGGATGCCACTAGTACCGGTGAGTCTGTTATGCTGAGAGGTGCTAGTATGGAGGCTGTGGAAGCTCCACTGCACAGAATAAAACTCGAGTCGGATATTTTTACAGGTAACATCGTAGTGGGAGTGTGGCGCGCACTATCTTTCAAAGGCGTTTCCATGATATTAGGAAATGACATTATGGGCGGCAGAGTCACTGTCGAGCCCATGGTTAAAGTGTTGGAGACAAAGATGGCGGATGACAAAAACCTACGTCCTGCCAATGAACGCCCAACATGTGCACTGACAAGAGCAATGCAGAAAAAGAAGTCGGTAAAGACTCCTGCTACGCCGTGTAGTGCAACGAAAGATGTGTTTGTCTGTTCTGAAGACACACATGCGAATGAAACAGTGATAACAGAAACACCTGACATCGATTTAAGTGCTACGTTCTTTGCTGAACTAACAACTGGTGATGCAACAGAGAACGATAACATTTTGTCACCAAAGCAGAAATTGGTGAAAGAACAATTGAATGACGAAGTAATAATGCAACTCAGAATGAAAGCTGTTGATAAAAAGACTGCAGATGCAATGGCGGAATGTTTCTACATGAAAGATGAAGTGTTGATGAGAAAGTCGAAACCGCTCAACTCAGGTACAAACGAGTGGGACAGTATTCACCAGATTGCAATACCGAAGTGCTATCGTCAAGATATACTGCGTATGGCGCATGATCTTCCTTTCGCTGGTCACATGGGAGTTCGAAAAACGCACCACCGTATCCTCCCTTACTTCTACTGGCCAGGACTGATAAGAGATGTCGAACAATACTGCAAGACTTGCCACGTATGCCAAATGGTAGGACGTCCTAACCAACGAATTCCTGTCTCTCCACTCCAGCCGATACCAGCGTTCGACGAACCATTCAGTCATATACTCATTGATTGCGTGGGCCCGTTGCCGAAAACAAAAGCCGGTTTTCAATACCTGCTCACAGCCATGTGTTCATCCACTCGCTTCCCGGAAGCCATTCCGTTGCGGAACATAACAACAGTGAAGGTGGTAGACGCCCTGACAAATTTCTTCACACGTTATGGCCTACCGAAGACAGTACAGTCCGACCAGGGGACTAACTTTACTTCGAACTTTTTCAAACAAGTCATGGAACAATTAGGAATAAGCCATAGGCTTTCAAGTGCCTATCATCCTGAGAGCCAGGGAGCTCTGGAAAGGTTTCATCAGACATTAAAATCGATGCTTAAAAAGTACTGTTATGAAAACGAGAAAGACTGGGATAAGGGTGTGCCTTATGTACTGTTCGCTGCAAGGGAGGCCACTCAGGAATCCCTGGGGTTTAGCCCATTCGAACTTGTGTATGGACACTCAGTCAGAGGTCCGTTGAAACTTCTACATGAAACTTGGCTAACGGACAGTGAACCGATTGGACTTTTGTCATATGTAGATAAATTTAAAAATAGGCTTTATCATGCTTTTAACCATGTGAAGATTCATTTTCCCCAGATGCAGGAGCGTATGAGACAGAACTATGACCGTAAAGCTACAGCTAGAACTTTTGCACCAGGTGACAAAGTTCTTGTGTTTCTACCTTTGCAAAATCAGCCTTTAAGTGCAAAGTTTAGTGGACCCTATGAGATAGAGTCAAAGCTTGGCGAGGTCAATTATTTGATAAAGACTCCTGATCGGAGACAAAAGCAGAGGGTATGCCATATTAATTTGCTTAAGCCCTATGTTTCAAGGGAAAAGAGTAAACCACGGGAGGTCCCCATGATTTCATTAGCTAGAGTCCCGACGGACTTATCTAGGATAGAATATAAGTTTGCAGAAAGTAAACTTAATAATACAGATGCCCTTAAGAGTTTAGATATAAGGCTAGAACATCTTCCGGTAGAAGATAAGGAGAAGATTATTGAGCTGGTACATGAAAATAAGTCAATGTTTACAAATGTTCCCAGTAGGACACATGTCATAGAGCACGATGTAGTGTTAACCGAGGGTGTCAGGTCTATTAAGCAGCATCCATATAGAGTTGACCCCATCAGACCTGAGCATATTAGAGCAGATGTAAAGTGCAGGTTAGAAGATGACATAGGAGAAAAATGTGATAGCAAATGGTCTACACCCTGTGTGATGGTACCAAAAGCCGACCACACACTGCAGTTTTATAGAGACTTTGGGAAATTAAGTAATTTGACAAAGACCGACTGGTATCCCATTCCCGTATCATCGACAAGATAGAGACTAGAGACAACTTCACAGCTGATACTCTATCTCGGGTGCTACATGATTGACTGAATAACCCAATGCTTCTTTTTCAGATCATCTCACTTGTTCATTAAGAATGTGTCATGATAACCTATCATTCGTTTGAATTTTGATTATGGAATACCTATAGAATACTTGTATCATACAGAAGTCAAGTCTTTTGAAAGTATTAATAATTTTTATAATCATGTATTATATTGATGTTCTGATATATTTTAAATTCATTTGATTCAATTCATTTTATTATGGAAAAGAAATTCCATTTAAATTTTGATGCACTATGCAATAAATATATAAATATGCACGTATTTACTTGATATGGATGGATAAAAGTAATTGTCATCACATGCAATTAAGTGGGAAAAACTTTGAGCTAGTTGATTTATTATCTTGTTTTATTTTAGTTAATGAATGGAACTAAATAATAATATGTACAATTTTTATCTCAGAAAGAGATGTAATATCAATTGGTATAAATTAATAGATAATATTGGAAATCTATTGCTAAATTGTTATATCATGCTAATAGAATGGGAAAAACTAGTGGATATTCACTATGTTGTATAGGTTGTTATATATTCCATATATCCAGGAACGGAGGGAAACAAAGGTACCTAAAGGTGTGCACTCATTCAACCCTGAACAATCTTTTATATTAAACTTTCAAATTTGCCAAAAACGCATAATAGTGGATTATATTTTAATATTTAGATTACTGTAGTAATCGTAACTAGAGCGTATTTTCTCCTCATATTTGAGAAAAGGGGAAGTATCATCATCTTAGGTATGAACCCTGTTAATGTCAAGTTGACACTGTAATTTAAAGGGGAAGTAACCTATAGTTTGATTCGAGTTACGTATTACTTATCTTTTGGTTTGTATATTAGAAGTAAACTGTTGAAAATTGACAGAGTTTGAGCAATGTTATATTTGTTTAAATAGATTAAAACTTTGTGCAAATTTTTGGTGGAAATCCACACAACTGTACATAGTTAAAATAAGAATGACAAGAATATTTTGGAATTATTTGTACTTGTTGAGACATTAGTTAATATTAATATTAACGGGGAAATATTTGTCCATCACGTTATAATCACAATTACCATTGGGTAGTGACACTTTTTATAATTTAGTTGTGCCAGTGAGCCATGTTTGCTTAAATTGTCTTATAATCTTCCATTGATTGATGGTTGTTAAAACGATAGTGTTAAGTACGAAAAATGTACCATGTTGAGTATTACTTGGGTAATTATGGTACATTATTTCTTTCATTGGGTGGGGGCGTGTCATATATATTGTTTTTCCAAGAATTGGAACACGCAATGTTCCAATTCTTCTTCCCCCCTCTTTTTCTCATTAAAACAGGATTTTTGTGGGCGGGGCTTAGGCTTCCGATCGCCTGGCGTTTAGTGGGAAGACAAATGATTCTACTTAATGTTGGGATTCTGTGTTGATCTCAAATTCTCAGGGTCTGGGAACGACTCATTATTTAATAGGGGCAGTTCCTATCGTTTTGTTATGAGTTTTGTAATGATACCATGATTTACACCCCTACTGGTAATGGGTCTGTCCCTTGCACCACTCGGATGGTATTTAATGATTTGTTTTGTCTGAAAGAGGGAGAGTTTCAAAATATGTTCCTTTGAGAACGTTTGTGTTTGCACAATTTTAATCTAACTGTACATAATAGATATATTGTATATGTTGAACATATCACCTGAAATAAACTATCAACAACAGTTACACTGAAGCTTCCTTGTCAAGTTACTATTCTATTGTGTTGTATACATTACTATAAGATTTATGTACTACTCTAATGTCCAAGAAAGGAAATGTTGGAAAACTTGTTGGAAATGTAGCTGTTTCAGTGTGTTTTGTTGTCAATAAAGAAAACTTGTTGGAAATGTAGCTCTTTCAGTGTGTTTTGTTGTCAATAAAGAAAACTTGTTGGAAATGTAGCTGTTTCAGTGTGTTTTGTTGTCAATGAAGAAAACTTGTTCGAAATGTAGCTGTTTCAGTGTGTTTTGTTGTCAATGAAGAAAACATATAGCTGTTTCAGTGTGTTTTGTTGTCAATAAAGAAAACTTGTTGGAAATGTAGCTGTTTCAGTGTGTTTTGTTGTCAATAAAGAAAACTTGTTGGAAATGTAGCTGTTTCGGTGTGTTTTGTTGTCAATGAAGAAAACTTGTTCGAAATGTAGCTGTTTCAGTGTGTTTTGTTGTCAATGAAGAAAACTTGTTGGAAATGTAGCTGTTTCAGTGTGTTTTGTTGTCAAGGAAGAAAACTTGTTGGAAATGTAGCTGTTTCAGTGTGTTTTGTTGTCAATGAAGAAAACTTGTTGGAAATGTAGCTGTTTTAGTGTGTTTTGTTGTCAATGAAGAAAACTTGTTGGAAATGTAGCTGTTTCAGTGTGTTTTGTTGTCAATGAAGAAAACTTGTTGGAAATGTAGCTGTTTCAGTGTGTTTTGTTGTCAAGGAAGAAAACTTGTTGGAAATGTAGCTGTTTCAGTGTGTTTTGTTGTCAAGGAAGAAAACTTGTTGGAAATGTAGCTGTTTCAGTGTGTTTTGTTGTCAATGAAGAAAACTTGTTGGAAATGTAGCTGAGGGAATCTAAATGGCAAATGGCGTTCAAAGTTGATAAGTGCAACCTCCTCTCAGTTTAAAAAAAGAGGACTAGGATCCCCACTAGCTATACCTTGCATGGTCTCACTGTAGAGAGGGTATCAGATGCTAAGTACCTTGGAGTGAACATCACAGAAAACCTCTACTGTGTCACGCATGTCCAATCTATTGCTGCCAAAGCAAATAAAGCCTGCGCCTTCGTCCATAGGAACCTCAAGGGATGCTCCACCAGGATCCAGATCCATTGTTATAAAAGTTTCGCTCGTCCCGTCCTGGAGTACGCATCGACTGTATGGGATCCCCTTCAACAACACCTATCTAAGCGGGAGATGACCCAACGTCGAGCGGCACGTCGTATCTTACAGGACTACGGCCTTAAAACAAGCGCCTCTGCTTTGGTGGCCAAACTCCAACTGGAGCCATTATTTACAAGATCGTGAACCGCCACGTGGAAATGTCCACGCAGCCAGGTCGAATCCAACAGGTGTCCCGCTCTACCCGAGGCCAACAGCTCAAGCTGCATGTCCTACATGCACGCACCGACGTCTACAAATATTATTTTTTTTCCGTCAGCTATTAGGCTGTAAAACACCCTGGACCAGGCCTCCATCACTGCCCCTACTGTGCCGGCTTTCAAATCGTCACTGAAGGGCTGGACTAAAAACCTAAAGTGACAGTCTGACATCTGTTTTATAATTGTTGTTTGTGATGTTTTTTATTTTATGATTAGTTAAATTGTGGACTCTTTCCTCGGTCCTAACGGGGTCTCCACAGTATTATGAAGAAGAAGAAGTAATCCCGTCGGACCGATTTGATGCATGGGTCTGGTTTCTGTAGCCACGGCATACCAGGGGATTGCGTGGCCAGTGCAATGTCCACCCGCCTTTACTTTACCCCAACTGAAATTCAGGTACCCATCAGAGCTGGGTAGACTCAGGGACAGCCTCCACACCCGGGAGGAAATCCTAGCCTTCACCCAGGGTTTGAACCCAGTCCATTCGGTACTCTAGCTGAACACAGTAATAGCAACCAACAATCAAAGTCGAAACACGATTACAATCAACAATCAAGAATCTCAACACGGTTACAAGAAACAGCAAGAATACTTCGGTGTTCATTTTTTTCTAAGGGAATTAACCGATAAAATCTTAGAAGAAAATACAAACATTTCAGGAAATTAGACGCCCACTGACTGACCTTTAGTAGTGTTTTAAAAAAAATGTAGCCTACTTAAAATATCAAGACTAATGGGTGTGAGCCGGAGAGTACTAAGAGCTCTATTTAGCAACACAGAGGGGATTTTAACAAATCTGGTCTGGCTAGTCTAGTTCCGTGGCTTTTAAAACATCTGGGCTTTGTCTAGAGTCGAGTCTAGACTGACAATGCGTTTAATCAATCCCTCTTGTTCACCGAGGAAAAGATAAATAGAATAATAATGGTTTGATTCCAATGTATACTTTTTTATTTTCTACCTATATCAATATATATTACCGTTTTATTAAAGGCCTAGTAATCATTTACAATAGAAACAAAAGACACTTATATCTAATTAAATGACTGATGAATTGACTTGAATAATATATTATGTATAACAGTATTACAATGTTATAATATGTTACCGAGGTGGGGAAAAAATTGAGTTGAGAGATGAAACAATGTACGTTATGGCACATCCAGAGAATCTACAGACAGTAGTTTAAGAATGAGTGTGGAACACAGTGTACGTTACTTCGAACTCAACTCAAATGTTATATTTTAACTTAATTTTAGATTGTTTTCTCCTTTTTTTTTTACCCGCATTGTACTTTGTGCAAACAGGAAAGGTGTCTTTGATGAAAACATCAGAAAGTTGAGAGAAATCGCTAAGTTTTTTTTTCATTATCTGGGTGTAAAAGTAACAATATTACGTAGACATTAAACTTGGCTGTAAGAGAGAGGGAGAGAGCTAGAGAGTAAGATATATATAGAGAGAGAGGGGATGGAGAGGAAGGGGGAGAGGATAGAGGGAGAGGGGAGAAAGAAAATGAGAGAGAGAGAGGTTGTAAGTGACAGTAGACGAACAGATATACTGTATAGCGAAAAGAGAAGTAGAGAGAGAAAGAAAGAAGAGAGGGGGGGGGGGTTACAGGAGACAATGATATCAACAGGACAGACTCCGGACAGAGGAAAGCGAGAGAGAGAGGGAGAGAGAGTTGACCACACTATTGGACTAGAATCTGGACAACGAATTCCAACAATAGAAGGTAATAAACGGAAGACGTGGCTAGCGATACCACAGAAACAAGTGCAGACGAACAGCCACAAGGTGGTGAGCCCAGACTGACCCGTAGGCGTGTCAACAGAACCGGTAGTGAAATGGCGACAGACATCATTGGCAGTGACAATCAAGCAGGTTCATAGACCAATACTACAAGTGCTGGATGATATCATGATAGTGTGACCAACCATGGATGTCCACAGCAAGGCCGAGGGAGAAAGAAAGGTGCTTTTGCTCTTGAATAGGCCCATGTTTTCTAACTATATAATACTTTAACTATAACCTTTTTAAATTCGAGGCCTCATCACTACATTGGTGCTTCGGCCGCCGTATAGAGCCTTCCAATTACAAGTTTTTGTATAGATATTCCCCCGCCCGTTTCGGGAAAGGTTTCTGGGGACGCCTATGTGTGAAGTCTAGAGTCCTAAAACAATACACACACACACAAAACACAAAAGAACAACAACACAGACGCTGACATCTTTGACAATTCGGTCAGCTGTTGAATGGCAGTGACAGGAACTGACGGATACGCCAATGTCTAATAGTTGTATCGACTTCTCGTACAGGTGGCTTCCGGCATGCGCATTACAACTCGGTCATGATGGGAATACATAAATGAAAAAAAAATCATAACAACCCGTCAACAATGTAAAATGGTGGCAGGGTTACGGGGGGGGGGGGGGGGGGGCCGGGTAGCGCTTTAACCCTCCCCTTTTTTATTTAACTTTTAAAAATTTACATTTAGTTTAGTCATAGGCCTGTTTAAAATGTGTCACACTCCCCCCCCCCCCCTTTAGCTTACCACACGCAAAGGCAGAAAAGAGATCTAGTGTTTTTATTAGGACTGTATACATTTCGTGGAAAAATGTATACAAGTGCGCAAAAACAAGTCACTGTTACAACAATAGTGACATGAGAAATTGTCCAAAAATGATATTACTTGACTGTTTCATTACATTTGGAGCAAATGGTTTTCGTTTTTTTTTTTCGTTTTCTTGATTATATTTTAACATTTACATTTTTTTTTAATTGCATACTTAATTATTCTGATTTTTTTTGCTTTTTTTTAAAAAATAATAAATGCTGAAGGAAATTATCTGCATAGAGCTCAAGTAGGTCTAATGTTTTTGATTAGCTACATGAGTAGGCCTATGGCTAAACACCTACCTGCAAAAACTTATGTGTAGGCCTATTATAATCTTCTTTTTAACAACAATGTTTCATATTGCAATAATAATAAATGATACAATTTTAAAAAGAGAATTAAACAATAAAACATATTAGATATTTTTATTTTAACTGAATTTTTTTTTTTTTTAAATCGAAATCTAGCGTTATTTTTGGTTAAACAAAACTCTACACCGGTAATCAATGACGTCATTCTTCACTTATAGTTCCCCCTTTTTGTTTTCTCCACATAATCTCTTTCCAAACATTTTTAAAAAAATCCTACGAAGGCCTAATTCTGGCGTTTCAAGTTGTCTCTGTAATTTACTTAATCTTTCTCGATTGAAACAAAAATAGCACGTGCCTGGCGTTCTCTCACTCTCTTTTTTTTCACTTCGTGAATTAGAAGTTATCTTTAAAAATGTCGGTTGAAAGCTCCACTTGGAGTTAATTTAGGCTGGCGCCATTTTGTTTAGTTTTGCAGACGTGAAATTGCTGTTGTTGTGTTATGGAGTAAAATTTTTAAAGTGAATTTGCTTAATTCCTTTGGTTTCCCGTGAAACATAGGGTTTTCACAACAGCTCTCCAGCGCACTCGATTCTGGGCAGCCTTTTTTAAGTTGATCCCATAAAAGGTTGCAGCGTGTCATTTCCTCTTCGCAGGAGTGTCTCCAGGTGGTCTTAGCTTCGCGCGACCAGCTCGTCTCTTTCCATGGGGGTTCCAGGGGAATAGAGTTCTTTTAATGTTGATTTTTTTTAGTGTCACGTGATCTGTGTTGTTTTAGTCTCCTGACATATGTCATGTCAGGTGTCGCGATGAGATTTTACGCTTTCCGTTCGCATCTAATGTCATTTGATTCAGTGTGAGGATGTGTTTTTTTTAGTGATGTTTTCTTGTTGTTGTGTTTTCAACCACTTCAACGTTACGACTCTTCCTGTAACATTCGATAGCATTCATTTTCTTAAAAATTCTATTGTTTTTCTTTTTTAGTCACGGAGTTTATATGATCCTTTTTAATAATAATAATAATAATAATAATATTTGTATAGCGCTGCCAACAAACATAATGTAAGCACCATCTCACACACACGCTTAGTGTGGATTTGTTCTCGGGTGTGGAGGGTCGTGTCCCTGAGTCTCACCAGCTCTGATGGGTATCTTAGTATAGTAAGGGTAAAGTAAAGGCGCGGCTGGGCGTTGTGATGACCACACAATCACCAGCTCTGATGGGTATCTTAGTATAGTAAGGGTAAAGTAAAGGCGCGGCTGGGCGTTGTGATGACCACACAATCCCTTAGTACGACGTGGCTGTGTTATGCGTGTAGCTCAAAAAGCACATGTTCTAATAAGATAATGAAATATATATATATATATTTACATTATTAATACAATGAATTTAAAAACAACAACTATCACTAGAAGCTCCGTGAAATGCATTGAATGCCCTGTTGTGGCCCACCAGCCGCCTGTTGCATACCCCTGCTATATATGGCCATATAACAAGATCAAACAATGTTAATAATGTTTAAATCTGGTACGTATCGATATTCACATATTGTTATGTAATGTCAAAAAGTGAACTATTTGTCAGTATTTGCTAGTAAAACAGTTCACTAGGTCACTAGGTCAACAACAAAATATCAAATGTTAAAGTTTTTCGTCTATTATTTCTAACGTCATTAAAATTCTCCTTATAGTTCGATTTTAGTTGGCATCGAGGGTCAATGACGTCATGGCAATAATCGCTGCCACTTTTCAGTTTTCAGGCTGCGGAAGGGAGAGAAGTCGAGATTAATTTCCTGTCTTTTTATTACGGTCTTCCGTTCTGATTCTAGTTACGCGACTCTGTTGTTCAGAATTTAAATTGTTGGTGGTCATGGTGAGGCTATCTATAGGAAAAAATTATACGACTGTCTAAATAACAAATATTTGTCATAGTCAAATGCTTCTGATTCAACTGTTAAAAACATTTTTCAAATTACAAGATGTAGTAGGCATAATATGTCATATAGTCTAGTGGTTTAACTGTTGTCATTTTTTATATTAATTTTCAGTATTTAATTTTTCAGTGCATTATAAATATACATAAGTAAACTGATCATAGGGTTAGTGAAGCAGTGTTCTGTTGCCGCGGCATACCCAGCCTCCTTTACTTCACCCTAACTAGTGTCAGGTACCCATCAGAGCTGGGTATACTCAGGGGACCCTCAAATCCTAGCCTGCACCAGGATTCAAACCCAGCACCTTTCGGTACGCCAGCCGTTCGCGCTGCCGCTCGGCCACCGTTTTATGATTAAACGAATTCCACTTATTGTGGGCACTGCCGGACCATAATAGTAATTAGAATCAAACAATAAACTAACCCATAAAAACAAAGTTTTTATTATACTCCCTTTCTTTGTAAACTAAGTTTATAATTAATATATATGTTGATAGATTAAAATAAATATAAGTCTTAGTGAAATCATACCTTATGAATTTCCACACTAAAATTGTGCGCATCCTTATTTTTTCTAGCTTCGCCCCGCAAAAACCATAAAAAGATAACTCGCTTTGTTTCGGCTATATTGTGTCGTTTTCATTCTATTTATTTCGTAAAAACGAACATATCCGAAAAGTTTATTTACTTCCGTCTCTTCCGGTAGAGGCAGCCATGTTTTGTTTTCTTTGGTCGAAGGAATTCGTGACTATTCCAATGGCTATGATGCTGAAAATTTGATAGAATGTATTGTTAGTCAGGACAAGTCTGCTGCCCAAGTTTCATCTCGATTGGACGACGGAAAGTGGTCGAAAAATCGAAGCAAAGTTTTGCTAATAACCAACAGGACAAGCAGACAGACAGACAGTGTGAGTTAATAGAAAGGGAGTAAAAAAAAAGATGTTCGATGTCAAATTACAACCAGCATCAGGTAAAAGAGCCCTTTACTTAGAAAAAACAAAGCTCATAATCTTAGTCCCTTTTCTCGCAAGATAAAAAAACAAAGCTCATAATCTTAGTCCCTTTACTCGCAAGATAAAAAAAACGTTTTTTACCTTCATGTTTAGATCAGATCGGGGAAGGTAAATGTACAATTATAATTAGTTAACTGACTTTTCAAAACAAGTTTGAAACAAATTTAGACATCATTACTTATGCGCACAACTAGTTATCTACTACAGTGGCGTAGCTAGGCTGGGGGGGGGGGAGGGGGTCCAAATTCGAAAGTCCCCCCGGGCCTCTACTTGAAGGGGGCCCCCAAAGGAGTGTCCGAATTGTTTTTTTCTCATGTCATAATGTCGAATGTCAAAATGCAGGGGCCCCTAAAGAGGCCAAGCCCCCCCGGGCCCCCAAATCCCTAGCAACGGCACTGATCTACTAACAAGATATTGGGATTAGGGGTGGGGCGGGGGGCTAGAAGACGAATCAGCGTTGAATATAAAGTAGTTTGTAGCCTACAGACTGAATTTTACGCAACACTCAGTACAAAATTTGTAAACAGGTTTTTTTTAAATTATTTTAGTGTGTTACGTTGAATAGATACAAACATAAATAGACGGAACGACTGTAAGAATTTTAGTAAGAAAGACACAGAGGTAGGGAGACGAAGGAGATGAAGAGAGAGAGAGAAATGGAGATGGTTTAGACTTTAGACCAATTAACATTATAAGTGACAACATAAATTGTTTATGCATGCAAATATGTGTTAGTGTAGAGTCAAATACAAAGTACGGTAATATGTTTCGACCAATAGTTATAAAAATATTATTATAATAAATTGAAATCACTGTTACTCCATCTCGTTAAAAATAAGCTATATTGTTAAGGCCTATCCATACTAAAGTTAAAAAAATATATATTTCTATGTGAAATTACCCAAGAAAACTTTAATTCATTTAAACTTCTAGTTCCCACTGTGTTAAATAAATGTCTTACCTTTTGAGTGAGCTTGATCTCATGCGTACAGACATTTTCTATAAATAGTTCCAGAAAGTCCTGCTCTAAACGCACAATAATTGTTTCCCCACAAATTTATCTACCAAAGAAGTGCACAGCATCAACACAGTTTTGTTTTCGTGGTATTTGGTAAACACTGTATAATTTCTTGTTGTTGACGAAACGTGTGCTCATTCATTACTTATGTTTTTCTGACAATCGGTATGTTGTTTTTTTTTTTTTTGTGTCCTAATAAGGCTAAGAGCTTATAAGACCTTATAGTCTTTTCATGAGATAAAATGCTTAAAGTATAGAATCGGTCAATTTTTTTTAGGAAAATCATCGTAAAATTTAACACATTTGTTAATATTTAAAAACGCACTCTTTTACAGGCTAATTATAAAAGTCAATCAATACTTAGAATATTTTTTTTAATAGAATGTTACAGCAATAACACGCATATTAAAAAGCTTTTATATGCTGAAATATGTGTATGATATATATTTACTATTGCTAATGTATTTCAATAGTTTCACTCATATTAAGACAACTTTTCTTTTAAAATTCACGTTTTTGATAACGCTCCCAAAGCTGTGAGCTCAAAATAGTGTACTTCACATAGTAAAGTCTAAACAGTTATAAAAAATTAAGCGCTTAAATTGCTTAAATCCTATTGAATTAATGCCCTTGAACAAAACGAGATTTGATTCCAAAAGTCTAGAGCGTTTCCTTCCGGATGTTTGTGGAAAGTCTCCAGAAAATTCCGAGCACGACCCCCAAACATGTTCCCTAGATCAAACAGCTCATAGTAGTTAGCTTTGGTCATAGAAGTCTTCTGCGTTTACAAATCCCTTGTGGAACTTTGACAGACACAGGATTGACAACCCGCTTCATCATAGACATCAGACACTTCCACTATTATTGAAATGGGAAGCCAGAAAAAAAACACTTTTTTTTCACAAAAGTCTATCGAAGACTTTTAATCACTGCATGATATAATGATGCTATATGAAATGTAGAGTACTCATGAAGTCTTACAATGTTAAGTCCCTAGCGTTTGTCCCGCCTCTTGCTTATTCTTTAAAACTTACTTTGTCTTATTTATTCGTAATCTAGCCATTTCATCCTAGTACAAACGTCACTAAAGAATGTCGTGAATGAGCCATGTACAGTTACCCTTCTCCCCCCTCTCCATCTCTACTTAAATGTCATAATGTCCTATCCGGGTTTCACATGGCGCCCTCCCCAACTCACCCACTTTCAGCCCTTACTGACTTTGATAAATTACATTTTTGGCTTAAGAGTAAACATAAGTTGTAAAAACATAACCAACCACAGTAGTAGCAGCAAAATTTTCAATTTGTAAACAAC
This sequence comes from Anisus vortex, assembly GCA_949126835.1. Classification (NCBI taxonomy): domain Eukaryota; kingdom Metazoa; phylum Mollusca; class Gastropoda; family Planorbidae; genus Anisus; species Anisus vortex. Next base: position 41,140,949 of record OX421497.1, on the reverse strand, counting down.
CAAACTATATAATTACTTAACTTAAAGGTAAAATTTTCATTATGTTATCGATTTATTCACTAAATACATTTTATGAACTAAAAATAATGATGCTTGAATTATGTTGTTGAAAGTTGTACAAAAGTTTCAGACTGGAATTTCTTTTTTTTTTTTTATTTCTTTCACATTCAAAATTTTAAAATATAAAAATTTTCAATATCACGAAATTAAATGTTTATATTTTTAACTCTTGATCTATAATTCTACATGCAATTACTGTTTTAAAAAATCATTATGTACCGATGCTGGATATATCTTATCTTATCTTATACATTACAGACGCTCCTTCTATAAAGAAGATTATTGCGTCCTACGCTCATCCGTGGTCCGAGTCTAGTCTTGCATTTTTATTAATGTTTTAAATGATGCTAGGTTATTGGTTTTCCTGGTTTGTTCAGGCAACCCATTCCATGCCCGAATGCCACTCGGGAAGAAAGAGTACTTATATGCATTTGTTCTCGCATAAGGGACAAGGAAGGTGTTTTTGTCTTTATGTTTATCTGAGCTTTGCAACAGATTGTTATTGGGTTGTATTTCTAAATTAGAGTTTAATGCCTTATGTATTATTACTACTTTACTCTTTGCCCTTCTGTCCTCTAGTGTTTCTAGGTTTAGTGATTTAACTAATGGTGTTACTCTTGTCAATTGGGAATATTCACTAGTTATAAACCTTGCAGCTCTTTTTTGAATTTGTTCTAATTTTTTAATGTTTTCTTTAGTTGATGGGTCCCATACAGATCCTGCATATTCTAGTATTGGCCTAACTAATGTGAGATAGCCTTTTAGTTTTATATTCTTATTACATTTGTAAAAGTTCCTTTTTATGAATCCTAATGTTTTGTTTGATTTTTAATTACTTCATCAATGTGAGGGTTCCAAGATAACTTATCATTTATTATTACTCCTAGATACTTAGCATTGCTAGTTTGAGTTAGTTCTTTACCATGAATGAAGTAGTTTGTTATTATTTGTTTCTTTTTCTTGGATACCCTTATTAGTTGGCATTTTTCTGGGTGAAAAGACATACTCCAGTTTGATACAATGATACAATTATTCCAGTAAACAAGGAGCAATTTTGCAAAATTTACCAACGAAATGGTTACATGGTTGCAGAATACGATTCCATAATGAGATTTCTAACGGAAGTTGAATCTTAAGTGTGGGGGAAAAAAAGAACAGAGCGTGTAAACAATTGCATGTATTAAATAATTGACTTGATCGCAACAAAAGTTTGAGGCTTTTCTATTATTCCTACCGACATTCGTAAGTTATAATTTGAGTGTATTTCTAAAGATACAAATTATGACATTTTTATACAATAGTTTACCAGAAGGTTGCAATAGAAATTGAGATGTGGAAAAATTAGATGTTTGTTTCTCTAACGACCTTTTAAGTGCTCTCAATTTTCAAGGTGATTCGCATAGATTTACGATTTCGTTGAGTTTATTATTTCCCTTACTTGAGAATTATTTTTATGGCACTTAGAGCTCAAGGGCGATTTGTTTTCTCCGATGAATTTAAACTATCTCTAGACTTGTACAAAATTAAAACAAATAGGTATTGGCACTATGGAGTCAAATTAAAGTGTACAAGCTCCTGGTCCGGATCATTTGATAGATCCTACATAAACAATCAATCATCTTCTTTCGATCGATATGAAAAAAAAAAATCATAAGATGAAAATGTTCAAATACAACTTTGTTAAAAGTGTGCCAAGGTAGAATTTAGAATTCAATCAGCATGCCAACAGCCTAAAAATCCTGGCTCTTTTCTTGTAGAAAACTCTTGTTGAATTGTATTTTTATGAGTCTTCTGCGTGCCATTGAAAATCAATCTGCGTGCCGAGTATGGTACGCGTTCCATAGGTTGCCGACCCCTGACTCTACACTATAAGCTAATTATTGTGAACACATGGTGATGTGCCTTAATAACCGATTGATTACCCTTCTTGGAGTTTTGTTTTATCGTCTCCATTTTTAGTAACAACTTCATATGCAAGTGGTGCGCAAAATGTATTGCAAATAAACTGTACGAAACACCCGTCGAGTGAAGAATGTTGGCATGACGTACGAATGTGACGTGACACCAGACGACAGCTAGAGACAACTGAAGTGAAAGAGATAGATAGCATAAAGAAGGAAGGGTCTAATGCATGAATATAAAAAAATGAATTTGTTTCACCATTTGTGCTTGTGAATATATGAGATTACTTTTTTTCACTAAAGGTTGATTTTTTGATATATTATCACTAATGACATAATATAGTCCAGATCAGGGGTCGGCAGCCTATGGCACGCGTGCCAGACTTGCCACGCAGGGCGATTTCCTATTATTTTTAATGATATTTAATATGGCATCACAAAATGGCTTATTTTTAAATAAATGATGATTTTTTATTTTGTAAATGTAAGATATATTTATCTAAACATTAAATAAATACAGTTTCACATTTGTTTTTATTATTTTTATATTTTTATAGTATTTATTACATGGGCCTTATTACCCGCCTATAAGGGTAATAAGGCCCATTGAGGGCATGTTACAAAAATATGAATAACTTTAGTTATAACTAATATCTCAATAAACAAATAGCATGTTTACATTGAAAAATGATTAATCTTAAGTAGCACGCCCAAAAATTTGTCTCAAGTAATATTTTATGGTTTAGATAACTAAAAGTCTTTTAGGTGGGCCTTAATACCCCCAGGTACCTTATTTTATTTACTACTAAAATATGGTTTAATATTACCTAGCAATATTTTACAAATATCTGAAATCACTTTGTCACAATTATGGATATTCTTTCATTAATATAACACCGACAAATAATTAAATGTATCACTTTATCTAGTACCGAGAAGGTAACAGTAAAAATGGTCAAGTATTTAAAATTTGAATTGCACAAGTCCATTTAATCAAAGAAGAATAATAGACCAAGGAACACTTCACAAAATTTCAAAATAAAGGATCACACCGGAAAAAAAGAAACGACACACAAAACTTCTGTTCTCTGCGGCTGCTAGTTAAAACATCACTGTGTGAAACTCTTACGAAACACGAAAATAGCTACTTTCTTTTTTTTAAAGTCACTTTTTAAAAACATTTTTCACTTTGTGGGCTTTAAACATAAACAGAACTTGATGTAGATAATAAATCTTTTTTTTAAAAACAAAACTCGTTCCGCCGTCTGCTGTTGTGATCACGTGACCTGTCAACAAACACAGTGGCGTGTCCTTTTCATCAAACAGCGGGCGAATGTGGGTTCCCAAAATTAACACTTAGCGCGATTCTAATTTTAGGGGCGGGCCCAGTTATAGTTCGCACAGGGACGAAGTCAATAACTAAATGCGCTTCCGGTCCGATAGCCTAGCCGTCTGCGGATGTTTTTTTCTTCCATTTTTTTTTTGTTTCTGTAGTCTGCTGCAGTTTTGCTTTGACCGGGCAGACGAGTGTTTGAAGACTGACTGTAATCAGCATGTTCAAGTATTTGTATTTTTAAAAAGAAAAATTTTCCCGATTTAGATAATCGTCAATAAGAACGTTTATTTTTTTTTTAATTGGAAATTGCGTAAAAAAAACAACTAAGTTTTGCTTCTACAGGATAAGGAGCCTATCATCTCAATCAGCAGACGGGCCCTACAGTGCACGGTTTTAGTTTTCGCGCGCTTCGTTAAAAGAAAACTAATTTAACCCCAAACTTAAATTTTATGTGTCGACTGAACTTCGGTTGGTGAGGTTAGGGGTTTAGGGGCGGAGTGGGTAGAAAGCCCCCTTCCTTCCCGGAAGCGTTAGCTAGAGTCTTGTGGGAATGGAGGGAGGGAAAATTAAAATCAAATTTTCTAGCGTCTTGATTGATAAGGTGGCTCGTTGGTTTAAAATGTCTTTTAAACGCAGACGGGAGTAAAGTAAAGTACCCTACGGACCAAAATGGCCCTAGATGGTGTCCCTGAGTCTACCCAGCTCTGATGGGTACCTGACTTTAGTTTGGGTTAAGTAAAGACGGCTGGGCATTGTGCTGGCCATACAATCCTCTAGTATGTCGTGGCTATAGAAACTGGTGAACGCTGCTTCACCGGATCAATTTTGTACGATAGGATGTACTATCTTCCACCCCCATATCTTAGCAGTGTTCGTGTATAAGTTCCTTAAACTGGTTCTAGCAGTGTTCGTGTATAAGTTCCTTAAACTGGTCCTAGCATTGTTCGTGTATAAGTTCCTTAAACTGGTCCTAGCATTGTTCGTATATAAGTTCCTTAAACTGGTCCTAGCATTGTTCGTGTATAAGTTCCTTAAACTGGTCCTAGCATACACCATACACGTTACATCATTTCAAGCCCTCTTCAAATGCATATAAGAACTGTTTCTTCCCGAGTGGCATTCGGAAATACAATGGGTTGCCTGAACAAACCAGGAAAACCAGTAACTTAGCATCATTTAAAACATTAATAAAAATGCAAGACTAGACTCAGACCACGGATGAGCGTTGGACGCAATAATCTTTTTTTTTTATATATGGAGCGTCGGTAATATATAATATAAATGCAATATTAAAGTCAAACCACTAATAAGTGTACGAAGCAATAATCTTCTCAATAGATCTAGAAATAGAAGTTAAAGTCTGCTAAATACAAGATAAGATCATGATTAAGATTTCTGTATTGATCCAAGCAAATGGAAATTCGATTTGATTACAAGTTGTCCAACTTTCAGTATCAATGCATTATTAATGAACAATATGTATTTTTAAAAAAATACAAGAGAAAACTTAACAGACAAAGACATAAGTATGCTTCTAAAAAGATTTACTTCCACACATACACACTATCATACTATTCAAACAAGAAAGTTGTCAATAGGTCATAGCTTGCTCTATTCTCTATCTGGCCGACGGGCAAATATAAATTCCGACTGACAGTGGATCAAAGGATTCTCTAAATCGGTTCTAGATTCTAGGGCTCAGGGAAAGGAGCCGCGTCTAGATTTTATCTTATCTTCTTATCTTCTCTATAGAAGATCATTTCATCCTATGGTTATCAGTAGATTGAGTCTAAGTCTTGCAGTTTGATTATTGTTTTAAATGACATTAAGTTGTTCGTTTTCCTGGTTTGTTCAGGCAACCCATTCCACGCCCGAATGCCACTCGAGAAAAAAGAGTACTGATGTTCATTTGTTCTCGCATATGGGACAAGACACGCGTTTTTGTCCCTAAGTGATACAATTTTTTTTTTTGGAAATATATGCTTGCTTTTTTTTAAAGCAGTGTTACCATACGTAAAACTCCATGACAAAGTCTTGGGATAGTTTGGTAACTTTATGTAAACCCATCCACGACCATCTTTTTTTTTATATATTTTTTTTTACAAGAACAGAACAATTTAAGACACTTAATTTAAAGTCAGAAAGAGACCAACCGTAAATTATGTCCATATGTCACCTGTCAACGTCGAAGACGGGGGTTCTATTTATAGAACCTGTCAGCCCGAGGCTAACAGGCCGGAAGTGTACTGCATAAAAATGAAAGTTACAAGTATTCAGTGAAGAAAGATACATTCCTGCGTTTCGTCTATTAATTGACTTGTAGATATAGTATGTGTGTGTGTGTTGTTTTTTAATAAAAGGAACACATTTTGTGCTGCATTATAAACCATTACAACAAAAATTAATTACTTTTAATGAAATACAAAAAGTCTTTGTTGCTGCCCTATTCGCACACGGCGTTACGGGTAATAAGTAAATCATAGCTATTTCAATCTAAGTTGTATAACCTTTGTTTCTAAACTTTGAATTATGCATAATATCAGGGCCGGACTTAGATTTAAAGAGGCCCTAGGCTATTCCACTTATGAGGCCCTTTCACCTCCGATTTTTAAGTTTGTAAATTACATGAGAGATAATAAAATAGGCCTACATCATAACTGTGATATATATCAATATAAAAAATGTAGCACGGATAATAAATAAAAAAAAGTCGAGAACACTTATTTGGACATTTATTATCAGCACCATATATAGTACTTGTAACAATAACTAATCAAACATAACACAGAACATTTACAAAGAAACAAAATTCAAATAATGAAAATCTTTGACTACGAAAATAAAATAAGTAACTAGAAAACCGTAAAAACGATGTTTTTATTATACTCCCTTTATTTGCAAAGTTAACCATCATGTAATTAAATAATTGATTGACTTTTGCAAATGAAACGTACAGAAAAAATATCTGTGTCGCAAATCTCAAAAATATCTCTTTACTCCGTATGAATCTTTCTAAAAATAATCTTAGCGCATAATTTTTTTTTTCTAGCTTTGTGCCAAAAAACTATAAAAAGTTGCACAGGCATTTTTAACGCAAAATTAAAATATTTCTTATACTTTCCTTTTAAGAAATGAATATTGTCATAAGTGTAGTGTTATTAAGTTGTTTTAACTGAAAATTTGATAGGATGTATTGTTAGTCGGGGCAAGTCTGCTGTCCAAATTTCAGCTCGAACGGACCACGGGAAGTGGTCGAAAAATCGAAGCCAATTTTTGCACCATTGCATACAGAAAATGCAACTTAAAATAAAGGAAGTAATAAAAATTATCATAATTTCTATCAACCGAAAATGGAACTTCATACAAACAAAATCCAGATCACAAAAAAAAGAAAATATCAAATTGTATATCATTTTTTTTTTATTTTATGTCCATAGTTATTTTATTTAAGAACTGATTCAATCCAAGTATACATTTAAAACGAAATAGTGGATTAGAAGAATTTCTTTCTAAACTTTTTCACACATAATTCTCTGAAGGTCTCATTTTCGATGCACAAAATACTCAATGCAGACAATCTGGTCTGGGTCATTGTGCTTCTTTATTGACTTTTAATATTTTTAAGTATTAAAAATGACCTTTCTCCAGTACAATTAGTGACTTTTAAACTGAGAAACAGCCGTAAGATTAATTCCACATTGAGGAAGGCTACATGAAAATTTTCTTTGAATATTATTTGATACAAGTCTGTATGCGACAATGTGCAACTTTTTTAAGGCTTATGCGTTTGTCTCACATATGTGTGGGAAAGAAATAGTTCGGAAATGAAAAAGATCGTCAAGAAAGGAAAATATTTTCACTACATCAACATAAACAGAAGCTCTTCTTCCTAAATTTGATTCGAGTGCATCTAATATACGAATAAATTATTTAATTCTAAATTTATCCCTTGAAGAGAGTTCACCAGGGTCAGATGAATTTGCCTTTTACTTCTTATTATCCTTCTGGCAGTTCTATATTCAGTATTTGGAAACGTGTTTTTTGCTTGTTGCTCGAATGCATCAAAATCTTCCATAATTTCACGTAAAATATCCAAAAGTGACCTGAATCAATCTGCACAACTACTAAGTAAAATATGAGGGCTTTGAAGAATTGTATTTACTCTTGAAAAATGTATCAGTATTCGATTCCAGAAATGGAGCATAAACACGAATTCAAATTCTTCCATCTTATCTAAAAGATTGTTGGCCTTAATCTAGTATCACCCTGGGTGATATCATTATAATTTTCTAAAATAGTTTCTGTAGCTTTTGAGTGTGCCTCTCGCTTAGTGTCTGATAAATATTTAGCCGCTTTAGAATGAGGTTTCTATCATGATTTCAGAACTTTATTGAACTTTATTTTTCATTTTTTTCGGACCGTGTTTTAGTGTTCACTGTTTTAAGAAAAGTGTAATGTTTTTTTCTTACAATTTGAATGTAGGCCCCTTTTGATCTAAAGCCTTGATAGCCTATAGGGAAATCCGGCCCTGCATAATATATTAGGCCTGGTAATCTCTCAGACTTAGCGAGTCTGATTTGAAAAAACTACAAAGGGTCGGCGAATTATTATTCAAAATTGTTTTGAACAATGAAGAACTCAACAATCTGTCTAACAAAAAAATAGCACTGGCTACCTATAACACTTAGGATAAAATTCAAAGTCTGACTGTGCTCTATAAAAGCCTTCATGGTCAATCTTCACAGTACATCAGATCCATGATCGAACAACACAGAGAAAACAGGACTGTGTTCAAACAAAATTCATCAACAACTCAAGGTACCAAAAGTAAAAAAGAAAAAAAATTTCAGCTCGCTCATACAGCGTCATAGCACCTCTGTGGTGGAATGAACTTCTGAACACAATTAAACAAGCCGACATTTTTAAAACAAAATTAAAAACACACTTATTCGATTTATTTTAATAACATAGCGTAAATGTAAAGCGCATTCGAAGACTAAATGTTATGAATAGCGCTATATAAATATGTGATTTTTAATATTTGATTTGGTCAATTGGTAATATTGAGTTCATTATGTAGACGTCTTAGCCTAAGTAAACGTGGTCATTTAGAACTTAAGACGTAGCCAATTTCCAACAAGAAAAATGGTCAACATAAATTATAGTGTAACCCAAGCTTTTTTCAACCGAACAGATTGGATTGTATAAGTTTACAGTCTTGACCGTTTGAACATAAGCAGTCATTTTAACCTATAGGGGGCTACATGGTAGTTTAGAAATACACGTAGTAAAAGTAAATTTGAAAATTTTATTCACAAAACTTGGTCATTTAAACGTATACTTGGTCATTTTAAAATCTAATGACAATTTCAAATTAGATTTTGTCATTAAATAGCATACTTGGTCATTTAAACACAGACTTGGTCATTTAAACGTATACTTGATCATTTTAAAATCTAATGACAATTTCAAATTAGATTTGGTCATTTAAACACATACTTGGTCATTTGAACATATTCTTGGTCATCTAAAAAGGACAAGACTTTGTGTGAATGAATCGTGTTTCGTGAAAAACGTTCAACACTAGATCTATAGCCTAAATGTCAATAAAAGAAGGTTCAGTAGAGTTGCCAAAACGTTCTTTTCAAGTTTAAGTTATGTTATAATCAGCATAATATTATGACACTTAGCTCATCAACGAAGTGTATCACTGTATCAAAAGTACACATTGAAAAAATTAGCGTGTTCATTTACCTGTGTTTTTGTACTTTCGGCGACCTGTTATATCCACCTTCAGGTGTCCACTGAGTGGTCATTTTTTTTTTTAAATTGAAAATAAAACACAACACACAAGTCTTCAAATGTCCACTGTGACCTGATCCAACTTCTTGCAAGGAGTGAAAAAAAAACACTTCTGTTTTGTGTCGGATGTCTTGCAAACTCTATTCCCACGCGCATAAGATGTTAGAAAAGTAAGTGATTACATGTCGAAGTTCATTCGAAAAAAAAAAAAAACACGCTTCGTTGTCGAATGATGAAAGTACTTTTGGAGTCACAAGAAATTCGACGTTATGCATTAACTTTGAAGAGTTAGTCAAGGAGGGGAGGGTAGCGGGGGGGGGGCTCTTTACTCATTACACAGTGGGGGTGGGTTTGGGGGAGGGGGGAGGTATAGGGTCCCATGAATGAAGTGAAGAAAAGATGAATGAAGATGTACACACTTGCTGACAGTGAGGTGAGAGAGGGTGAGAGAGAGAGAGAGAGGGAGGTGATGGTGATAGAGAGGGGAGTGAATAGATACTTTATTGGCGAGAGAGAGAGGGAGAGAGAAAGAAGGAAGAAAGAAAAGGGCAGAGGCAGAAAGGAGAACAAATGCATATAAGTACTCTTTCTTCCCGAGTGGCATTCGGGCATTGAATGGGTTGCCTGAAAAAAAAACAGGGAAAACAAGTAACTTAACATCATTTAAACTATTAATAAAAACGCAAGACTAGACTCAGACCACGGATGAGCGTAGGACGCAATAATCTTCTTGATAGAAGGAGCGTCTGTAATATATAAGATAAGTTAAGAATAGCTGGATACAAGAAGGAATGGATAGTTTTATGGATCCCTGGATAATTGGATATCTTGATGCACGCCTGGGTGAATACAAGGGTACGTGGATGTATGGATAAATACCTACATGAGTGGATACATGGGTGGGTGGAGTTTTCATTGGATACCAGGAGGGGTAACTGAAAAGATACCTGGGTGGCTGATAGGATGGATACATGGATGGGTGGAACTCAGGATGGATGATTGAATGGGTGGAACTCAGGATGGATGATTGAATGGGTGGAACTCAGGATGGATGATTGAATGGGTGGAACTCAGGATGGATGATTGAATGGGTGGAACTCAGGATGGATGATTGAATGGGTGGAACTCAGGATGGATGATTGAATGGGTGGAACTCAGGATGGATGATTGAATGGGTGGAACTCAGGATGGATGATTGAATGGGTGGAACTCAGGATGGATGATTGAATGGGTGGAACTCTGGATGGATGATTGAATGGGTGGAACTCAGGATGGATGTTTGAATGGGTGGAACTCAGGATGGATGATTGAATGGGTGGAACTCAGGATGGATGATTGAATGGGTGGAACTCAGGATGGATGATTGAATGGGTGGAACTCAGGATGGATGATTGAATGGGTGGAACTCAGGATGAATGATTGAATGGGTGGAACTCAGGATGGATGATTGAATGGGTGGAACTCAGGATGGATGATTGAATGGGTGGAACTCAGGATGGATGATTGAATGGGTGGAACTCAGGATGGATGATTGAATGGGTGGAACTCGGGATGGATGATTGGTTAAATACGTTTAGATGGATGGTTTTGACGGATACGTGGGCGCATGGTTAGGTGGATACACGGATTGATGGTTGGATTGATACGTGGATGTTTGCTAAGATGGATAGCTTAATTACAGCTTGCCAAATTATGATTTCTAATTCATTAAGCGTGCCAACAGCCTAAAAGTCCTCCTGCCTTAGCACCAAATTTATTGTAGAAGGGACTTAAATTGTCATTTGGGGAGGTCTTCCGCGTGCCATTGAAAATTGTTCTGCGTGTCAAATCTGGCACGAGTGCCATAAGTTGCCAATCCCTGGTTTAATGGGTGAATGGTTAGACCAACAACACGAAACAAACATGATAAGTCAACACACACATTAAAGAGAGAAAGGCAAAAAAGAAAGGAAAGGACAAAGAAAATGAGAAGCATAGCGGAAGTAATGAATTAGTTCCGGCTTGAGGCGGTCTGTGTGCTAAGATCTGGCAATAACACAGAAAATGTCCTTTTTTTGAATAATTAGGTTATGCAAGGTAAGTGAAAAACTGGTCAATGCTTCAATCTTGTGGGGTCACAAAACTAAACAGTCAATATACACAGACCTGGAAAACGGTTGTGGATAAATGGAGCTTTTTTTTTTTAATTAACAAAAAAATGACCTTAAGGGTCAGCTTATTGAACCTGTCAAATGGTGACATGGGATACGAGTGCTCGAGTAGCTTGGGTGGGGGTGGGGAGGTGAACTCACTGGGATCTGTGTCCTAATACAAATACATTGGACAAACTCCCATAATATTGCCTTTTCTAAACTAATGCATCCAGTTTTCCTTATTATTGTGCATGATCACTTAGTTTACATATTATAGAGAGAGACAGGGCGACTGACAGCCACGGCGCAGTTCATCACAAGTATTGGACTTGTTGTCTAAATCCCCCAACATACAATTATATTGAGAACGAAGAAGAAGTAGTTATCGCTTTGATGTCTTGTGTGATTGATAAAGTCAAGAATAAGTAATTGTCATTTGTAGTTGCAATAACAATTTAATTAATTATCCACACTGTAGTCTTACAGGTTGAAACTCTGAACACAAGTGTACAATAATTATATGCAGTCACAGGTAAAATAACAGTTAAAGACTAAGCTTATAATATTATGTCGCAGTATCACTTATTTACTATTCAACCCTTTACTCTATGTTTATGCTAAATATTCAAGAAGAAATGACGTCAAACAAACAAGAGTACAAACTATCAAGTTTAATTAATCTCAAAACCGCATGCTTAAAGAAATACAACTGCTTAATACAGTGGTTCCCAACCTTGCTAATGCCGCGACCCATTAATGCAGTTCCTAATGCTGTGGTGACCCCTAACCATAAAATTATTTTCGTCGCTACCTTAAAATCTTTCACATAATTTATCATCGTAAGCAATTTATCTGGTTCAGGGGTCGCGACCCTCAGGCTGGGAACCACTGGCTTAATACAATACACAAATTTAATATTTGTCAAGCAGTTTAAATTAGAGGATGTCTCATCCTTATTTTGGAGATAAACGATCTCACGCACCATTTTTATGTGTAGCACCCATGTATGAATGGGTCATCAAAGGGGAGACCATTCTCAGCTAAATGTTTGAAATTGTTGGTCAATTGCCTGTCGGGTAGTTTTACCATAGACTATAATATAGGCCTACATGGACCGCTCGCTTTAGTATTTCTGCTATATGATGACTTGAAACACTGATGTTCGGAATTCCAGATTCTAAATAACGTAATTGCTATACAGGAAATAAAGTTATTGATATACAACTTCCGTTTTATTTAATCGCTATGATTTTTTCAATGAAAAATTAAAATCGAAAGTTGTACAGAGCGGAAACATTTATAGATCAGTGCTGTGTGCGCACGGAAAAAGAATATAAGCTCTAAAAATAGAGCAGGCGGTCCATCTTACTATAGTGAATGATAATAGGATTAATAGGCCTACAAGTATTCATTTAAAGTCGAAAAAAATGCGATTTTATTAAACGGAACTTGTATAAGAATTACTTCATTTAGAATCGGGAATTGCAAAAAAAGAAGATAATAGCATAAAAAACTAAAGCAAGCGGTCCATGTATATTATAGTCTATGGTTTTACATTATGTATTTTCTTTATGTGTCTTAAGATATAATTACACACAGGCACCCAGGGGAAGGGGGTGTATGTGTGTGTGTGTTTTTGGTGGGGGAGGGGGTCAGAAATTTGTGACTATATGTGACGAGAGAAGAGCTTGGTGCCAACATATTAAAAGGGGGGTGTCTGGCTTTTGTGACCACTTATGAAGATGCGGAAAAGGGGGGGGGGTGAGTGAAATTGGTTAGTCTAACTATTGCGTGACGTCATTTATGGACGACCCCTAAATCTAAAACTTGTTGGAGTCTTTAGTGTTTTATTAATTAGTGAACACGTAGGGTCCATTTGTGTAATGTAAAGTGGTTTAAAAGCTTCAGGCCTGCCTACAGTCTCCTTGTGAAATTATATGTGTTATTAGTTGTTTGTTGCTCACCGTTCAATGCGCTGTGAGCTTATTTTATGTTTGTTGGCAGCGCTATACAAATAGAATTATTATTCCCCGTGAAATTCAATCACAGGTGAGCATTGTCTCGTACTAAATAATAATATGTGTCACTCAATTGTTGGTAATAATGTTATTATCGTGGCGATAAAAACAAACAAGAACAATAAGGGTGAAGGTCAAAAGTCAAGGTCGAGTCACGCATGCAGTTGCTAAGCATGTCATCTTTTTTTTTATGTCAGGTGACACCAAAAGATAAGGAGACAGCATGCGGACCAACTAGTCACTAGTGTGATCATAATCATAGTAGTATGTCATACATTAAGGCATTGGCAAACGGTAACCTTATTTAGGTAGGCCTATAACCGTACAGTTCGGTACATTTTTCTTATCTTCTTATATGTTACAGACGGTCGTTTGAAACAGAAGACTATTGCGCCCTACGCTTATCCCTGGTTTGAGTTCAGTCTTGCATTTCAATTAACGTTTTGACTGATGTAAAGTTAATGGTTTCTCTAGTTCAGGCATCAGGCAACCAATTTCCTGTCATAATGCCACTCACGAAGAAAGATAACTTATAAGCGTTTGTATCTGCGTATGAAATGTGCGAACTTTTTTTTTAAGAGTTATCATTAAACACTACATGTATTCTGTCCCTTTTTTTTTTTTACTAACTCGTAATACTGACATAATTTAATTATCTTATCTTATATATTACAGACGCTCCTTCTATAAAGAAGATTGTTGCGTCCTACGTTCATCCGTGGTCCGAGTCTAGTCTTGCATCATAAATTAATGTTTTAAATGATGTTAAGTTACTGGTTTTCCTGATTTGTTCAGGTAACCCATTCCATACTCGAATGCCACTCGGGAAGAAAGAGTACTTATATGCTATTGTACCAACCTAGGACACTTTTAGTAGTAACTAATTAGCCACTATGCTTTTACACTTTTTCTCTGTTTTGTGACAGGCGGTTGTAATGTTAATCAATCACTTCGGTTTGTGTACATTGTCAAGTGGAGACACCTAATAATTATATATTATAATACATAGAACTAAATGTGTCAAGCTTTCATTTGTTTAACGAACTAGACATCATTCACGTAGCACATACTTAGAACAACGAACTCGTCACTTTACTGCAGTAAAGGGGAACAAGCCAGGGGTCAAAGGGAAATAATCCAATAATTATACATACCCCATTGGTATGGTAATAATAATCAACGAATTCCAAACAAACTGAAACCAATGCATGACAAATGTGGTTACGTATAAAACTTTCTGGAATCTTTAGATAGCAAAATTACAATAATTAGAAATAGCCACACACACCACACACACACCACACACACACCACACACACACACAAATAAACAAAACAAAAAAGTTGAAAGGGAAACAGCTCCATAAAAGCCATCTACTCACATAACATATATATAATAGTGTTTTAAATCAACATTCTCCTATTTCTGTTCAAATTATTTTTTTCCGGGGGGGGGGGGGGGGGGGGGGGTATAAGCAGGATATATATTGTACTTGAAATATGGAATATTTAGATTCGATGATAGAATGACAGAAAAAAGTGCCCTATCACCACTAATAGCTTTTAATAAATTCGAGAGAATAGGTTTTTGTCATTATGTTACTTTATTTTTGTGACGGTAGGCTTAAATGTAGGCTATCGCGTTGCTACTGTGTGCCTTGTTCGGGTGTAGTTGTAATTTGTAATGTATGTCCAGCTATATAAAATCTACTTGACAGATCAGATACTATAAAAGTGAAACTTATATACACATGTTGTTCTAATATGGGCGAATGAAGATAATCATAATGTTCAGAAGAAGGGACTAGTGGTCTCACACACTAGATTTAGCTTCAATGCCAATCGTCACCCTGGGTTTATTATTAACTCAGAAATTAAAATGAGAAAACCAGTTGTGAGGAGAAAGTGTGTGTGCGGGAAGGGGGGGAGGGGTTAAGCATTTGACGTTCCCTGTGAACGACCCGTCAGTCGGTCATGAATCCTGTCAGAAACACAAGACATGACAAGACAACGCGAGCGTAGTGTAGAAGGGGGTTAAAGGGAGTAGTAAGTGTGTAGATAAAGTGACACCTGGTGTGCACGTCGTATTCAACACTGATAAGGAGGAGATGTTCTATCTCCTTATTCCTATAACTTTATAGGACGGTGAGATTCCATTTTAATTCCTAGCATCCCCGGTCTGCAAGGAATATTAATCTCAATGTGCAAACCTTGCGGGCGAATGAACGGTCAATGGCGACAGATGTAGTATGAACAGGATGTTTGGCATAAATTAAATCCTCATTTGCCTATAATTCAATTATAGATACAAAGAACAACACATCTACTTACACACAGAACTGACGTAACGAATAGCATACGGACATGTTTGTGATCCTTGTGTAGTAGTAAACCTTTGACTGTCCGTAAAAAACACTAAAAATGGATCCCTGACTTTCAAAGTTGCCGCCTGTCAACATACGAATACTTAAAATCACCAAATTCAAATCAGGCCCGATTTGACCCTTTTAATCAATCTAGATATCATTATAAAAACACACAGTCTGTCTAGTGCTTGTGAAATTATACTAATGTTTTGGCCTACTATTCTTTTGACAGTCAACATTTCAAGTGGTTTAAAGTATGTTTATAATATGTAACATTATATTTACGAAGGGGGGGGGGGTGAGGTTGTCATTAAATATACATCCGGGATAATCAGGATACACTAGAAGGCTAACAATAACTGCTGAAACAATGTGCATTTGATAAGCGGCATCATTCAGTACTATTTACATTTGCCGTGTCCAATCAACATTGTTAGAGCATATGAAGGGATTGTGTGGCGAGCACAATTCTCAATGCACTACAGCTTTCTGCTTTTCTCAACTGGTGAAAGGATATTATTTGTATCTCCATAGAAAGCTGTTCCACTTGTAAATTTGTCCCAGGATTTGAACCCAAAAACTCTCTGGATGGTAGTGCAAAGCAAAATCTCTGTCGACAGAAAGCCTCGTCCCAACATTCCCTTCCAAATAAACAGACGAAATGGCGGGAAACTTACATAAATTTAGAATTTATGCACAAAATGGTTTAGAAGATTGTGGGGACATTTATCTCCCATTACATTTTTTTTTTCTAAGTCTATGTTCATTTGACTAATTTTAAAATGAAGATAATACACTAATATAACACTATTAGCAAGTTCTTCCACACGCACGAACCGACGTTTATAAATATACTTTTTGTTCCCGTCAGATAATAGACTGTGGAATTCACTGGACCAAGCCTCCATCATTGCCCACTCTGTGCAGGCTTTCATCACTGAAAAACTGGACCAAAGAACTTCAATGAAACTCCGTCGACTGTTTCTGACTTCCATAGTTTATAAATTGTTGATGCACAAACTGTGACCCCAGAGCATTCGTTATCAAATCACCCAAAACTGTGGACATTTTCCTCGTGTAACGGGTCTCCACAATACAATAAATTACAAATTTGCACATTTATATAGCGCTGTTCATAGCAATTAGTCTTCGAATGCGCTTTACATTTACCATTTGTTATTAAAATAAATCGAATAAGCAGGCCTATGTTTTTATTTTCGTTTTTAAAATGTCACTACAATAAAGAAGAAGAAGAGGGATTGTCGGGCTTATATAATAGCACATCGTTTTAATGGCGTTTCTGGTTTCATTTTTTAAACAATTTCCCTCTTTCTTATTGTGCATGTCACATGCGTACCTTCCGTGTCCAAATGTCTACAGAAGATAATTGATTAGAACAAATTCAGAAAAGAACTGCTAGGTTTATTAAAGTTGAATAAGTTGTAGGCCTAACTGTGCATAGTCTAAAGCATTTAATTCTAATTCAGGAATACAACACAATAATCTAATTCTAATTCAGGAATACAACACAATAATCTAATTCTAATTCAGGAATACAACACAATAATCTAATTCTAATTCAGGAATACAACACAATAATTTAATTCAAATTCAGGAATACAACACAATAATCTAATTCTAATTCAGGAATACAACACAATAATCTAATTCTAATTCAGGAATACAACACAATAATCTAATTCTAATTCAGGAATACAACACAATAATCTAATTCTAATTCAGGAATACAACACAATAATCTAATTCTAATTCAGGAATACAACACAATAATCTAATTCTAATTCAGGAATACAACACAATAATTTAATTCTAATTCAGGAATACAACACAATAATCTAATTCTAATTCAGGAATACAACACAATAATCTAATTCTAATTAAGGAATACAACACAATAATCTAATTCTAATTCAGGAATACAACACAATAATCTAATTCTAATTCAGGAATACAACACAATAATCTAATTCTAATTCAGGAATACAACACAATAATCTAATTCTAATTCAGGAATAGGCCTACAACACAATAATCCAGTTAATACTTAGTTATTCATAGAGGGAGATTTAGAACAAACTCGTGCAAATTCTCTTTCTTACGGAGTGGCAACAGGGCATGATAGAATGGCTTGCCTGAATGAAACTAGGAGAACGTAAAACGTCACATCAATTAAAACCCTAGGCCCTAGACCATAGGTTCTCAACCTTTTTCCGCTCACCGCCCCCCCCCCCCAACTTTCTCTTAGTGCCCACTCCCCCCCCCTTCGCTTCCGCCCATCTGGACTATAGTTTCCGCAATTTTTTTAGGCGTACTTGACTTTTTGTGTGATTAATTTTTGTGATGAAAAAGAAACATATTGTAAGAATTTATATTTAAAAAATTGCCTTAACAAAAGGTTTCAATAAATCAATACTAATGCGAATCGTTTGCCTGGTGCGTTGCTAGCAATTTGTCTATTTTTGTTTCAATTTTGGTTGCAAAAGCCTTAGATCTAATAATCAGTAATATTTGTTATATATTACAAAACAGAACTTGTTCGGCATCACTATTGAATCAAATGTGGAAACATTTAGCCCGTGTTATTTGAGCTAATATTTCTGTTCTTTTTTCTTTTATAAAAAATAAATGGCTTAAAATGTATAACTTTGAAATGATCAAACTGTAAAAAGTAATTTAAAATTATATAAATATTGTATGACTAAAGAATTTATATGTATATTTTCAAACATTACAATAACTAACCAGTTTGTATGATTACTATTTATCTATACCGCTTAAAAATACTCGCAATTTACGCCAAACACTTTAAAATACATTTAGGACATCTAGGTTAAACTGTGATCAAAATATCATTAATATTAGCAGATGTTAGGGCGACTGCGATCTGTCAGCAGGGTTGACAGTCCGGTGAACCAACCACAGGACCAGCCGGCCGCACACTTTATTTGTCAAATACAGACCCCTACTTCATCGAAAAGTCACTGCGGTTCCTATTTCTTATTAATATAACAATATGTAGGCATAGGCCTACTGTTGGGGATATTAGATATTTAGCAGCACTTGCGTTTACACTTACATCACATTTCATCCTCAGAAAAATAATCGATTCAGATAGCTGAGGTGTTAAAATATATCAGGTACGTTTGTACCGCCCACTTGCCCTTCATTGCCCCCCAATCGCCCCCGGGAATGTCAGCGCCCCTCTAAAGCCTCTCACCGCCCCCCCCCCCGGGGGCGATTTCTCCCCCGTTGAGAACCTATTAATGCCCTAGACTAATCAAAATGCATGACTAGACTCAAACCACGGGTTGACTAGTGGTACATCGATCTAGTGTAACATAGTAATATTTTGTATAAAGAAAATGAGCGGCTGTAAACATTTTTTTTTTACAAATATTTATATCCTTGTATATTATTATGTAATACTTCCAAAAGGTCGAATGACTTTTTGAAAAACAGGAAACAGTTTTATGAAAAGTGAAAATAAAATTTTAACTGCTAGACACTGCTAAACGTTTGTGAAGCACCAAGTTTTCTATTATTTTGGTGAAATATAAATGAAACATTCTCATTACAATGTCAGTAATTATAGAAACTTCAATCGGCGATGTAACAGTAGACCTTTACACAGATGAAAGACCGAGATGTAATTAAGCTATTGTATACTTTAACTCTTTAACTTTATTACGTCTATTATATTATATTTATAGACACAATATCAATAATCAATATAGTGTGAGTGTGGTTTATAATTATAATTTTATAATTTATAGTAGGCCCTATACACAGTTACACAGTATAAGTATAGTAATTTATAGATATAGATAGATAGTAACGAACAGAATGAAATGAAAAGGCAAAATCTATGGTGTGCTAGGTCAACCGAAGTCGGAAGCTTAATACTTAATAGTGCCTTAAGCCTTGATGATTCGCCTTGAACTTGAAGCTAACATTTTTTACTTTTAATTTTAATAGGCCTATAGCCTAAGTTAAAACTTAAAACCCAGTGACCAGTGTTGGTCAGATAGTGATAGAAGCCCCATGGCCATGGCCATTGGTCATTGATAAAAGATTTTCATAATCCCCACTATTAATCTAGGATACTTTGGATTAGGCTACTAATTAATAAAATAGGAACTTCAATTTAAATGTGTCCACTGCATTGGAAATGCCTCAAATGGGTCTCTCAATAATAAATTGATGTATAGGCCTACTGAATCATGCTTAGTTTATCAGATTAATCTTATCGTTCTCCTGTCTTTTCATAGTTTTAACAGATCTATCCTTACTTTCTTGAGGCAATCCCTAGTTTAAATGTATGGATGTAATTCTTTATAGAAACTAATACATTGATTAATTTACTAATTGAGTTTAAATATTTTCCACCAGGCTGTATGAATTTTCTAAAACTCTGCAAAATAAAATATTATAACTTCTCTCTTTTTCATACTGTGCAGGTAAGTTTTAAATTCAAATGTTTATATTATATAAATATCATTAGGCCATTGATACCAGTGTTAAATATTTTTAACATGTTATGTTATTTTAATCATTCTGGCTTGTGAGTGTTGATATGATAGTTAGACTTCTAGAATTTATGTGGCCAATGAAAAAGAGGAGCAAATGAATAATGTTAACATAATTATTTATATATAAATGGGGGGGGCATGGTGACTGAGTGGCTGCGGGTTTGGCTGGTGTACCGAAGGTTCTGGCAGACATGCCTACCGTTCCGCTTTTGGCGTATTTGTTCCGCTTTCTTATAAAAAAAAAACACTTTGTTCCGCCGTTCCGCTTTCTACTAGTTTTGTTACGCCAAATTGGAAAGTTTGGATTTTTCATGGGTTGAAATATAGTCCGTGTCTAGGTTGATAAAACAAAGGCACAAAAAAGTCGCAATGCTATAATTTATCATTGCTTGGGTTTTCTGGGTTTATTAAAAGAGATATTGTGGGCTTTTCTAAAGTTTTTTGCGCTATTACGCGTGTTTGGCAATTAATATTCTTTTCCTTTACTGTATTGCTAAGATTGTGAAAATGTCTAAACGTCCTGGCTCAGAAAGTTTAAATATGACTTGTTCAAATTGTAAAAAAACTAATTCAGTGTTATTGGAAGGAATATTCAGACGAGTTTATTCAGCAAATGTGAATTTAATGTTCTTTGTAGGCCTACTAGATCTAGATCCATTGCGAATTGTCTGTGAAACGTAAGCCTACCTACAATTTAAATAGGCCTAGATTATAGCTGCTTGTTAGATAAAGAGTGTTCCGCTTTTTTGTTGAAAAATCCTCTTTTTCATCAAGATTGTTCCTCTTTTTAGTCCTTAGGGGTAGGCATGTCTGTTCTGGGTTCAAATCCTGTTGAAAGATATGATTTGTTTGTGGGACTGGGGGGTGTCCCTGAGTCTACCCAGCTATGATGGGCACCTGGCATTAAATGTTAAAGTTAAGGCTGCTGGGCACTATGTGATGGCCACATAATCCCCTAGTACGCTGCGGCAACAGTAACTGGGAACTCTGCTTTTCAGGCCCTATGGGTCAGTTTGGTCCGACAGAAACTTTACTTAACTCTTATATATATATAGATATAAATATATGTATAATATATGGCGAAAGAAAAAAGTATCTCAGGATGTATGCATCTCTCGTTTTTTCATTTATTTCATGATAATAATTTGCATATAATAAAATTTCTTTTTAGCAAAATGTTGTTGCCCAAAGTGGAGACCCTACAGCTAGTGGGAGAGGTGGAGAATCTATTTATGGGTAGGTCAAAGAAAACATTGTCATGATAAATAAATGATTCCATGTTTTGTACTACTCAGTGCCAGTGGCTATTCATGCTCATGGCTTGTACTTCATTTGATTCCTTCAGAATACTCTATGGGGAGCAGGCCAGATTCTTTGATATGGAAGTTATACCTCAGATCAAGCATCTTAAGAAAGGTTTGGTGTCAATGGTCAACAACGGGAGTGGTATGCATGGGTCACAGGTAAGCAAACTTCTCATTGAAATAGTTTGGGATTGATTGAAAGGTTCTTGCTTTGGCTTTAATTGTGGATGTTATTTTATACAATTTAATAATAATACAGGGATGCCAGTTTTCCGGCTAAAGCCGGATTTCAGGCTTTTAGAAAATCTCCGGCTATGGTTTGTGTCACTATACGTATTGTCGCGCGTTCAAGCTTGCATATTAGTTATGGAGATAAAAAAATTTTCAGGCTTTTTTGTCTAGGCCTGCTGGCATCCCTGATAATATACAATGTACTAATAATACAATAATAAAAATTTAATAATAATAATATACAACAAACATAAGCTCAGAGTGCATTTAACATACAACTATAAGCACGGATATAATCTCTATGCTAAGAAATATAAAGCTAATTGATAATTTAAAAATGTATAAACATGGGACAAGGTAAATAAATGAAGAATTAATGGACCGAACATAAGAAGTAAGTCAGTAGGGGTACAAAACATATTTTTTTAGAGAACACTATTTGAAATGTAATTTTTTTTTATTAGATTGTCATTTACAGAGAAAATTATTTTCATAGCTAGAAGTTAATCAATATCTGTTTCTCAATATAGTTTTTCTTTACACTTGCCGACAACCTTGATTACCTGGATGGGAAACACACAGTATTTGGTGAAGTTGCTGAGGGATTTGATGTCCTGGACAAACTTAACAACACCTTTTGTGGTGAGGACAACAGACCACATCAGGACATAAGGTGACACTAAATTAAACGGGAAGATTTTGCGGGGAGGGGGGGGGCAGATTCTGTTTACCTTTGAATACATAACTTAAATAAAGTTCCTGCATTTCCTGCAGTTCTCTGATAAATGTTTGAAAATCTTGAAGTGAAAAATGAATTTAAAAACTTTACCGTATCTCTTGTTTGTTCATCAGAGTCTATCACACAGTTATCCTTGATGATCCCTACAAAGATCCTAGTGGCCTAGAAATACCAGCCATGTCCCCGGGTCCTACTGAAGAAATGTTGAATGTTCGTTTTTACTTTTGTTTTATTTTACTTTCATTCAATATGCTTGTTTTTTTAATGTTTAATAATAAACAAAACCTTATTTATACGGAGAAGAAGAAACATTTTAATTTGTTAAAGATTTAGAAATCAGAGATTTTTTTTTTATTTTGCTTAAGAGAAATTTAAACAGAAAGCTATACTTGATTGCAAATGAATAAAATATATGCTCCTGTTACAGAGTGATCACATTCCTTGTGATGCCAACATAGATGAAGACAAGGATAAGACTGAGGAAGAGCTGATGGAAATGATGGCAGAAAAAGAAGCCAAAGCTAATACTCAAATCCTAGAAATGGTTGGTTTCTTTTTTATCAAAACTAATGTATGTCTGATCAGGGTCATTATTACGGTTTAGTTAGGTACTACATAAAACCAAGTAATATGATGTCTCTTTGGCTCATTTTCACTCAATTACAGCAACAGCTATTGTTCTTTTGTTTTTACATTTAATAATATTTTCAACTTAAAAGTTTAGCATTTTCAACAAACAGGTCATTTGTATATTTGATTAGATTAGAAGGTAAAGACTAGGTTAATTTATTTTCTTTTTTAGTTTTCTTTTGTTAAAGTTTTACAGATCTTTTAGAACTATTTAACATGCAAAGTAAAACGTTTTTGAATGTTATCTATTCCTTTCATGTTCTTCAATATTAGAGGCATTTTCAATTTTACTTTACATTATAAAATAGTCTACCTTGAAATGATATTTCTGTATCAGTGTTAATGTTAGCATACATAAAGGTCTGTTACTTGTGTACAGCTGCAGGGAAGGCTCTGTATTTCATTATGTTTAAAACTAATCCCCAAGCATGTGTCTTCAAAGGAACTGCATCCCTAATCACAGTCCCTACTCAGAGTTTCCTAGAATGGGTTGACACAAAATGGTTCTTTGAAGTGCACCTTTTTCAAATGGGTACCGCCTAAATTGTGGAACAGTTTCCCCTCAGACATTGAAGGAATAAAAAAAGGAATCATTTAAGAGGTTTTCAAAGACCCACTTCTTCAGCTACTGTACCCACCCCAAACTCCGCAGCTCAAAATGTGGAACCAGGGTGCACAGTGCTAAAATGTTAAGAGCCTGGATAGACATGTTATACAAGTGACAGCCATTATAACAAAAAACAAAGTAAATGTCACTTATGATTTATGTCTATCACATTTTTCTGTTGGTATAGAATTCAACAAAGAACTCAGATTTGTTCCACTTTCGTCATCTTTTTATTTTTTTGTGTGAATTGTCTAGGTGGGAGATTTACCTGAAGCTGAAGTGGCTCCACCTGAGAATGTTTTGTTTGTGTGTAAACTAAATCCAGTGACCACGGCTGAAGACTTGGAGATCATCTTCTCCAGATTTGGCCCAATAGTCAATTGTGAAGTTATAAAGGTAGAGCTTATGATTGTGTTTTCATGCTAAGGAGAGTTGGGTCTTCTTGGAGGTCTAACATTTACACTCATCATTTGATTTTTTAAAAAGGTCTTTCAGGGTCAACCTTTGCTTCAACTGATTTACTTTCAGTAGTTTAAAACCTATATCTAAATTAACATCTACTAGTAGTTTTTTTCAGGGACAGAAATAGAAATAAATTCATATATATATATAATCCTGATATTATAAATAAGATACATTAAAAGAACAATATTTGTATTATTTATGGGTATAGCTCATATAAACCTGAACTCTAATCCTGTGGTTACCTACCTTGTTACCTGTGTACACTCCCATTATGTCACATGAAAACCATATTTCAATATCCATTTATTGCTTTTAACGAAACCCTGAAAAAGCCTAACTTGGAGTAGCTGTTCACTTCATGTAATAATAAGCCACATATAGCTCAAATAATCATATCTTCATTTTTAAACTTTTGGCTTGGCCAGTTTTATAAACAAAAAATGTGAGAAGTGTTATCTGAATTGTCCATTAACCTCAGAGAAGTGGCTTGATTTTGACCTTTCAGCCTAAAAGAGTCTTTTTAAAGAGACTTTTCATTGCCTGTGGGGTATATTGCTTTTATAAATATTATTCTCACACTAGTACATTCAAACAATACATTTAAAATTCCGAAGTTTTTGCTGAATGGACTTTTGTTTTGAGACTGAATTGGCAACTAATTTCTTAAAGTTTACTTTTTTCTAAGTATATTGTGTATAATACAACTTTTTATACCTGTAAATTCTGAAACATTGAGGAACCTTAATTGGTTTACTGTCAACAATATGTGTCCAAATATAACCAGTGACATGTTTTTGTTTGTGTGTGTGTGTCTCATGAACAGGACACAAAAACTGGAGAATCGTTACAGTATGCCTTTGTTGAGTTTGAGAAACAGGAACACTGTGAAAGTGCCTATTTCAAAATGGACAACGTCCTGATCGATGACCGACGGATTCACGTAGACTTCAGCCAGTCTGTATCAAAATTGAAATGGAAGGGTAAAGGTCAGCATTTTTTCATCACTTGAATGTTGATATACCGGTAGTTTTTTAAATAATATTTCACTATAGTAAAAAAGAAGTAATTGAGACAAGAAACTTTCATCGACTTTATTGTATTAAAATATGTCTTGATTGTTTGTTTTTTTTGTAGGTAAAGGTGTTGAGATTTTACCAACTGGCGACGCTCCAGTTTATGTTTTGAAAAATCAACAGCGTCAAAATGAGTATCCTTTGAATAATTGTAACGACATAATTAGTATTTGTATTCTTTTGACTCTATTTAATATATGGGAGATGGGGGACCATCGGCTAACTAACGGCCTGGGAGCTTTGATGTTAGTTTTTTTTATATTTATATTGAAAAATTTTGTTTGATTTTCAGTATTCATGATTAGGGTCTTCATTTTCTCAATGTACCAAGTCTTAGTTTTAATCACTTCTAGCTCAGAGCATTGTTTGCAGGATAAATGCAATGAAATATTTCATTTACTTTGTGTTAATGTCATTTTGTGGTTGGTACTGCCAAATGTTGTATGTTACAACAAAAAAAAAGTCTCATTTCATATGTTAAAGCAATAACCAAACCAAAACAAGGGAGACAATAATAAATAAATATATATATATATTTCTATTTGTGCCCTCATTCTAACCAAATATTTTGTAAATGAAAAGGTTTTGTTGTTCGAAAGAGTTAATTATTTT
Source organism: Anisus vortex (assembly GCA_949126835.1). NCBI lineage: Eukaryota > Metazoa > Mollusca > Gastropoda > Planorbidae > Anisus > Anisus vortex. Next base: position 41,115,124 of record OX421497.1, on the reverse strand, counting down.
GGTTGCAATCGCGCCATAATGTGAAAACTGTATATTTGTTTGAGGCTTTAAAAATTCAACCAGTAATTATAACAATTGGTTTCTTAAGCATTTTTAAGGTCAGGGTAAATTTTGTTCTTGTGTTGAATATTTAAAATGTCTGTCTCTGTAATTGGTAAAAAAAATAAAAAATGAGGGGAGCTTAAATGTCACCTTAACCTGACCTAGCGGATATGAGTTGGTTTATGACCACGATGAGGGAAACAGCAGAACAAACAAAAAACAGAAGACGAAAAGTAACAATCGTTCGGATGAGGGGGCGGCAGAAAGATTTGACAGAGCAAATAAACAAGTACGTTGGAAATTTGTTTTTACGAAATTTGGTATGTTACTTATGGGAATGCATTACACTGTGAGTATTTTGTTTAGGTCAATAAGTTTTACTTGTGGGCATGTTGTTTTACAGGAAAGCCCTTTTTCCTGAACAAGAAGTTTTCTGTATCAGGAGGAAGGAGAGTTTATCCACTTTAATGCTCACAGCCTGATAGTGGATTGTGTGTCTGGCAAATGTTGTTATTATTTTATTAAGGCTTTATGTAAACTCTAGGTCTGGCATCGTCCAAGTTACTGGAATAATTCCAGGTTTTAAAACACAAAACAATTATTTTTAAAAGACTGCGTTCTCCACTGCAAGTCTACACATTCCCATAGTCATGATTGGTTTTGCAATCTGAACATTTAATAATATGTTGGTTGTATCTAACCACAATGTTCATATAGTGGTAGTGGAAGTATGTATTTTTTGTTGTGTGTTTTTTAAATATATTTTACGTTACGCTACGTAGCTTTCCTACTTTCATGTAACTGTGTGGCATAATTTTCTTATATTCAGATACGCAGAAGTCGATCCGCTAGTCCAGATGTGAGAACAAGAAATGAAGACCCAAGAAGTTCGTCTAGAAGAGAAGACAGACAGAAGGACCACAGAGATAGAGCAGGGGTAAAGGGGAGAGAGAGGGACGATTACTCCGACCGACGTGGACGAGAGGACAAAAACACGAGGAGGAGAGACGATGGGGATGACGCCAGGAAAAGAAAAGGAGATGAAAGTAGGGTAAGGGGCAACGAAGACCGGGGAAGAGAGGATAGGAATGACAGAAGAGATGAAAGAAATCGCGTGGAAAGGCGGTACAATGATAAAGAAAGTGAAAGAAGAGAGCAGAGGTCAAAAGGTTATGATGATGGGGGTAGAAACAGAAACAAATCTAACGGTAGAGAGAGGCAAGGAAAGAGAGCTAACTCTAGCGATGAAAGTGACACAGACACCAAGAAACGTTACTCTTCCAAGAGGGCTAACTCTAGCGATGAAAGTGAACCAGAGGCCAAAAAACTTTACCCTTCCAAGAAAGATAACTTTAGCAATAGAAGTCAAACAGTCGCCAAGAAAAGTTATCCTTCCAAGAAAGTTAACTCTAGTGATGAAAGTGAACCAGAGGCCAAGAAACATCACTCTTCCAAGAGAGCTAACTCTAGGAAAGAAAGTGACACAGAAACCAAGAAACGTCACTCTTCCAAGAGGGCTAACTCTAGCGATGAAAGTGACACAGAAACCAAGAAACGTCACTCTTCCAAGAGGGCTAACTCTAGCGATGAAAGTGAACCAGAAGCTAAAAAGCGTTACCCTTCCAAGAGAGGCAACTCTAGTGATGACAGTGATCAAGAGACGAAGAAAAGGAGAAAAGAAAAGAAAAGGAGATCTAACGACCAAGATAAGGACAGTGACTCTACACACAAGGCAGATAAAAAATCTTCCAGTGCAGTTAAAAATAAGAAGAAAAAATCTAAAAAGAAACACAAGTCAAGAAATCATTCATCGAGTTCATCGGAACACTGATCATCATTTGCCATCTTTTAAATACATTTATTTTTCCACCATAATTTCCTCTCATTTATTTATTTTTATTTCATTTTTTCATGACTAAATTATTTTCACTGATTCAAATTGTGCATTACATCCTTTGTTTGTACCTTTATGTTAATCAGAAGCAGGGACACGGTTCTGAAATATTGCACCCAGATTAAGGAACACTAATTTGATAGGATACTGGGTGCTCCTCATTTTGCTGCGCCCTGGGCGAGCATCCCCTTTGCCACCCACCCCTACTGCAATGCTGGTCAGAATAATAGCCATTTGTAACAAGCGCAGCAGTGTTCACCAGTTTCATGGAATGGTACTTATTAATAGGGTTGTGTGGCCAACACAATGCCCAGTCGCCTTTCCTGCCTTGACTTGTGTCAGTTACCCATTAGGGCCGGGGGTAACCCTCACGCACTGGACTACAGTCTTGAAATCGGACCTTCATAATGTCAATACATTGTGATGTCACTAGCCATGACTAGGCCATACCGTACCATAGTGTCAATAGCTTATCAGCCAAACCTCCTGGCAAATATTCAGTGGCTTATAATTTCTAGAAAATGCTTGTAAAGGTAATACAATAAAGTTTAATAGTACAGAAATAACAATGTTATAGATACTCCCATAAATTTGATGAATGAATAACAAGAGTTAAATGCTAAACATCTTCCACTTACTTCAACTTGCTCTAAATTTATAATAGTCAATCTCTATTCAATCTCTATTCTATCTCTATTCAATCTCTATTCAATCTCTATTCTATCTCTATTCTATCTCTATTCTATCTCTATTCTATCTCTATTCTATCTCTATTCAATCTCTATTCAATCTCTATTCTATCTCTATTCAATCTCTATTCTATCTCTTTTCTATCTCTATTCTATCTCTATTATATCTCTATTATATCTCTATTATATCTCTATTCAATCTCTATTCAATCTCTATTCTATCTCTATTCAATCTCTATTCAATCTCTATTCTATCTCTATTCTATCTCTATTCTATCTCTATTCTATCTCTATTCTATCTCTATTCTATCTCTATTCAATCTCTATTCAATCTCTATTCAATCTCTATTCAATCTCTATTCTATCTCTATTCAATCTCTATTCTATCTCTATTCAATCTCTATTCAATCTCTATTCAATCTCTATTCTATCTCTATTCTATCTCTATTCTATCTCTATTCAATCTTTATTCAATCTCTATTCAATCTCTATTCTATCTCTATTCAATCTCTATGCAATCTCTATTCTATCTCTATTCAATCTCTATTCTATCTCTATTCAATCTATATTATATCTCTATGCTATTGAAGTGAACAAAGTAGAACATTGATTACTCTTACAAGATTTTAATGTAATAAAATGTTGATAATCCAATATAAACTTGCATTAGCACAAACACTCATGATCAGCTCGGAGTGCTCTGTTAATTCCGTCGGAGTGCTCGGTAAATTCCGTCTCTGATTGGTTGATAGCAGACCAAAGTCTACATTGTGGTCTCATTGGGTACCTAATTCCCGCACAATTAATGGGTACCTACAGCTTCACATGCTTCCACACTCATTAGAACTCACTTAAATTCTCTTGTATTGTATGTTGAGGCCAAGAGGCTTGGCTACGTCGACATAATTTATTCCATTGTAAACCGTTTCCCAATGACGCCCCAGATAAATGGGGGGGGGGGGGTTGAGGAGAGGCAAAAACTTCAAATTTATTGCTAGCAAGATCTTGATACTAATACATATAAAAAATAACGAAAATAATTAAGGCCAGTAATGTGACCTGGACACTCACAAATGGCACAGAAAGCAGATTAAATACTCGGGAGAGAACGTACAGTCCTTAGAAAAACAATTGGACAACAAATAACTTTATGAACTAAGACTTAAGACCCCGACAATAGCATCTGAGACTTATAAGGTATGGCTACGCTGGACAGGTCATCAAAAAAGAATGTAGAGTAGTGGAGATGATCATGGCTAATATTGCCTAACCAATGCCTAAAGTAAAATGGGGTGGGACGGTGCGACGTCAGGACGGGTATGCACTCATTGTCCTGATACGGCTGGTTTCAAAGGTGGTCTTGAGGAGATGTGTCTGTTTTAGACGGGGCAGCCTTCTTGTCAGACAAAATCCGCTCGACCAACGCACCTCCAGCCAACATTACAGAAATAGGAGGCAGGCCCTGTGTGACTCGACGGGGGTGATGCAAAAGTACATTCGGATTGGGGAACACGCAAGCAAACTCAACTAACTTCCTCGTACTTTGCCTGCACCAGATGCATGGCCTGCTTCCGTTATTTCATACTCGGCTATGACGAGGGCGGTTTAGCAGTTTGACGCCTGGACGGTGTATCACTACAGTATCAATGCATGCACCGTCTTTGAGTCCTTTGAGGACTATTCTACAAAAAAAAATTGATACTGAATAGGGAGATCTGCTGTTGCATACAATATTTGGCTGGCTCAGTACCAGTAGCTGTCAAGTGTAAAGTCTTGAATAGATTCGTTTTGTATCTAGAATTAAAGCTGTTAAGGTGCTTCTTGAAGAAAAAAAAGCCAACATCTTCCGGAATTGAATGTGTGGTTGTTGAAGCTGGTGTTTCTAAATAAAACAACGACACATTTCAATGAGTTGAACTTGCATTTACAAGGACAGTGTTGAAAACACTTGTAATGTTTGTCCACTTTAATTGATTTGCGTTGAAACTGGACATATCTTGCCGTTAAATCAATTTCAAAACATTAAGGTTTTATAATTTAAGGCATATTTAGAATATTTTTTTAAAGATAGCTGAGTTTCTTTAGGCAGTACATTGAAGCAGTAAAAGCGGAAATTTCTAGCCCAAAGCTAAGACTTTCAAATTCATGGACACATGTTTTCATACCTTATCAAGCCTGATTCGCTTGATCTCACAGTTTTTTATATCTGAATCTTTTAAGTGGAGGGATATTATCGATTTTATAATGCAGGAATTTAAAACAGCCAAATATTGGGCATCAAAAAGTGCCGATTTGCTAAAACAAAAACTGTAGGACGCAATAATCTTCTTTATAGAAGGAGCGTTTATAACATATAAGATAAGTAAAGTAGCGATGGAACGACATGTCCTATTCTCAACTGCTAGGCATTCGCTGTATTTTCATTGCATATCAAGACATCCATATTGTGTTAACATTTTAGTTGTATTACAAACATAACTTGTTGGTCATCATTAGAATCAAATTTGGAAGCTTTTATTTATTTCAACATTCCGATCCAGCAGCCATCTGGGCACTTGCCCTTCGGCCTGAGGCTATGGTGAATAAATTGCATAAAGCTGGTCGTAGGTGAAATACAGAGATTTGGTGTTCTGGGGAGATAGACACTTCGTATGTCCTGCAGTGCCGGACCGTCAAAAAAAAATAATTAAAGGGAGATAATTAACTCATTTTCTTTTTCCAATACAATTTTTTAAAATAAAATATTTAATGATATGCAATTTATAAACTTTACAAATAATCAAATTATTAAAAAGATAGCTTTGGATGAAAATTATTTAAATATCATGTTACTAGAGATTTTAAATGTACTTTTTTAAACAGCGGATTTACTATTCAGTTTGTACTATTACTTGCGTATTTGTTACCTAGAATTGTATTATGTAAAAATTGCCTTAAATCAAATTTATCTGTCATAAGCTTGCGCAGTTTCCTAATTGATTCTTAACAATGCCGGCTGTACATGCTTGATCATGATAGTGACTGTGTAAATGGCGAAGTGAGCTGCTCCACGACCAGGGTTGCCAGACGTCCGGCAAAACGAAGACATGTCCTACCTTTTAGACCTGTGTCCTCCGTCCGGCAGGCAACAGGCAAAGCTAAAAACCCTAAAAATGTCCGGCTCTTGTACGCCAGAGGTTTTAAAAGTCTTTGTACTTTTTATGTTCTTATCTACTGTCATTAAGTGGCTGGGTCGAGTAAAGTAAAACACTTGTCTTTAGCTGGAAATGTAAAATGTGTTGTTAGGTTAATAATTGCAGTGGAGTTTGTTTTTTCAAAGTTTCCCAAATGCAAGTTGCCATTCACAGTTACTAAAATATTGTGAACTTATTTTCTGTATCCCTGGACACAATGGTAATGTGGAAAGAATGTTCTCTATTGATAACGCTCAAGGGACAAGAAACAAACTCTTAGTTAACTCTGTAAAGGGCATCATTCTTACAAAGTACAACTTGAAAAATCTCATATGTATCCTGAACAGTTTTATACATTTGTGCACAATAAGGATCTTCTGCAAAAAGTTGGCTCGTTAGAGAAATATGTTGTATAATTAAGAAAGATGATAATATATAAACTGTTGAATTGACAGTTTTAATTTTCAATAATTTTAATAATGTAGCGTTTTTCTTTTTAAAAGTCAATTGAATTCATATTTAATTTTTTTTTAATACTTTTTCTTGGTTAATTTACTCATAGATAATTATTGGCAACCATTGTATTAAACTTGCTGATTCAATGAAAAAAATTAAAATTATTTAAATGAAACACTCAATGTGTCCTCCTTTTGGTACGCATGTGTCCTCCTTTGTCCTCCTTTTTGTCTCTCTGTGTCCTCTTTTTTTTTGGTACCCATGTATCTGGCAACCCTATCCACGACTGACTCGTCCTTCGGAGCAAAGTAACCAGGAAGTATGGGTTTGACGTCATGGTATGTTTACTTGGGAAAGAGTGATTGTGGATAGAAGTCATTAATCGCACTATTTGCACTTAACTATTCCTTACAACTTCACACCAACTCATGCATCACTTACAGTTATCTTATATATAACAGACGCTCCGTATATAAAGAAGATTATTGCGTCCTTCGCTCATCCGTGGTCTGAGTCTAGTCATGTATTTGCAGCATTTTTAGAAGTGTTTTAAATTATGTTAAGAATCTGGTTTTCCTGGTTTGTTCAGGCAACCCATTCCATGCCCTGATGCCACTCGAGAAGAAAGAGTACTTATATTATGCATTAGTTCTCGCATGTATTTATTCCTTAGCTTCTATCCAACTGACCCCTTCTTAAAATCGTGCATTTTATGATAACTTCTGAGGAGATTGACCATGAAAGGTTTTATAGAGCATAGTCAGAACTTTGAATTTTATCTTAAGTGTTATATGTAGCCAGTGCTATTTCTTTAGACAGGTTGTTGAGTTTCCTTCATTATTCAAAACAATTTTTGCAACTGCGTTTTGAATTCTTTGTATTTTCTTTTTCACATTCAACTCTGGCAATCCTATGTAGCCTACAGACAGTTACGCCTATAGTTTACGTGATGCTGAATTTTTGTTTTTCAAATTATTGCCTATTGTGAGATTTCAACCATAGAATGGCAAAGTTTTATAAAAGGTGAGTGTGTGGGGTGGGGGGTACAATTGTTTGACGAAATTCTATTAGGGGGGTAACTAAAGGTTTGAAAAATTGTTGACCTATGGAAAAAAAAGGGGGCGATGGGTATAACTGCCTAAAAATTGTTGACATAACTGATGGATGTCACATTATGAAAGCTCGTTTTTTTAAATGGTAGTGCAGGTTGACTTGTAGGCTGTTAGCACGCTGAATGAATTAGAAATGCTACTCTTGGCACACTATTATCAGCGACCCCTGATGTAGATAATTACCTCTCTAAAAAATTCCCTTGAATACCCACAACACAACCCACGACACTGCCCACGACAGTGCCTATGGAGACGACATGACCCGTGTGAACGTGACCAACCCTCCAGATTGACCCACATTCCGAAAAACTGTACTAACACATTACAAAAACTGTACTGACACATTACAAAAACTGTACTGACACATTACAAAAACTGTACTGACACATTACAAAAACTGTACTGACACATTACAAAAACTGTACTAACACATTACAAAAACTGTACTGACACATTACAAAAACTGTACTGACACATTACAAAAACTGTACTGACACATTACAAAAACTGTGCTGACACATTACAAAAACTGTACTAACACATTACAAAAACTGTACTGACACATTACAAAAACTGTACTGACACATTACAAAAACTGTACTGACACATTACAAAAACTGTACTGACACATTACAAAAACTGTACTCACACATTACAAAAACTGTACTGACACATTACAAAAACTGTACTGACACATTACAAAAACTGTACTAACACATTACAAAAACTGTACTGACACATTACAAAAACTGTACTGATACATTACAAAAACTGTACTGACACATTACAAAAACTGTACTGACACATTACAAAAACTGTACTGACACATTACAAAAACTGTGCTGACACATTACAAAAACTGTACTGACACATTACAAAAACTGTACTGACACATTACAAAAACTGTACTGACACATTACAAAAACTGTACTGACACATTACAAAAACTGTACTGACACATTACAAAAACTGTACTGACACATTACAAAAACTGTACTGACACATTACAAAAACTGTACTGACACATTACAAAAACTGTACTGACACATTACAAAAACTGTACTGACACATTACAAAAACTGTACTGACACATTACAAAAACTGTACGGACACATTACAAAAACTGTACTGACACATTACAAAAACTGTACTGACACATTACAAAAACTGTACTGACACATTACAAAAACTGTACTGACACATTACAAAAACTGTACTGACACATTACAAAAACTGTACTAACACATTACAAAAACTGTACTGACACATTACAAAAACTGTACTGACACATTACAAAAGCTGTACTGACACATTACAAAAAACTGTACTGACACATTACAAAAACTGTACTGACACATTACAAAAACTGTACTGACACATTACAAAAAACTGTACTGACACATTACAAAAACTGTACTGACACATTACAAAAACTGTACTGACACATTACAAAAACTGTACTGACACATTACAAAAAACTGTACTGACACATTACAAAAAACTGTACTGACACATTACAAAAGCTGTACTGACACATTACAAAAAACTGTACTGACACATTACAAAAACTGTACTGACACATTACAAAAACTGTACTGACACATTACAAAAACTGTACTGACACATTACAAAAAACTGTACTGACACATTACAAAAACTGTACTGACACATTACAAAAACTGTACTGACACATTACAAAAACTGTACTGACACATTACAAAAAACTGTACTGACACATTACAAAAAACTGTACTGACACATTACAAAAGCTGTACTGACACATTACAAAAAACTGTACTGACACATTACAAAAACTGTACTGACACATTACAAAAAACTGTACTGACACATTACAAAAACTGTACTGACACATTACAAAAACTGTACTGACACATTACAAAAAACTGTACTGACACATTACAAAAGCTGTACTGACACATTACAAAAAACTGTACTGACACATTACAAATACTGTACTGACACATTACAAAAACTGTACTGACACATTACAAAAACTGTACTGACACATTACAAAAAACTGTACTGACACATTACAAAAACTGTACTCACACATTACAAAAACTGTACTGACACATTACAAAAACTGTACTGACACATTACAAAAACTGTACTGACACATTACAAAAACTGTACTAACACATTACAAAAACTGTACTGACACATTACAAAAACTGTACTGACACATTACAAAAACTGTACTGACACATTACAAAAACTGTACTGACACATTACAAAAACTGTACTGACACATTACAAAGTCACAAAGTGATCACATATTGGCATTTTTGAAATCAAAAGTTAACGCTTATGAATTTCCTGGAACAAGCCCTATCTCTTCATTACTCAGATTAGATGCATAATACGTAAAGATTATCCACGACATTACATCAGCAGAAAAGTAGGCCAGGCGATTTATTTGATATATATTTTTTTTAATCATAAGCTTATATATTTGAACGAGTTACTGCGTGGGGCCTATTATTCAATTTGTGGGCTTTAAAATATCGATTATGCTGAAACAGAAGGGTGCTAGGGATTATCCAGGGGCGGGTGCTGCACAATCCAAACATATTGGACAACATTATGGAGGGGTTAATTTGAAAATGGTTCATACCAGCATGCATGTGAATTTCAGCGACTCCACCGTCAACTTCCAGGGCAAAGGTAAGACTGTTATTTTCTTAATTAATGTACTGGTATAGTTTGATATGTGTGTATGTGTATGTAGACGGTAGGCCCAACACATATACATAAATGGGAAGGTTTTTTTTAAATTTAAGATTCTTTGATAACGATGTCCCTATGGCTTGTTGAGTGGAGTGTCAACAAAACGGCCCAGGTTTGTGGCCCTGCCGCCGACCAAAATCCCTACCGCCCTGATGGAGATTTTGGGCCTGGTGGACGTAATAATCTTCTATCGTCTGTAAACAAAGTCAATAAAAAATAAGTCAATATTTGTAATACTTAATCGCAATGAAAACTTATCTTATCATCTTTTCTTATATATTACAGACGCTCTTTCTAAAAAGAAGATTATTGCGTCCTACGCTCATCCGTGGTCTGACTCTAGTCTTGCATTTTTTTATTAGTGTTTTAAATTATGTTAAGTTAATGGTTTTCCTAGTTTATTCAGGTAACCCATTCCATGCCCGGAACACTTTACGTGTTTGTTGATTCAGATCTATAAATCAAACTATCTAATAAAACTCCAGATTTTATTAAACGGTTTTACAAAAGTAACAAGTCCATTTAAACGCAATTTCTATCTAAAACATTATAGCATTAGACTCTATATAATAGAATATACGTCTCACTGCTACTAACAAAACTTTATTTAAAAAACAAATAGTGTATAAAAATGAATACGCTTAGGGGGCGTTTGCAATCACGTGACAAAAAGCACGTGATTTTTGTTTACTTTGTGTAGTGGTGTACAAGTACAATGGCCGCTGTATTAATAAAGTTTCATATAGGCTAGAGCTTTTTTTTTAATGATGTTTTGTGTTTTAAGTCTTATTAAGATTTAAGCTGTATTATGTGTGTTAAATAAAATAGGATATTTTATTATTATCATAGACATAGATCATAGACGATGTGAGCCTAATAGTGACTTGACTAGATAGCCTATTCACCCAACACTATCACTTGACATCGTAGCCTATCCTACGAAACATTAAAAGTGTAGGCCTATAAAGTGAAATTGAAAGTGTAAATAGGTCTAGCCGGCCCTAGCCTAATCACATTAATCAATTAATCTACAGTACTACTATTTACCGCCTTATTTTTGAGTAGGATAGCCAATATTCAAATGTGAATTTGGCAAGATAAGAAACTTCACCATATGCCATATTTGTTCCTCTATTTACAAATGACGTCACTAAAAAACTTAAGCTCCGCCCATTGCAAACGCTCTATTGCTGGTCCATTGTGAAGCAGCACTCTTCGGATTCCGTGGCCAGAAGGGCCTACAAGGGGATTGTGGCGTCCAGCACTATACACCTCAGCATTTACTTTCCCCAACTAATGTCAAGCACTTATCAGATATTGGTGGCTATAGAAACATCCACCAGACCCGTGGGAGGATAAATAAAATCTTGTTTTTATTTTACCTGGATTCGAACCCAAGACATTAGGAATGGCATTAATCTACCAACCGTAGACCACCGTAACAAATGAACTTTACTTACGTATTTCCTTACAGATGTGTAGAAAAATAAGTTTGAAACATAGATCTGTGTTAACTGAATTCCAAATGCACGATGTAGACAAGAGTGATGACAGGCCGGATATGTTCTGCGGGCCTTAGTCTGGAAAATAGGGGGGGGGGCATGCTTTATAGACTGACACTATAATGATGTGGTTAAAAATGGGTTAATTTAAGGGTTTGAAATATCATTTACATGTTTTTTTTAAATACCAAAGACCCCCGACCCCCCCCCCATCCGCACCAAACCGTCTTAGTAAACACTGGAGCTATAGATCATCAGAATAATTTCATGAACGTTAACTCTTTATCTCATTGTAGGTCATGGAGTTCAGATTTCAGTCTCGGTTGATGCCCCTGTATTTAACAGAAAGCAGCTGACACAAGCACAACAGTATCCTTACTTTTAATAAACGACAAGAACTTAACTTTGTTTTTTATAATCGTGAATCGTGATGATAGAATTAATATTTTTTTATGATAATGGCGAGCAATGGTGGCCGACCACCTTTCCATTAATGCCCCGCCCCCCCCCCCCCCCAAAAAAAAAAAAAAAAAAAAAAAAAAAAACCTGCTCAGTTTTCCTTAATGAAATCAACACAGACAATACCCAATATCAAATGTTAATACACAAAAGAAAGCTGTAAAATGGAAAGGACGTCCAAACCTCTACGGCGAGTTTCGGTCCCCAAATAACCGAAGGAATAAAAAGGTATGCGCAATGATAATTCTAATTGTACGCCATATATCTAATTTGTATTTATTATAAAGTAATTAAGCACTTATGAAAAATATTTTTGTTAAATCATTTCTTTGGTTTTTCAATTATTTTATTTTTTAAATATGTGGGTAGTCAGTTTAAAAGTGTAACGTCCTGTCTCGGATTAGGCTACCAATGATGAATAATATTTTTATAGCATTGGTTATTGTGGATCTGTGGAAGATGACCTCTCCCACTTCCGATGGGGATAGGCCCTATGTCACTGATCTATACTTATTTATAGACCAGTAGTGGAAAATATTATTATTTTAGTAGTCTACTTATTAATTGGAATAATTTCATTCATTACTTTTAGAACGAATTACTTATTTTTACCTTAAAAATTCCCTAAAACGAAAAGGCCCTGTAGTGATTCCGTTCGCAGAAGCTATGTACTATGACTTTTTTTTCCTGAGCATTTCTTTCTCGTTCTGGCCAATAATGTTTTTTTTCCCCACCCCCTCTCCCCACAACTTTTGTGCAAATAATAAATCAATATGTGTATTCTACATCAGGGGTCGGTATACTTTTGCTAATAGTAACCTAAAGTGTGTCAAAATAGGATTTCTAATTCATTCAGCGTGCCAAGAGCCTCAAAGTCAACCTGCGCTATCAATCAATTTCTTGTAGAAGAGACTTGAACTGCGTTTGCGTGAGCCTTCCGCGTGCCATTGAAAATAACTCTGCGTGCTAAGTAAGGCACGCGTACCGTAGGTTGCCGGCCCTTATTCTACATTATTGTATATCAGGATCACACAGATAAGTAACGATTCAACGGCGATATTTATCATGATATGAGAAATGTAGTACAAAAAAAAAAGCCATCATCTTGGGAACCAGCCAAAGTGCGATTAGAGCACGTGTTAATAATTTGCGTCTATGGATATTAAATAATATTAATCCGTGAGGCTAAAAAGGTGATATCCCATTGAAAGGTGAAAGGTTATGTAAGGCCAAAGTAAATGCACACACGTAAGGGTTATAATAAAGTGACGATGTCATGTGCTAACCCTTACTTTGACACGGTTTAGGAATTTTTATTTTTTTTCAATTCCACCTTTCCCAACGGAGACCTTTGTAGTTCTAAATTGATTTTTTAAAAAGAGTAGCGGGGTATTGTTGTACTGTTTACTTTAAACACATCAAATGAAATTTTTATATAAAATCAAATATTTTTTTTTCTATACAGAGACAAGGAATTTTATGCAAGCCTCCAGACCTTGGTACTACTGAGATAGCAGATGGTGTGCCGCATTACTACAAGAACAAGATGGAGCCAGACAGAACCGGTAAAAGAACAAAACCGGAAGAGGGTAAAGATGAATTGCATTACTACAAGAACAAGATGGAGGCAGACAGAACCGGTAAAAAAACCAAACTTGAAGAAGGTGGAGATGTGCCGCATTACTACAAGAACAAGATGGAGCCAGACAGAACCGGTAAAAGAACAAAACCGGAAGAGGGTAAAGATGAATTGCATTACTACAAGAACAAGATGAAGGCAGACAGAACCGGTAAAAGAACAAAACCGGAAGAGGGTAAAGATGAATTGCATTACTACAAGAACAAGATGGAGGCAGACAGAACCGGTAAAAGAACAAAACCGGAAGAGGGTAAAGATGAGCTACATTACTACAAGAACAAGATGGAGGCAGACAGAACCGGTAAAAGAACCAAACTCGAAGATGGTGGAGATGAGCCGCATTGCTACAAGAACAAGATGGAGGCAGACAAAACCGGTAAAAGAAAGAAACCGGAAGAAGATGAACACCGCAGAATAAACACCAAGGAAAGAACTCCCTCGGACAGCGAGCCCGGGGCGAGAGAAGAAAGGCGCTCGGGAATTGGTGAGTTGGGAAATACGAAGAGAAATCTAAAGAGAGTATTTGATGAGAGCTTTGGGGTTGAGGATATGCCTAAGCACTTCGAAAGAAAAACTGATAAAATAAAAGCAGACGAGGGTGAAGGCCGCACGAGAGAGAAGTTTCGTAGAGAAAAGGAAACTTCTAAAACAAAGTTGAATGATGAATATTATAAAAGTAAGAAAGTAAGATTTGATGATAAGGAAGATTATAGCAGGACACCAAAAAGAAAGAAATTTAATGCGATAGGAAGAAAAGAAGCGAATAAATATGAGGAAGACACGGATGAATCAGAGCCGGAAATCAAGAAAGTCCAATCTTCAAAGAAAGGTCACTCTTCTTGTTTACACGCGATATTGAAACTAAAAAAAACGAAGAGAAGAAGCAATGACAAGACAAAATGACAATTAATGTGAACGGAATAATATGACTGACAGTGACATAGAAATAAATAAAGAAGGGGAGACGATGCAGTATTGGTGACGATGAAATTCAGAAGAGTTACACGTCCAAAGGTAAAGGGATGTCATTCAGGCGAAATTTTGACAAGGATGGCAACTACCAAGAACAAGGGGAGACTAATATTGTATCAAGCAATGCCACTGTAATAGATGTAAGCTTATACGTATTTTTCTAGATCGTTGGGTAGCTCTGGTGCCGGCTGCTGAGAATGTTTATGAATAAAAACAAGTTATGAATAGAAACAATTACATTTACAATAAAAAGATACAGATAGATCTATAGTTTATAAGCTTACTACATGTGTTGCATATTTTTCTGACTATATTAAATGCATTTTTGCTCATATTCATTTGGTTTCGGAATAAATAATGTTGATAACCATAATATGTAGATCAGTAGTGAGAGATATTGTATAATGCAGTAGAAAAATATAATACAACTATTCCAGCTTTAAATAACACTATGAATGACAAAGATGTCACGTAGGACATAGACTATATTTAATACGATCAATATTCCTACAGTTGAGAATTTTATATTATATAGTGTTTGTTTAACGTTTTTAATGATGCACATACACAAATATTTATTGCTTATTTGCATATAAGTATTTTTAAAGAATACCGGCGTAATTCTCATCCCAATTATACCCTCCCCCCCCCCTCCTTCTTCCCCCGTTAATCATAATAGGCTTATGTACCCATGGGCCTCATCGCTGGGGAAATGTGGAAACCACCAGCAGGCTTGCATCAAGAGTACGCTGGTGGGCTATTAAACCCTCTGTGCGTCCTCGGTCTCATTGCACCGCCGAGAGGCTCCGAGCATCGGTGGGGAGGAAGCAATGTTGCGAAGCGCTCCCGCCTCAAACCCCGCTCTTGTGCCTGGGTGTCCATGCCTGTAGTATGGGGATTTGTGCTAAGGGGCGACAGTGCAGATATTACGGGCGAGCCACCACGATGATCCGAGGGGAATTCCACAGTAGGGAGATTCAATGTAGAGCATGTGGCTGCGGAGACCGTACCCTATGTGATGGAGTAATGTAACCTTAGTATGCCCCTCCCTCCCCCCTTTGGTCCAACCTTGAACATTGTTACGCTCTGGACGTAATAGCCGGAAGGCTCGTCCGATTTTATTAGTATAGTAGTCATTATTAAATTATTGATGCAGTTTCAATATTAAATTAATTTACATATAACGTTAACAGTGTAAATATTTGTTTATCGTACAGAATAAGAAAAAGTTGTCTCAAAGTCTATTTCTCAAAACAACTAAAAATTGTTGGGGGGGGGGGGGGGGGCAACTAAACCAGTGACATTTGTAGCTCTATCCCGATCTATATAGATATCTAATCAAAATATTTGTATTGGTTGTGTGGTTATGAACTTTTGATAAAGAGTTTTATTTTTGCTCGCTTACGTAACCTTGTTCTATTCTTTAACCATCACGTTCAGCAGGGACATCGATATGTGTATCAAGCAGTGGCGTAGGCTCGATTTGATCTGATTGGTCACTGCCACGTTCTGCCACTGAATACAACAATATTGATACATTGTTTAAGTAGACTAGAAAGTAGTTGTATAACAAGCTTGCGTGTGACCGTTAAAAAAAACTCAAAGGTATTTTTTAACCAATTATGACATAAGTCTCGCTTATTGATGTACCTTTGTCAATTGTTATTACCATATTATTTCCTTTAATAGACATTGTGTATGGTATAGAAGTTTTATTTATGATAACAGCTATTTAACAACATGATATGTTTGGAATGAAATGTAAACTCACTAGATTCTAATCTATGTCGATGTGATCGTGAGTAGGTGTAATGTTTTTGTGTATCATGTCTGTTGTGTGTCCTCTGTATGCATATGTTGTGTGTCATTGTGTTGTGTGTCTTGTGTATGCACGTGTTGAGTGTCTTGTGTATGCACGTGTTGTGTATCCTGTGTATGCATGTGTTGTGTTTCCTGTGTATGCATGTGTTGCGTGTCCTGTGTATGCATGTGTTGCGTGTCCTGTGTATGCATGTGTTGCGTGTCCTGTGTATGCATGTGTTGCGTGTCTGGGAGTTATGTATGTGTGTTTGTACTAAAGATTATATTATCAGTACACTTAGTCTTGTTTACGTTGATCAAAAACATAACAAAGAATTAGACATTAATAAACACAATATTTAGAACTATCACACATGGCATCTAAACAAATGCCCTACACCCCATCACCACCCCAAAAGAACCCCACAAAAATAGTGCGAAACTCATCGTCCAAAGCTTATGGGGATGGGGACGATGGTGCGGGGGAAACACAATCTGCACTTGAAATTCTCGTCACCTCGCGCACATTTCTGGTGATATAGTCCCAAAGAATTGTATGAAAAAAATAAACTTTCTGGAAAATCAACAACTTGGTAGATCTATCATTTAAAAGACTAATCAAAATGCAAAACTCAACGAGTCTAACCACGGATTCGCGCAGGACGCAATAATCTTCCATACAGAAGGTGCTACTATAAATTATAAGATCGGATAAGGATGCGGTTGGTGCGATTGAACTATTTTAGATCTGCATTTTTTTTATTCCTTTACAGAAAATTGATGTGAATATGAATATCGTCTCCATTAGATATTTTAAAAAATAAGAAGAAAGAAAAATAAGAATATATGTTAAAGGTCTTGAAACGTCAATGAAAAACACACAACACATTTATTATAGAAGAAATCACTCTCTTAAAACGAGTAAATGAACAATAAAAGTGAAACATTAACATACACACACTTTTTCCCGCGTCAAATTCCACGATTTCAGAGTCATCATTGGAGATTTTAATTAATAATATCATAAAAATTGTTTATACTTTGAAACAGTAACACCGGGTATCAAAATGTGAATAATAAGGAAAACTAAATTATTGATTTCAGCATTCAAACGTCCGTGATTGGCTCCAGAGGTTGACGTCTGCGGATAATGTCCGAGGCCTTCTCTCCAATCATGATGGTCGGCACGTTGGTATTGCCCGAGACAATCCAGGGCATAATAGAGGCATCGACAACACGGAGTCCAGATACGCCTTTCACTCTGTACGATATATGTAGCATATGAACATATATTAGTATAAATGCCATGAATATATATTAATCTAAATAAGTATATTTTTATAGCGCTGCCGAAAAACATTATGTTTGTTCAGAGTAATTTAACATTTAACATAATATAGCATGGATAGAAGCGCTATAGAAGCGCTATATAAATTACCATTACCATTAACATTGAGCGACAAAAACATACATACAGCCATTTTTAATGTATATTTATATAAGCTTATATATATATACTAACGTCAGGTACCCATCAGAGCTGGGTAGACTCAGGGACACCCTTAAGTCCCGGGAAAAAATCCTAGCTTCCACCAGGAATCGAACCCAGAACCTTCGGATCGCCAGTCGAAAGCGCAGCCACTCGGCCACCGTTTATAAATATATAAGCACAAACTATTATATATGTTTTAAACATAAACAAACACATATTGTTGAATGTTAAATTGTGGCCTAAAGACGAACTGAAAAGAAAGTTGTTTTATTTCTTTATTGCACCAAGGCATATTTTCTCTAATAAACTCAGAAGCACTAGATAGAGATGGTTTCTATTAAATCATTTTATAATTCGTGTTGTGTTTATTGTTAGAATTGTAATAAGATCAGTCAAAGAGAAACAATCCTGTATAGTTTGTAATGCACTGCGTACTGCGTGCACAGGAGTTATCTTAACATAAGAAAACACGAGCAATGTATATAAGACAATTCTTTTAAAATGTGTATGCTCATTTTTCACACACACATTTTTTGAAATTGTCCATTGACTTATCTTATCTTATATATCTTATTCGTATACATTACAGACGCTCCTTCTATAAAGAAGATTTTTGCGTCCGACGCTCATCCGTGTTCTGAGTCTAGTCTTGCATTTTTATTAATGTTTTAAATGATGTTAAGCTACTGGTTTTCCTCGTTTGTTCAGGCAACCCATTCCATGGGCGAATGCCACTCGGGAAGAAAGAATACTTATAAGCATTTGTTTTCGCATGAGGGATAAGGGAGGTGTTTTTGTCTTTATGTTTATCTGAGCTTTGCAACAAAGCTCTTATTAGGTTGTATTTCTTGTGCCGCCAGACTAGGACTCACCTTAGCTCGGGGTCGACCACAGAGGTGGGGTCGTCAGCGGGGCCCATCTTGCACGTGCCGACGGGGTGGTAGATTGTCAAGGGCCGAAGTCTCACCAGGCATGCCCAGTACTGGTCAGACTCGTAAGGAAGGTGGGCGCACGCTTTGGCTGGCGTTTTCTCTGTCAACTCCGCTCCCACGTCCTTGAGTGGCTTGCTTGCTACTATCTTCTTGCACTCGTGTATACCTTTAAGGGGGTTTATATGATCAATGTAGGTTAGACATAATATCACTGTTAGCGACAATATTGAATTATTGCATGATGAGAACTGTAGTATATAGAATATATAGACTTAAATAATAAAGTTGTGTACATTAAAAAAAGGTGTAAGTTTATTAGATTCACCAAAGTCTATAATGTGTTGGACCGCTTGCTTTTATATTTCTGCTATTTGATAACTCGAATGACTTCTTTTCGGAATTCCCGATTCCCCTTTGCACTGCACACTTCCGTTTTATTTAATAGCTATGATTTTCTTAATGAAAAATTAAAATTAAAATCGAATGTTATATACAGCGGAAACCTTTAATGCAATCGTAGGAGCGTAGAAGTCATTCAAGACAGCCTTATTGGTTGAGCACGGAAAAAAAAAACATAAAAGATCTAGAAATAGAGCAAGTGGCCCATTTTATTATAGTCTTTGTACCCACAAACATGTTTCCCACTGTAATCTACAATAGTGATTCCCAAACTTGTTTGTGTGACCCTTATATATTTGTAGCTTTGGTGACCCGTTATTTTTTATTTCGTGGCCTGGTGCGGCATTTGGGATACTTTGATCTATAGAATAATGTAATATATAGCTTGGTTGTGTTTTCCAAATGTTTACATCTTTTTAAATTGTTGCATGCGGCACCAACCTATGTACAAGCATGCCTGCCTACCTCGTATTAACGGTTCTACGTCTTCTGATTTCTCGAAGTAATTTGCTAAGATGGCTGGAGAATCGAAAGGGTCTTTGGTCTTCAAGGTCACCCTGCCCCGACTCTCTGGTCGAAGCAAGGACGGTAAACAGCAAAATCCGTAAACAGACGATTCTCTCTCTATCAAGTCGGCCTTCACCTTGAAAACAAAAGAAAAAATAAAGAACGATAACTGTGGTTCGGTTGTAAATATTTGTAAAATGTTGGATAAGAGTCGAAAGTCGCAGTTAGAAAGATAAACACCGTTACCCGGTAAGTTGAAATCAATAGTTGTGTTTTTTGTTTTATCGATTGCCATAATATTAAACGAAAATTGTTACAAATTAGTCAATATATAGCCGCTTTATGTTTCATACAGATAGCTTATAACGCTATAATGCAAACGTTATTTTTGGTAGGGTGAATGACGTGATCCCCAAAAGGGAGATAATGAGCTCCGACACGAAGTACATGTAGACCTGGCCTATTGCCAGTTGTTTTTGTTTTTTAAGTTTTAAAAGCCACCTTTACTTTGACACAAATAACAGGTGCTCTTCAAATTCGGGTAGACTTCGGGACACGCCCGGGAATCAACAAAAAAGGGCGTTTAACTCTGATTCGAACCAGAGATCTTCTGTATGACAATCCAAGCGCGCTGCCGTTAGACCAAGATGTACAAAGAAATCGATCAACTAACATTATAAAACTAACAACAAGAAATATTATAATGCTAAATAAACTCCTATCATACAGAATAATAAGAAGAAAAAACACAGTGTTGTACGAGCGGAAGTTTAGCTATATAGGCTGATTAAATAGAATTAAATAGGCTGATAATAAAGTGGGCCGATTACCTCATCATTGTAGCCTAAAGCATCAACATTTGGGTGAGGTAAAACCGTAATAAAATGAATTTCCAAGTCTGGCCAGTCGATTTTCTGTGTTTCCGGTGTAGTGCTTTTAAAAGCTAAAACTTCCACTTGGTATGCAGACGTGAGAAAACCTGGCAAAGAAAAAATAGTACAGTGTAGGGATGTTAAACGAAAACCGGAATACCGGATTCCGGTTTTGAAACCGAATTTGATTTACAAAACCGGATTTCGGTTTGTTGGTTGGAAGTTGGAAGGTAATCATTACTTCAAGTAGAAGACCCTTTTTTTTTGGTTATAATGGAACTATTTTTAATAAATAATGTTGGATTCGCACAAAACAATTCCTGAAATGCTTTGCTAACACTATTTAGTCTTAGATACTGTATTTCCAAATACCATCTATGGCTTGCGATAAAAACAACATCAAACCAATTGTAAAGTAACAGTTACAATTAACATGAATCTTTTTACTTGTCAGCTCATCTTTTAGATGTGCGCTGCTCTTTGATGTACGCAATGGAGAGACGCAAACTAGCCCTTCCCTTGTGACCCTGAAAAATTCGGCTAGACACCGCGTCTGTGCTTTATTATTAACGGCACTATTAAGTACACATACACGCGAAACCTTTCAATACATTATTTTTCAAGTTACCCTATAGTCTATGCCTCTTTAAATGCTTCTTAATATTATGGTCAACGATAATTGGTAATTTGATTATCACTATTGAAAAATTGAAATTTGGACCCGAGTCCATCAGAATGACAGTACAACGCACTAGCCCTAGACCAATGAGCCCCCCTCCCCCCATTACCGTATCTGATTGAAAAACTCAAAGATAGATATTTTAAACAGAATGACTTTTTACCTGTGCCAAAAATCTTGTACTCAAGGTAGGTTGACCATTTCTCTAAACTGTTATAAGGTGAAGACAAGGGTTCTCTGATTTTGACACCAAGATCAAAGAACAGGTGGTCCTGGAGGTTCTCACCGACAGGTAGATCGGCAATAACAGGGATCTGGATATAAATATAAGACAAATAAAACATCCATTGTTTCATTAGATATCCATTGTTTCATTAAGACATCCATTGTTTCATTAAGACATCCATTGTTTCATTAGATATCCATTGTTTCATTAAGATATCCATTGTTTCATTAGATATCCATTGTTTCATTAGATATCCATTGTTTCATTAAGACATCCATTGTTTCATTAGATATCCATTGTTTCATTAGATATCCATTGTTTCATTAGATATCCATTGTTTCATTAAGACATCCATTGTTTCATTAGATATCCATTGTTTCATTAGATATCCATTGTTTCATTAGATATCCATTGTTTCATTAGATATCCATTGTTTCATTAGATATCCATTGTTTCATTAGATATCCATTGTTTCATTAGATATCCATTGTTTCATTAGATATCCATTGTTTCATTAGATATCCATTGTTTCATTAGATATCCATTGTTTCATTAGATATCCATTGTTTCATTAGATATCCATTGTTTCATTAGATATCCATTGTTTCATTAGATATCCATTGTTTCATTAGATATCCATTGTTTCATTAGATATCCATTGTTTCATTAGATATCCATTGTTTCATTAGATATCCATTGTTTCATTAGATATCCATTGTTTCATTAGATATCCATTGTTTCATTAGATATCCATTGTTTCATTAGATATCCATTGTTTCATTAGATATCCATTGTTTCATTAGATATCCATTGTTTCATTAGATATCCATTGTTTCATTAGATATCCATTGTTTCATTAGATATCCATTGTTTCATTAAGATATCCATTGTTTCATTAAGACATCCATTGTTTCATTAAGACATCCATTGTTTCATTAAGACATCCATTGTTTCATTAAGACATCCATTGTTTCATTAAGACATCCATTGTTTCATTAATAACAAATTATTATTTTTTAACTTAGATTAGCGTTTTCCCAAAAAACATTTTCGTGACCAGTTTCGTTCTTTTCAAAACGTTTAAACAAACTTTCTAAAAAAAACATCGTGGTTGCAAGCATTAAATCGCCAATACCCTGCTGACATCCAATCCTTGCCACCCTGCTGGAGGTTTGGGCGAAGGCCGAAATGATATCTGTATAGAAGAAACGTCTGTAGACGCAAGTAGCCTACATTTAAGCATTTGTCAAATGTGAACTGCTAAACAATATCCGAGACTAGATACTGTGCACGATGGGCTGTGTTACTAAAATAAATATAGTGCTTCTATCCATGCCTAACATTTAGCATGCTCATGCTTGGTATAAATTGCACTTTTGTACCCATGGGCCTCATCGCTGGCGAAGTGTGAAAACCATTGATACGCTTTCATTACACGGTGGGCTAATGCATGGGGGACAGCACCTGCTGCGCGTCCCGATTATCCTGGCACTGCCGAGAAGCTCTGAGATTCGGTGGAAAGAAGTCATTGAGGGCAATAGCCCGTCTCAACACAGCCCTGGTGCCTAGATGCCCAGACCTATAGTCTGGGATTTGAGCTACCGGGCGACGGTGCAGGTATACGAGCGAGGTATTCACCACGATAATGATCCGAGAAATTTCCGCAGGTGGGGTGTGAAGTGTAGTGCATGTATTGTGGAGATTGTACCCTATGTTACGCGACACACTTTTTCGGCGTGCCGTGGGTGGTTAGTCTCGGACAGGACCTTGGTGTGAACCTTGGTCCACGCCTTAGGCGTCAGATCCGAGAGGCTTGTACGTTGTTTTTTGTTTTTTTGTTTTCTTTTTTTTTTTACATGTGCAATTGGTATAAATTGCAGTATCAGATGTATGGGTACGTAATGAACACATCCACTAGTTAGAGAGAAAGGTTTTTTTTAACTCGTTTTAAAAGACTCTTCTGTCTCAGAATCGCTCATTGTCTGGGGCAAGCTGTTCCATGTGTCTGGGGCAAGCTGTTCCATGTGTCTGGGGCAAGCTGTTCCATGTGTCTGGGGCAAGCTGTTCCATGTGTCTGGGGCAAGCTGTTCCTTATAGAAGTCGCCACAAATTCAAACGAACGCACTCCAAAGGACTTCTTTTTGTGTCCATCTACACTGGTAACTTTCAGGAGTGACTGTGATGAGGTGCGCAGTGCCTTTGAAGGGGCGCTTCTTCGATATGAGTTCTTGAATGTAGGAACGTGCAGTGCCATTAATGCATCCGTAGGTAAAGGACATAATTTTGTGATAAATGCACTTCAATATACTGTTATCGGTGTGTCACTGGTATATCACTTATCACTGTCAATTGATGCATTTATTTGTACGACCCAGTAATTTTGCTTTCGTGGCCGATATAGGATTGTAACCAGGCATTGGGGAATCGTTAGTTGAAATGTATGTTTAGGTAGACTTATCTGAATGCAAGATTTTAAAACACTGGCAAAAACGAAGAATTTGTGAGAAGTATTAGACCTACTTTGTTTTAAAAAAAAGCCCCTCTTCCATCCCGGACTTTGCATGTTTATTCATTCACCTTTGGGCACAGCTTACCAGAAGCATAATTCCCAGTTGCCTTTACCCCCCCCCCCTCCTCCCTAGATTTGAGCTCAAGACACTCTGGAATAGCCACCCAGCGCTCTGTCCACCTTGTCCTATCAAAGCTTAGTGAAAACTAGAAATTGTAATAAGCTTAAAGCTTTTGACTTTGTTAAGTTCTTTCCTTAGTACTAGTTGGTGTGGTATGCAACAGTTTATTATTAGTAAATTCAAATAGCGGGATATAATACTTCAGGCATTGAGGACAACAGATTTTTGGATGCAAGAGCTTACCTTTAAATCGTCCAGGTGTTTCTTCGGCCCGATGCCAGACAACATTAGAATCTGGGGTGACCCAATGGCTCCCGCAGACAAAATGACTTCTTTCCTCGCGGATATTGTGTATTTTCTGCCATTTTTTATGACCTCCACTCCACCTGCTTTTTTGTCTTTGATGATGACCTGTTTAATGGGGAGGCATAATAGTTTACATTTTGTCTTCATTAATTAAACACGCAGAAAAAAACGAGCGCCAATTGTTTCACTGAAATTGTCCTCCCATCTTTAATTGTAATAAAATTATTGTGTTGTTACGGTTACTCCTCGTGTAGTTTCATTAGATTTGTCAAGTAACAAATAGAAAAGTTACAGTAAACTGACCTTCTGAACCAAAGACCTGATTGCCACATGTAAGTTTTGCCTGTGGAGAATCGGGTGAGTGTAAGACCTACTGGTACTCCATCTTTCACTGTTTTCACCGTTCACTTGACTATGAAATATTCCTGCAGTTAAATAGTGATGTGAACTGAGCTAATAGCGGAAATACACAGATTAGAGTTAACTCTTATATAGACTACTAGTTGAATTCCCCGGCGTTGCTCGGGAGAAAATAAAACAGGCCTGCATAAGCCGCCATAAGCTACAGAAATAAAATTATAAACTATAATGACGAGAAAGCTTTTTTTAAAAATAATATTCATTGAAATAAATAAAATTGTAGATAAAAAAAAAAGGTATAGACTAACTGGAGAATCGAACCCTTGTCGATCCGATACGTTAATCACTTAGCTAACGAAGACACATGTCCGAAGTGAAATCGCAAAGTCTTTAAATTAACGAATATGATTGGTTGAAGACACACACAGTCTACTTTATATATATAGATATAGATAAAATATATAAAAGTAAGTAAAGTACCCGTCGGACCGAGTTGATCCATAGGTCCGATGAAGCAGCGTTCACCAGTTTTTGTGGCCACGGCATACTAGGTGATTGTGTGGCCAGCACTATGCACAGACGCCTTTACTTTAACCCAACTAAGGTCAGATACCCATCAGAGCTGGGTAGACTCAGGGACACCCTCCAGACCCGGGAAAGGGTCCTAGCCTGCACCAGGATTCGAACCCGGGACCTTCGGTTCGCCAGTCGAAAATAATAAATTTTGAAGTATTTGTCTTTTAACCAGTATTTATAACATTTGATGGAGCAAAAACGTTTTAAGAAATGCGTGTGCAACATAATCTCATGAACAGGGCGGCGATAGGGCCGCCAGTACAATACTGATCACAGGTTCTAAGAATTAATAAGAAATAGTTCTGTTAAGTTCTGTTTAAAAAAAAAAAAAAAAAAAAAAAAAAAAGTTTACCTTCCATAGATTTTCCGTTATAGTCTTCGTTCCTTGCATAGCCCACACTATGGCCAGCGTCCACAATTTTCTGAGCCACTGGCTGGGATTTGATTCGATTAACCGGCACTGGGCCACCTTTACCACGGTACACTGCAAGACACATTAGGTTATAGTCTGTGTAATTCTAGGGGTGTGTGTATGGTATATAACTTTCTCTGTGTCAGAAGTGGTGTATAAAAATGTGTCAGTAAAAGAAATGGATTGTGGAAATGTTTCAAAAAAAGAAGTGGGTTCTCAATGTAAGCGTATCGGTGGTTTACACACTTCGCAATACATTTTTAGGCCCATGGGTGTACAGAAGTGTTCGGTACTCACCAGACTTGCTGATTCCATCGATCTGGGTGTCCTCCAGCTTCTTGAAGTAAGGCAGAACGTGGCGGTAGTCCCAGGCGTCCGATTTTGTGTACCTGGCCCACCTGTCGTAGTCGTGCCTGGACCCGCGGACGAACTGCATGCCGTTAATGCTGCTGGTGCCACCTAGGATCTTTCCTCTGGGCCAGTAGGATGTCTGAAGAAAGAACAAAGACCATGCATTGCTCTTGATTAGGCATATAATCAATTTACTTTTTTTTAACGACAATACGTTAAAAAACGGAAAAAAAGAAGAAAGAGTGACAAAAAGAAAGACAGACAAATGTATAGAAAGATATAAACACTAAAGACAGGGAGAAAAAAGAAGCAGTTAAGACAGAACGAAGGAAAAAACAAAAGGAAGACAGAGAGACAGAAAAAAAAAGCAAGAAAGATAAACGGCAAGATATTAGTCAATCTTATGAATTTACAGACGTTCCTTCGAGATAGAAGGATTATTACGTCCACTAGGCCAAAAACTCCTGCAGGGCGGCAGGGATCGGTCGGCGGCAGGGACAGAACCCGCGACGTGTCGGCTGACAGTCCGGGGAACTAACCACAGGACCAGCCGGCCCTCTCAATGGCCAGAAAGAAAAAAAACCCAGAAAGAAACGAAGATAGTGATGAAGATGTCAAGAAATAGGTGGACGAAAAGAACAGCATAGACAGACAATTAAAAAGGAAAGACAGACGGAAAGACAGTAGTAAAAAAAAAAAGAACAGAAAATGGCATTAAGAAAAGGGAAAGAAAAAATGTATAGTTGAATGAATGGAGAAACAGGGAAGGAAAGAAGGATGAACATTATTAGTGTTTGTTCACCCCATTTTTAAATCCTTTCATAACACCAGACTGCGGTTCTGTAGAATATCCCCAGTCCAGGTCTGTCCGCCATGTTGTCACGGCCAGGCCCGGCGTGACGATTTTCTCATTCTCCCAGTCGTCCTCGCCGGCTTCCAGCAGAAGCACAGTGACCTTCGGGTCCTCTGATAGCCGGTTGGCCACCACGCAGCCCGCTGACCCGGCGCCGACTTGTAAAAGGGAAAAAAAGAAGAGTTCGTGATGCTTTTTTTAACATGAAATCGCATCCATTATTAGGTTCATTTTTAACATCAAATTTCAAAAAGAGACTGTACACACATACACACACACACACAGTAAGATCACTACTATATATGTAGGGTGAGCGATTCACCAGTTGAATGTGTTGTTAGTTTGTTCCGTTAGGATTAGACTATCTATTTTTTCCTATTCCCTCTCCCACCGGCCATGTTCGAGCTGCAATTAGCAAGGCGACACCTCTAGGAATCTAAGCTTAAAAAACGTCTTGCGAGGGGAGACAGGTCTCTTAGAGCACTTGTGCTTTGAAAAGAGGTCCTTGCGGCACGGTAATCTTGACCGTTGGTTTCATAGTAAACCGGCCCTCTCAATGGGCCATTGGGTTGGCAAAATAATATTTATCGAGATAGCTTCTTACAGTGCTGCGTTAGGTGGTCGAGACACAAGCAGCTCAATACTGAATGGCTATGTTTCGTGTGTGTACGCACAGTATTGAGCTGCTTGTTCTCCAGGGAAAAAAGTGTGGTTGAAAAGTGGGATCTGAGCGGCGACTCCCTCCCCGTGCAAGTAGTCTTACCGACCGAGTGTCTCTAGGTCGGCGCCGTTCGAACGTGTTTCTATGCCGACGTCGGTAGACTCGGCTGCGGGAACGATAGCTATCCTGGTCCACGCCAACGAAGGGCAGTAGCGACTAAACATGATGATTCTCTTTTTCGAGGCCTGTAAATGGATTGAGTACACAATTAACCTTACATTATGTACACATTAACCATGTTGGGATATATGACAAACACCACGCTATTACATTCTTTGATTATGTTTTTAAACTTGAGCTGGTAATACCAACGCGGCGGAATGGTGGGGCGTAGACAGCGTCCTGATAACCCTGGTGGGGCGGGAAACAGCTCTCCTGTGGGTTGTTTGCTAAAAGTTCCACTAAACTTCACTCTCCACGATGTAAACGACAACACTCCATGCGATGTACCTAACGGGCTACAGGTGGTTGCCGACCAGAAGGCATTCATCGCCTTAGACCAGTGGTACCCAACCGTCTTAATGCCGCGACCCTTTAATACAGCTTCTCTTTTTGTGGCGACACTCAACCATAAAATTGTTTTCTTCGCCACCTAATAGTCTAATTGTAATTTGCTATTGTTATGAATTCCAACGTAAATACGTTTTAAAACTTTTCCTCCCGACAAGCATCCTACTTCAGAGTGATAAAACAGTTCGTTGTTCGGCGCATTCAACTTGTTGCACAGTGGTGAAAACAGTCGTCTGTATAAAGAGCTCGTCTTTACAGAATTAACACAACTTATGACGCTTTTAATTACTTCTTGTAGTTCTTGTGGCAACGTCTTCCTTGCTAATATTTGCCGATATTATACAGTTAGTTCCGATTACTTTTAGTGAATAATTCAGTCCCAAACATTGAAATCCAGTACAAACATCGTAGACACTAGGGGTCGGCACCCATTTGCTAATAGTGTGGCAAACTAGAATTTCTAACATTCAGCGTGCCAACAGCCTAAAAGTCAACCTGCTCTATTATACTTGTTTTATTGTTGTTCATAAGACAATTAATTTAACTCTGTAGCAAGACTAAAGCCAAAAGCAAAGGAAATCTATAGAGAATATCGTCAAAGCATTTTATATTTAATTAAAAAAAATAACGTGTTTGTGATTATCATCTTTTTATTTGCATTTATATCAAATACAAAATGTTAATACAAACTATTCATACTTTATATACCATTTTGTAAACATTATCACTTGGTTATCAAGTTAAGGTTCAAGCAACTGCTAATATTTATTATAATATGTTCTCAGTTTAACTGAGATTTTCTTTAATTTGTTATTTTTTTAATTTCAAATACGTTTATTCAATTCTTTTACTTGTATTTATAATTATTTGTTCAAGCCGTAGAACGTACACAACACTAGTAGAAACCAACGTTCGTTAAACGCATTGATGCATGGTAATCATACAAACTGGGTGGTTAATGGTATGTTCAGAAAATTTGCATATAATTTTTTAGTCATATAAGATTTAAATAATTTAATTATATATATATTTCAACTACTTTTTACAGTTTGGTCACTATAAAGTTAGTTAGTTATAAAGTTAAGTTGTAGGGAATGCAGTGTTTTTTTTTTATAAAAGATAAATAAGAACATAATATTAGAAATATTATCGCAAATAAAGGGGCTAACTATCTCTCTTGAATTAAAATAACGTTTCTAAATTTGATTCAATAGTGATATAACAAATATTTCTGACTAAATGTTATTTATTTATACAAATCCAACATTATGGTTGTTACGAGTTCATATTTCTCTAGTTTCTAATTTCGTGCCACTTTCACACACAAATGAATTGAACTCCAAAACTTGTGTAACACACATCAAATTTAATAGAATATACTGACATAAAAGTTATATTGCTGACTGCACTCTACAACTTGATAGCTTACTGTATCACTCAACATCTACACTACTATCAACTCTCTATACATCTATATATGTAACTACTCTCTACCTAACTCTAACACGTGGACACCTCGATAGCCAAATCTATACTCTATCTAACATACGCTGTTCAACTCTACACTAGCATTTCCAGTCTACACACAGGCTACAACTTGCCCGCTCAACACTCCGGACCATCACTCTCTCGAACTGATACGTTCTCTAATTAAAAAGTGTCACCCCGTGTAAAAAGACAAAGGTAATTTTAAGCCAGCAGGGAATGTATCTAGGTTATAACAACAAACCGTGGTAGGCTGTTGAACAAAATATTTCCACTCACGACCTCAATTTTAACTTTCCCTATCTTTCAGCATTCTTCTCTCAACATTCCTCCCTTCCAAATGAAAATGACGTATGTCATTTTAAAAGACTCTCCTAACAAATTCACCAAAGATGTACAAAACATTTTTTTATCCCCAAACCAACAAAAGAAAATATACTAGTACAGTTTGTAAGCATTGCAAAAGAAATGAAACATCAAGTAGGTTACATTACCATCGTATTTGAGAGAAAATTTTAAAATCAGCAAAATTACTGGGTAGAAAATTGTAACATTCAGATACATCTCTAGCATGCAGTTAAAAAAAATAGCATTGGTACATAATAACATCATTACAGACTTGCGTCGAAAAAAATGTAAAGTACAAATTACATTACAACACAAAGAAATACAAATATCGACAAGTTACATAATCGAAAAAGACGATGATAATAATTATGTGATCTATTTGAAAATAAAGACTAAATATATCTTATCTCAAATACACTGGGACAGATCATGTAAATAGACCAGTTACTGACAATAACAACATTAAGTTCAACTTTTTCCATATTATTAATACAAGTCAATGAGACATAGTCCACATTTAGTTCTATCTATTCCCGTCTACACTACACCCCTATCTCGCCACGGCAAATCTAAATTTCGTCTTTCTACATTCACAAAATTATATTTACCTTTGTTCCAATGACGTCTTTCAAACTTGTGGCTCCATAAACCTTCATTATTTTCATGCAGGAATTCCCTACAACTGCTCATTTTATGTCCTATCTTAAAACATCTATAGCACACTATACTTTTCATACCGGTACGTTTCACACAACAATCTTTCAATTTGTGTCCCACCCTCCTGCAGTAACTACAATAGGATTCCGTTACTTTTGTCTCCCTAAATGAATTCTTTTTAACCCACTCATCTATTTCGGCTTTATTTAGATCAACTACATTGGGAATATTGCCCACAATCAAATCAACAGGAGGGTCTGGGATAACATAGGCCTTCACTTTACCTGAAAAGAATGGGGTTTTAATATCAATTACTGCTATCGGAAAAGTGCTTACAGTCCCAACGAATGACATGCATTGACCAAATGCCCCTGTGAACTCATGGGGTTTCACGAAAATGCTCTTAACTCCCACCATTGTACTCCCTGTATCGCGTAGCACTTGTACAGCCCTTCCCCCCACAAAGCCAGGGTGCACTGACAAGGGGCTACCCGGTGTCTGTACTGTAAACGCTTGTTGTACCTTGTCTCTTGTTGCGCCTCTACTGCCTACTCGCCAATCATTGTTTTTCTTAATTCTATTCCTATTGTCAATGAATGTATTAGAGAAACACTGTCTAGAAATATGTCCCCTTTTCCCACACCTAAAACATTCTATGTCTCTTGAGTAATTATCTCTAACTAAGCTACTGTTGGGTCTCGGGCTCACACTATCTCTCTTGCTAGGGGACGGTACTCCTGATGAAAAGCATACAATGTCCTGACTTTGATCATTCTTATTCTTAGCTATTGGTCTGTCAGGATGCGCAGTTTTGTATGTTCTTAATATGTCAGCCAGTGTGGCTAGCGTTTTAGGGTTTCTTTCTTTAATAAAAGACGCTACGTTTGTATGACACGAGTCTATGGCTTTGTCAATCAAAACTAATTCCCTCAAGTCGGCAGCGGTGTGACCTATTTCAGATTATGCTACCCACCTATCAAAATAAAGGCTCATATTGTTTATGAATAGTTGTGGGTCTTCATTCTGTGAAGGACTTATCAGGTGAAATTTTTCCCTATACCCATCGGCGGTATTGCCATATAGTTTAAGGAGTGCATCCTTAACAAGTTTATATTGTGATAATTCAGTCTGGCTAAGTTTTTGACAGACATCTAAGGCTTTTCCTCTCATTAGCCCCATTATTCTACCCGCCCAATCTTCCTCTTTGACACCCAAACTGGTGGCTATCATCTCAAAACGGGATAAATACGTATCCATATTATCCACTCCCTCAGAAAAGAAAGGTAGTTTAAATGAACTGGTTTGTGATGTACTACCACCGGACTCTCCCCTCTCCCTCTTGGCATCACGTTCCGCCTCAGCCCGTTTCAATTCTAATTCAGCTATTGCCTGCTTGGAATCTCTATCACGTTGTCTTTCTTCCCTTTCAAGCCTTTCTTTTTCTTTTCTTTCTTCTCTCTCTTCTCTTTCTCTATTTTCTGCCCATTGAAATAAGTCTTTGTCTTTGAGACCCATTTCTTTACCCAATTGGATCCAATTTGCAATAGTAGCCATGATTAAATGGTTTGAATAGATCAAATGCAAATGTAATACAATACTAATGATATATAATATGTTATAGATGGAAAGTAACAAAAGATAACCTACATGTATCGACAAAGTATCAAGGAAGCATGCAGTTTATGACAGCTTATAAAAAAAAAAAAAAGAACAGACTATACTAAGATTTGTTTTGGTTGCTACAGGCAGACCCTATTTTAACATCCACTGTTTTGTGTAAAAAAAAAAAAACATACAGAAATTCTGACAAGTAGCAACGAACAAAACCTATAGATATGTAAAAAAAATAGTAATTAATTAAAATGGGCAACAATTAAGAAATTATTATTATTTAAAATTAAACTTATCTTTGTGTCCAACTGTAACTAGGCTGATGTATTGACTTCCACACCACAACAAGAAGTAATCAGTAAAGCAGAGAACAAATAAAAGAAAACACTGAGTCAATATCTTGAATCTGGAATTGCGTCGGGTACTTCAAACTTGATACATCAGGCTACAACGTTGACTTGGAAAAGTCATAACAATATAATCGGCAGAAAACACATCGACACAGGATCTCAGTAGATACAGTTACAACTCACAACAGTAATTCAACAGTTACAACGACGGCACTTTCGACGGCTTCCCAGCTCACTCGATGGCGTAACAGGTTAATAAATGCGTCACGGCACAAAGTCATTAGAGTTCCAATAACGGCGTTACAAATAACACAGCGTTAAGTCCGCTTCACAGTTCCAATAATCATTTATCAACTGCAGCGCAGCGTCTACACAATATTCAAATAACAGTCAGCATGCTTAAAACAGCGTTACAATCCAGTATAACGTTACAATCCAGTAACTTTTTAAATCAGCAATTACTTAAGATAAGCTTACAACAAGACAGCATTCAACAAAACAGCGTCACAGTTCATAATAATCGTATCCACATAATCAATATGCAAGGTAAACCTCTATAGCATTATTCATCAAAACAACGTCACAGTTCAGTTGCTATTAAATCAGCACAGCATCCACACTGGTAGAGTAGTGTAACAATCAAAAAAGTATAATAATAGTAAAACAGAGTCAGCTTACGTCGGGGGTCGCCAAATGTTACGAGTTCATATTTCTCTAGTTTCTAATTTCGTGCCACTTTCACACACAAATGAATTGAACTCCAAAACTTGTGTAACACACATCAAATTTAATAGAATATACTGACATAAAAGTTATATTGCTGACTGCACTCTACAACTTGATAGCTTACTGTATCACTCAACATCTACACTACTATCAACTCTCTATACATCTATATATGTAACTACTCTCTACCTAACTCTAACACGTGGACACCTCGATAGCCAAATCTATACTCTATCTAACATACGCTGTTCAGCTCTACACTAGCATTTCCAGTCTACACACAGGCTACAACTTGCCCGCTCAACACTCCGGACCATCACTCTCTCGAACTGATACGTTCTCTAATTAAAAAGTGTCACCCCGTGTAAAAAGACAAAGGTAATTTTAAGCCAGCAGGGAATGTATCTAGGTTATAACAACAAACCGTGGTAGGCTGTTGAACAAAATATTTCCACTCACGACCTCAATTTTAACTTTCCCTATCTTTCAGCATTCTTCTCTCAACAATGGTATTCATAACAAGATTTAATTATTAGAGGTATAAAATTAATTTACGTTCACTATCATCAATCCCTTGACCATTGTGGTCGTTGGGGGGGGGGGAGCAAATGGACACCTCAGCGGTCAATTTTCTCCACTTTTGCCTATCTTGAGCGGTTTTCAATAGTTGAGTCAACAGCAGCCCTGTCCAATACTTTACATTGTCGAACCAGCATCTCCGCTGACGGCCTCTCCGACGTCCACCTTCTACTGTGCCCTGGAGGTTGGTTTTTGACAGTCCATTATGACGCAACACATGACCGAACTATGTCAGTCAGTTTGCACCGTTTGATTGTTGTCATGTTTTCTTGAGGGCCTGCAATTGAGGATATTCTGTCCCACACATACGCATTAGTCGACGTAGGAGATTCGAAGTATTTTTCTCATGCATTTATTTTCGAAAGCCTGCAACTTGTTTTCAGTTGTTGATAGCAGCGTCCAGTTCTCACATCCATACAGAACAATGGTTTTGTCAGGGGCTCTGTAGAGTCTGAGCTTTGTTGGGAGACTAATGCTTTTGCTGGTCCAGATTCTGTTTAGGCGAGCCATTGCCGCCATAGCTGTCCCAATCATTGCTCGAATTTCTGAGTCACAGTCACAGAGTCCGTCTACGGATATAATTGCTCCTAGATATTTGAAATTATTTACTTCTTCCAGTTGTTGTTGCTTCAATATGATGTTTGCACTTCTGGCATCTG
Source organism: Anisus vortex (assembly GCA_949126835.1). Classification (NCBI taxonomy): domain Eukaryota; kingdom Metazoa; phylum Mollusca; class Gastropoda; family Planorbidae; genus Anisus; species Anisus vortex. Next base: position 41,080,397 of record OX421497.1, on the reverse strand, counting down.
TGGTGTTTATCATTATTTGACTCTTTTCTGAGCTGATTTCCATTCCGTACGTTAAATAATTGTAAATAAACATTTCTTGCATTAATTGTTCCTCCATTTAACCTCTTATCTTTTAAACATTTTTAATTACAACAATTTATAATGGCAATGTAAGTGATACAGCTTTCATGTGCAATAAATACTGTTCACAAGTGTAAGTTGCACCAAAAGGTGAAAGTAGAGTGTATGCCTGGCAGTTGAGAATAGCAGATGACTTAACTAAGCTGATTCCCTCCAGATTGTCCCGCAAATCTACACATTTTATGGAAAAAAAAATTTAATGTTTAAAATGACTGTGTTTTAAAATCGCTAATATCCATTCACTTAAAAATACATCTACATCTAAGAAGGTTGTAGTAAGCTCAAGCCAGTTAGGCTTGATGGGGTATGAAAAATTGAGTCCATGAATTTGAAAGTCTTGTCTTTGTTTAGAAAACTCCGCTTTGAGTGCTTCAATGTACTTCTGAAAAAGCCTAACTATCTATCTTAATATATGCTTTAATAAAGGGAAGTACATATAGTTAATTTTTTTTAAATTTTGTTTCGCTCAAGATATATGCAAATCCACTCCAGTGATCTAACAGTTCAAGTGCTGTTTGACCCCGTCCTTTTAAATGCGTTCTAATCACTGAAATTTGTCACTCTGTCATTAAGAAACATCGGCTTCAACAGTCAGTTTTCAGTTAGAACCGGAAAATGTTTTTTTTTTTCATCAATAACAACTCTTGGAGATCTCTCACGTGCCATTTAAAATTGCTCTGCGTGCCAAGTTATGCACGCTTGCCTAAAGTTGCCGACTTCTGATCTACACTACGAGTACGTTCCAAAATATATTCATGAAATGTCGTTTTACCGCAAATACTACTGCTTTCAAGACATCTGCTTTTATTAAACTTTTAACAGAGAAGATGCTTTTAACACAGCAACTCTCTACACGTGTGTGACTGGTCCGCATACGTGCATTATGGCGCCAAACCTGTCACATACACCTCTATTTGAATTGGAAGTAAGTGAATTTTGAATTTCTTGTTAAGTTAGTCTGATGAAAAGTTCGGAGATTTTATGTTGATTTTAGAGAATAATATTATATTACAGTAAAAACGATAAGAAATCATTCTAGACATCAAATAGCAGAAATATTACAGCAAGCTGTCCATAGTCTTTGGAAAAAACTAAAATGGTGGGTAAGAGACCTGAAACACACTAAGTCTAACTTCGCCTCGAAAAATGACTGCGTCGGCATGACAACCCATGGGTCAAAGTGCTAATTATTTCAAGATTATTTCTCTAAAATCAACATAGAATCTCGGAAATTTTCATTAGAGTCTAGGCCCTAGACTGGCCTAGGCCTAACTTTACATAAAATTCAAAAAACATTTTTTTTCCGACGCATGTTAAATCTGTTAATGTTTTCTGGCAGTGTAGGCCTATAGCTTATAGGTTGTGCAATTTTTTTTAATTGTTTGGATGTTTTTTCAAGTATTTAGAACTTGAATAATAATTTAAAAAAAAATATATGAAAGTTTTCAACTAACTAGACTACATGAGTTTTATTTTAACAAAAACAAATTTAAAAAAAAAAGAATATGGAAATTGACATTCTTCACTCCATTTTATCCATTTTAGAGAATTTAACAAACTTTCACAAACCTTGGTCAAGTTAAGCTATCTCAAATTTTCACAAAACTGTAAAAATCAAGTCAGATTTACCAAACTTTCCCAAGCGTGAACAATTAAATCAATTTTACCAAACTTTCCTAATTCGTTATTTGAGACATGAAACTAGATAGCCCTAGGCTTATCCGGCAGATATAATTAATCTGCGTTAGACATGCCTTTCTTACTTTCTATTACAGTTAACTGTTGTTTAGGTTATAAGCTTATACCTATTTTATTCTCAAAGGCATAGGCCTACATTCTTTATTCAAAACATTTAAATTTAATTTACAATCACACAAGTAAAGGCGCCTTCCTCCCCGCGCCTTATGCATTCTTCTTGTGGACTGCATAGCACCCACTTTAAATAATGAATTCCCATCTACTTACCTACAATATAATCGTAAGTGTTGTTAAATTTCTCTGTCAGTGCCAGCGAACCGCCCTTGTTGTCAAAGTAAAAAACCTTGACAAGTACAGCAGCAAGCACGATGCCTAACACTTGAATGGCAGACATTTTCTAAACAAAACACGTCTTCTATGCAGACAAAATACCAGGCTTAAAAAAAAGTCATGCACAAGTTATGATCGTATCTTTGTGAATAAGTAAACGGTGTATAATGTGTGTGTGAGGGTATATCCTGTGTAAAAACTGGTCATGTGCTTGACCTAAATTTCACTCCCTTGGCAGATTTATCAAGTAACAGACCTCTACAGCTGTAAGGCGATACATTTAACTATCAAAAACAATAGTAACACTGATTCTTCATAATATTTTATATGATATTAAAGTAAAAACTAGCTTTTTATTGTGAACTAATGGACATTGACATTCTAGTTTTCGTATTTAACGGACTAGCCTTTCTGTCTGTCACATTCTACGAGAGCGTCGTGGTTAATTTTGAAACAAAGTTGGATCTAGCTAGAACTTGGCAAAACTTAGAATTGCTTATGTCAAACTGACCGGGTCGCGACAAGGTTGGCTTACTAGGTCTTCTCTATAAAAAGAGCGTCAGAATGCATAAGATAAGAATCGGACCACGGATGAGCGTAGGACGCAATAATCTTCTCTATAGAAGGAGCGTCTGTAGGCCTAATGTATAAGATAAGACTCGGACCACGGATGAGCGTAGGACGCAATATTCTTCTCTATAGAAGGAGCGTCTGTAATGTATAAGATAAGACTCGGACCACGGATGAGCGTAGGACGCAATAATCTTCTCTATAGAAGGAGCGTCTGTAATGTATAAGATAAGACTCGGACCACGGATGAGCGAAGGACGCAATAATCTTCTCTATAGAAGGAGCGTCTGTAATGTATAAGATAAGACTCGGACCACGGATGAGCGTAGGACGCAATAATCTTCTCTATAGAAGGAGCGTGTGTAATGTATAAGATAAGACTCGGACAACGGATGAGCATAGGACGCAATAATCTTCTCTATATAAGGAGCGTCTGTAATGTATAATATAAGAAGATAAGATAAAACACGAAAGCAAACTTGCTGGGTCGCAAAAAAGAAAAGGGGGAATTTTGAAAATCTGGGTCAGAATGTCATAAAGTAGCCTACCTACTAGCGATTTAATGACATAAGTAATAATTAGCACCCTGAGAACATTTTGTAATATTTGAACTACAGCCCCCTCCCCCCCCCCCCCCCCCGAGTATGCCTGTAGGCCTATAGGCCTATAGATGTGTAGAAACTCATATAGATCTAAATCTATTACTTATGAGCTTGGCCTACTAACTAAAGGCATACAAAATACTAGATCTAAGCTTATAGAATTTAGTTGGTTACGAAATAGACGCATAAAAGTTAACGGTTCGTGAAAAGACAAAAGTTTGGAAAACGCTGACTTATGAAACCCTATTCTTTACTTGTTATAAAATTATTTAATAAACGAGACTAGTTTAGTAGGCCTACACGTTTTATTTGAATATGCGTTGAGGATATCTATGAAGTAAGAAACATAACACAACAACACTGTGCTACATAAATAGTAATATTTAGGCCATTTTTTACAAGGTTAAATAGTTTAATATATATGGGGGAAACTGGGGTAAAACGAGATACTTAAGGGAAAAAACCCTGTCGTATCAAGGATAACATTGACATGTAAACGGCATTCTGTGTACTGAACAAGCACGTGTTGGACAACAATGTTTCAACCAAAACAAGAATAGATTTGTTTGTTTCAAAAGAAACACAAATGATTTATTGGGCTAACCGTATTTTCCCATTTTGCCCCATGCCTGGGGTAAAACGAGACATACGCTGGGGGTATGCTAAATCAAATGTAAGTCGTCGCAGAATTCACAAACGAAAACAGGGCAGTGTTTCTTTCATCCAGACCTGCACATATGTAGTGTGCCAATCTGTTACAGACACCCTGACAGGCTACCCAGCTTTCTGCACTCTCAGAGTTATGGAACCTGGGGTAAAACGAGATACTTAAGGGAAAAAAACCTGTCGTATCAAAGATAATATTGACATGTAAATGACATTATGTGTACTGAACAAGCAAGAGGTGGACAACAATGAATGACACAACAAAAAAAGATGAGATGTTTGTTTCAAAAGAAACACAAACGATTTATTGAGTTAACCGTATTTTCCCATTTTGCCCAATTGTTTTGTCCTGTTTTAACCCAACATAACCTTGTTCACAAAGCCTCTAAACCACACGCTAACATGCGTAGGTAGGTCAAACTGATAGATCTATTATCATTGCCTATAGAAATATCTATCAGAATGTTAATTCTTGGCTGGCTAATCTGTATTTTTTTTCTTAATTAACACATTTGCATCATAACCATAAAAATATATCAAAATAGCTAAAATTGAAATATTTGCCTCTCACTGACGCACGCAGCTCAACCAAACAAAACGGATTTTGTCGACAGGGCTGTATCACGTGATCTCTTTATTGGACTCATTGCTAAAGAGCTCTCACTTTCTGTTTTTCAGTAATTCGTGTGTCTCGTTTTACCCCGCTATCTCATTTTACCCCAGTTACCTGACACGAACAGAAAATTTCTTTTTATGTTTGCATTGAGAATTTTAAAAAAAATGTATTAGCTTGACGATGTTATCAGACTGTGGGTCAATCTTAATTTTTAAACTTAGTCTGTTCTATGTAACAAGGCGCAATCAACTTAAGCTTATTAATCTATCAAAAGGTATTCAGGCTGGCAGACGTGTCTATAAAGGCGTAAATAATGATAATGAATAATTGCCATGACAAAAACTGCTATTGTAGAGAAAGCTGGGATTAAATCGCCCATTAGAGTCCTGGAAAATTAACACTGTGCGTAGTGTGATGAAGACTACGAAGAGATTATTGGAAAATGAGTTCCTGGCTAATCAAAACTAGCAATCCATGTGCAAACTTATGCAATGTTGTTATGAAACTTTCACGATAGGCCTAAGCTAATCTGGTTAAAAACTATTTGTGAACTGTTTTAATTTGTTTGATATAATTCTAAGGCTACTATGATAACTTTCTTTTAGCCTATATAATTTAAATAAAGCGGTAAAAGTTAATTCATTAAGTTTCTGTAGTATCATTTTTTAGCTAACCTAACCAATTGAATGTGAGGTTTTCAAAAGATGTTTGGTTGCCTCCCCTCACCCGTGGCGCTACGGTACGTAATATTGGGGGACGCTTATTGATTCTTTTTTGATCGCTCAGTTCTTTACATTGTGCACAGTTGTCTTTTCCTCTTCCTTATTTCCCAGATGGTGTCAATCTCATGGCATTTACAGAAAACCTCTTTCTGAGGTTGAGATGCATTCCTATCTCCCTTTTCCTAATTTCATAGACCGGTATGATGTTGTTTATGCCTGGCATGTTTTAATTGAACTGTTGGAGGTGTGGTCTTTTCATTCAGAATTCGCCGGACGCTAAATTCTACCGAGGCAGCTTCCAATTTGTGTTTAGCCTTTGGTCTGCTGAATATTTTTTTTTAATCTTATCTTCCTATCTTACACTTACATGCTACTGAAGCTACTTATAGGGGAGAGCGGGGAGAAGTGGGACATTAAAAATCCCTACTACGTGAATTTCAATATCTTTTTTATATATTGTATGTATTGAACCAAACAAGTCTTAACAAATAAAGCATCCATTAGGGCATTGATTCAGATTCACTTACTTTGTTTTAATATCTTAGTATAATAAAGTATTAATTTTGTGAGTTTAGAGAAACCATGCTATTTGGGGTGAAGTGGGACAAGTGTTGGTGAAGTTGGACAAGAGAGTGGGAGAAGTGGGACATTTTGGGGAGAAGTGGGACAATATAAAAATAACTCTTAAACAAGTCAAAAATCGATCCAAGCAAACTTATTATATTTTAATTATGTTTATTCAACGATACAAAATTATATATTGCATTGTTACATTCAAAATTACATAGGGCCTACTTAGTATCAATAATGACTTAAACTTTCTTAGTTGGTATACACATTTTAGAAACTCTTTTACATGAAGATATGTCACATTCAAAGTGTCAAGGTCAATTTGAAAAAGGGTTTCAGCTTTTGTTCTACATGTTGTTCCTCTAACAATTGGTTGAAACGGAACTGCTATTGTGTCATTGCTAATCCTTGAATATCTTGAGGCTCATTTCTATCTGTAAGATAATGTAGATCCACATTTTTCTATTTGGTCTGGGCAATAGCTTTCTTTTACATGTTGAAATAATATTAATGTTATAATGATTAAATGTAGACGCTCTGGCAAGTGAAGTTCCCTCTGACTTCCTCACAGATAGTTCCATATTTCTTTAAAAAAAATTGTCAACCAATTTCGACCAGCCATTTTTTGTTCTACCCAAGTCAAGGGGCAATTTATTTAGTTACCTTGAGCCATTTCAAAGGCTAAAGCTTTCTTCAATTGTTTTAAGACAATAGAACATCTGGGAGCAGGGCTTTAGGTAAGGGCATAGTGAGTTGTGTCGTGCAACAGAGAATATTAATAGGTTGTGAATAATTTGGTTAAAGCTTTGTATCTTGATATTGATCTAGATCTATCTTTTTTCAAATTATATGAAGTGCATATTTTGATTTGCCAGTTGAATGTGTTCATTCCCTGAGACATTTTCCTACTTTATACTTTGCAATATCTAAACATGAGTTAAAATATAAAGGAAATTGAATTTGTAAAAAAAAAAAAATCAAAAAAAAAAAAAAATTAACAACGTAAGAGTTATTTCTATACTTTTTTCTGATTCATAACGTAAGAATAATATTGTATTTAATAATTAAATACATTTGTAAGCATGTCATTTTAGATTTGAAGTCCTTTTAGCTTTAAAATGATTAAGGTAAAGAGAATGCAGAAGTGATGGGGAGAAGTGGGACATTGATATTTCTTCTGTCCCACTTCACCCCTAAGAAGGGTTCCCTAAATAAAACTAAAATTACAGTCAAACAATTAAAGTTACAAAACTCGTTTAAGTACTAGAGTATTAATTGATAAGTCTATTTCTTTATGCAATATACAAAGTTTGCTAAAAAGTCAAATGTTTATACTTACATGAGTTACAAGCTGTGATCAAAAAATACTTTTTGGGGGTACTTTTCAAAAATGGTGTTTCTAGCACACGAAAAGAAACAAAAGGTAGTCTGCTAAAAAGAACATGGGAAATGTGTTTGTTTACATTAGATAATGGCAATTAGACGACACTCCTTTACTGAAATTTGCCAGTGTCCCACTTCTCCCGCGTCCCACTTCTCCCCGCTCTCCCCTACACTGAAGACTTGCGTCGTACGATAATCTGTGGTCTCTGTCTAGTTTTGCTTTTTGATTAGGCTTTTTAAACGATGTTGGTTTTCTTGGTTTGTCCAGGCAACCCATTATATGCCATTTGGCAAGAACGAGAACTTTGATGCATTTGTTCTTGCATACGTAATAAGTTAAGTAGACCTATAACGTTTTTTTTAATTATTCCTTCCTATGTCTATCTCAGTATCTGAATATTGTATTTGATTGCTGTTGTGTTATATTCTTAAGTTATAATGTATTATGTCTATCTGAATATTGTATTTAATTGCTGTTGTGTTATATTTATATTCTTAAGTTATAGTGTATTATGTCTATCTGAATATTGTATTTAATTGCTGTTGTGTTATATTCTTAAGTTATAATGTATTATGTCTATCTGAATATTGTATTTGATTGCTGTTGTGTTATATTCTTAAGTTATAATGTATTATGTCTATCTGAATATTGTATTTAATTGCTGTTGTGTTATATTCTTAAGTTATAATGTATTATGTCTATCTGAATATTGTATTTAATTGCTGTTGTGTTATATTCTTAAGTTATAATGTATTATGTCTATCTGATGTATTTAATTGCTGTTGTGTTATATTCTTAAGTTATAATGTATTATGTCTATCTGAATATTGTATTTAATTGCTGTTGTGTTATATTCTTAAGTTATTATTCCTTCCTATGTCTATCTCAGTATCTGAATATTGTATTTAATTGCTGTTGTGTTATATTCTTAAGTTATAATGTATTAAAAGACTCAAAGCCTCAATGTTATAAGTTTACAGACGTTCCTTCCAGGTAGAAGATTATTACGTCCACTATAAGGCCCAAAACTCCTGCAGGGCGACAGGGATTCGTCGGTGCAGCCAGGGCTAGAACCCGCGACCTGTCAGTTGGTTTTTGGTTGACAGTCCGGTGATCTAACCGCTGGACCAGCCGGCTTCTATATTATTACGGAACTACTTTGCTCTTCTTTCATTCTTCTTTACTGTTTATTTTATTTATTTTAACATTAAAAAGATATTAGACTAAGGCGAATTACTTTTTTTTAAATTTGAGAATCACCGCGGTGATTAAAAAATCTTCAGTGATGTTTGTTTCGTGACCCGGGACAAGAAGTGCAAGTTTTGTCACGCTCTCTGTGAGGTGAAATTCTAACACAATGCCTATAACTTTAATAGGGCCTAGAGCTGCACGGCTTATCGTCTTCAGCAAGGTCAAGGTCATGATGGTTAACTTTTCCGTACCGTAAAAGATTTCAGCAGTTCTCAAGTCTAGATAAAGTTTTACCCGAGCCGGCACATTGTACATGCAACACGGGCAATTGGATGGGGGAGCAGTTTGTTTAGGGGCGCCATTAAGGCGGGCAATTGTATGGGGCAGCAGTTCGTTTAGGGGTGCCACCAAGGCAGGTAAGTTGGCGGGAGAGCCGTTTGTTTAGAAATGCCATTAAGGTGGGCTTTTGGATGGGGGAGCCGTTTGTTAAGAAATGCCATTAAGGTGGGCAATTGGATGGGGGAGCCGTTTGTTTAGAAATGCCATTAAGGTGGGCATTTGGATGGGAGAGCGGTTTGTTTAGAAATGCCATTAAGTTGATTAAGGTGGGCAATTGGATGGGAGAGCTGTTTGTTTAGAGGCGCCATCATGGCAGGCAAATTTATGGGAGAGCTGTTTGTTGAGAGGCGCCATCATGGCAAGCAAATTTATGGGAGAGCTGTTTGTTGAGAGGCGCCAACAAGGCGGCCAAGTTGATAGGAGAGCCATTTGGCCACACAATCCCCCTAGTATGCCGTGGCCACAGAAACGGGTGAACGCTGCTTCACCGGCCCTATGTTCAGTTTGGTCCAACGGGTACATTACTTTACTCCTCACTTCTACTCACTATCAAGAAAAAACAAACAACACAAACCAACTCTATATGAACATAACAGAGTAATAGCTTTTAATAAACAACAATTTGAAAAAAACAGAAAGATTTTGTTTAAATCTGGACTAGAAATAACTAAATAGTAATATCCAAACATGAAATTATACAGTGTCAATGAACAAGATTTTTTAAAACAAAACTGTACAGAAATTCTTGGCTGCTTGTTGAACCAATGGAGCCACTTGTGACTGCTCGGAGTTTGAAAGGGTTACTTTATTTAAAACTAGAATTAACATATATACAAATAAGGAAAAAAAATAAAACATTGAATAATTTTTTTTTAATCCTAAGATTGAAAAATTTTTTTTAAACATTTTACTTTAAATTCTTGTTTGAAAATTATTCTAATTTATTTACTAAATTATATATACTCTTAGTGATCTGTTCTTAAAAGACTTGTTACAAAAGTTGTTTTTTTTAAACTATATCTATTTATAAGAAAGTGATATTGAATTTTTTTTTTCAAATTTTTGTTTTTGAAAAAGGAGGCATTTAATTCATAATTTATTTCTTTTTAAAGACTATTAATTTAACACTTGCAGTCCCGGGCGCGTATATAGTCATCAACCTAAGTCTTCCCCTTTATCCCAGGAATGTACATTGTCATCAAAAAATGGCATTCCCCGCATCCCAGGAAAGGTGTCTATTTAAAGCACAAAATAAAGAACTTGACCTTTCGCCATAGTCTCGGGCTGAATATTTATCCGATAGCTGAATGGTTGAATTTTATTTCGCTTTTTAAATTTAAATTATGAAAATTGACCAATTACTAATTTTATTTAGAGAAATAGAAAGTGTGCTCCAAATAGCCAATAGTTATCTACCTTACGCTACAGTGGATCTATGTTTAGGTTGAACTTTTCTTATGAATTAATATTACGAATAAATCCAATTATTTTAAGAATTTGATTATTTTATTAAGGTAAGTTATTATGCTTCAAGCCATTTACTCTCTAAATGTTATTATCATTTTTTACCAACAAAAAGGTAAAAAAATAATTCCAGAACCCTATCGATGTCTCAGCCATTCTATAATAAAAGTCGGGGCCATAGGTAATAATTAGTAAAATAATGGCCGGTACTCAAGGTATGCATAGCAGGAAAGTAGGTCGGTACAGGAAGGGTTAAGATGGAACTTAACAGTAACCTTTGGCATCAATTCATCAAACCACTTTTAGGGCAAAAAAATTCATAATTCCTATTTTTTAAGGGTTTTTTGGTACCGGTACTTCAGTGTCATCTAACAACTCATATTTGTCACTACCCATCAGTCAAAATAGATCACAGAAAGGGAAATGCCATTTAGTTAAATTGACAGACTGCAGCAGCAAGCTCAGCCCCGTTAACACTATGGATTGCTTTTTCAGAATGCTGCGGACAGCAGGCGTATGAAGCTTGTATGTTGTGCTACAAACTTTGGGGTGGGAGTCCTCTTCCTCGTCCCATAAGTCCCAGTCCGCTCATTGCAGGTGGCCTATACATAGTCTCTTGTCCTCTTCCTCTGGCCTCTAGAAAAAGTTGCACATATTTATTTATATATATATGAATGTATGTAGCGTAGCAAATTTAAATACACCCTTTAGTTACCATGGAAGCTACATCAACATTATGGGCTACGTACATTGAATGATCAAAGACATCAAATTGACGTCATGACTTAACTACAAAAGATGTCACATTGATGATGTCATGGATTTCAGAGACTAACTACTGAAAACATCACATCGACGTGATAAGTTCCAAGGACTTAACTTCAGTAGACATCATGGATTCCCGGAGTCTTAATTACTAAATATATCTTTTCTATGTCCTGGGATCTGGAGACTTAACTACTAAAGATATATTTTCTATGTCCTGGGTTCTGGAGACTTAACTACTAAAGATATCTTTTCTATGTCCTGGGTTCTGGAGACTTAACTACTAAAGATATCTTTTCTATGTCCTGGGTTCTGGAGACTTAACTACTAAAGATATATTTTCTATGTCCTGGGTTCTGGAGACTTAACTACTAAAGATATCTTTATGTCCTGGGTTCTGGAGACAACTTCTAAGGTATCACATTGATTTCATGGGTTCTGTACACTAAAACTACTTAAGACAACATATTGACATCATACCATTTTTTTCGGTTGTAAAAACTTGTAAAGTCAGCAAATACTTTGATGAGAAAACTAGCAGAATAGTTAGAACGAATTTTTTTCAGAGATACCAAAGAAAAAAGAATCAAGATTTTAATGATATCCTACTACTACAGACATTGCACTGACCTGCTAAGTTTGCTTGGCCAGCATTTCCCTGTGACAGTTCCTAGAAATGAATGAAAAGAATTTTTTTCTAATTTCATGCACACAAATTTAGTTTATGCAACTTGTGCAGTATGTGTGTGTATGTAAAATATGACCATTAATGCTGCTTATTAGCAAGGAGCTTTAAGACCTAAGTTCTGCAAAGTATGTTTACCCGTAACTATTTATTGGGTCGAGATCAAGTTTGTCTGTCAATGAACAGTTTTCAGGCACAAAGGCTATAAAATAGTGGGGAAAAGTCAGGGGGGGGGGGGGGGGTTAACCATTAGTTATCTTTTTTCTCATAATGAAGGGCTTTTATTTATTACAAAGGGAGGATATCTTTAGGAATATTATATTTCTGTTGTGTAATAAATATTGCATCATTTATGGACAAGCAATTTATGTTGTCTGTCTGTATTCTGTAACTGTCGTCTGCGCATAGAACTGTCACCAACAGGATATGCGCTATATAAGCACCGTTATTATTTATTTATTTATTTATTTAAGCGTTATTTAGTTAGTTCGTGGGTGAAGTGCGTTGTGTAAAGGTTGATGGGTTTAGGAAGGTTGGTCAATGGAGTCTACTAGTTTGGGGTAGTAAAGTATCCTGATGGACCAAAATTTGATCCGTTGGGGTATTAGTTATTCTGTGTGAAAAGTTCGTTACATGTATTATTTTAACAAATTTCATAAGTAAAATTTATTATTTAAAAATTACTCTCTCAAAAAACCCTCTCTGATAGGATATTATATTAATATTTTTTAGGAAATAAATTTTCCAATTATTTGAATTTCCGGATTTATTCAATTTCCAAATATATTTTTTTATACAACATGTCTATATTTAGATTAGTAGTAAGCTGGATATATTAATTTTAAACAAACACATATGTAAAAAAGGTGAAGGGAAAAAAACAGCAAAAAAAATTACGGTCTTAACGAAAGAAAATGTTGCACCAGTTTTATGTGTGGGGTGGAGGCAATGTCTGCAATATGGAACATGGTGCTTAGTTCTTTGTGGAGAAGGGAGGAATTATGTAGTTGTTCTCTTTGGGTGAATTTATTTCATTTTTACTAGAGGCTACATTTATTCCCTTTAGACTTAAAATGTTGATATTCCATCCCAAAAAGCGTATTTGAAGATAGGGTACTGTGTATATTATTATGTTTTTGCTTTATGAGTATTAATGAAAAATCTCAAAAGAACAAACTCTAACTTTAGATGAAACATTTTTAAACGTTTTTAAAAGTTGAATATTTTTCTTTGTGTTTCCCCAAAGACTTACTTGTCTCAAGCCAGAGCCGAGCCCAGTGAGAGATCTCAACCCTGGCGGTGGCTCAATCACCCCAGGAGGCCTAGTGAAGCCTGGAGGGGGTGTAACTACAGGTGCACTAGCAGTGGGGAGGGCTACAGAATTTCCTCTCCCTAATGGAAGTCTAGCAGTCCATGGATTCGACTTGGCTGAGGCTGAAAAACCAGATGAAAATGTTTGAATTAACTTGCGGCACTTCCTGTCATTGCTTTACACTTCTGTCATTGCCTTACCCTCTGTCATTGCCTTACCCTCTGTCATTGCCTTACACTTCTGTCATTGCCTTACACTTCTGTCATTGCTTTACACTTCTGTCATTGCTTTACACTTCTGTCATTGCTTTACACTTCTGTCATTGCTTTACACTTCTGTCATTGCTTTACACTTCTGTCGTTGCTTTACACTTCTGTCGTTGCTTTACACTTCTGTCGTTGCTTTACACTTCTGTCGTTGCTTTACACTTCTGTCGTTGCTTTACACTTCTGTCGTTGCTTTACACTTCTGTCGTTGCTTGACACTTCTGTCGTTGCTTTACACTTCTGTCGTTGCTTTACACTTCTGTCGTTGCTTTACACTTCTGTCGTTGCTTTACCCTTCTGTCGTTGCTTTACCCTTCTGTCGTTGCTTTACCCTTCTGTCACTGCTTTACACTTCCGTCACTGCTTTACACTTCCGTCACTGCTTTACACTTCCGTCACTGCTTTACACTTCCGTCACTGCTTTACACTTCCGTCACTGCTTTACACTTCCGTCACTGCTTTACACTTCCGTCACTGCTTTACACTTCCGTCACTGTTTTACACTTCCGTCACTGCTTTACACTTCTGTCACTGCTTTACACTTCTGTCACTGCTTTACACTTCTGTCATTGCTTTACACTTCTGTCATTGCTTTACACTTCTGTCATTGCTTTACACTTCTGTCATTGCTTTACACTTCTGTCATTGCTTTACACTTCTGTCATTGCTTTACACTTCTGTCATTGCTTTACACTTGTCATTGCTTTACACTTCTGTCATTGCTTTACACTTCTGTCATTGCTTTACCCTTCTGTCATTGCTTTACACTTCTGTCATTGCTTTACACTTCTGTCGTTGCTTTACCCTTCTGTCGTTGCTTTACCCTTCTGTCGTTGCTTTACCCTTCTGTTGCTGCTTTACCCTTCTGTCATTGCTTTACCCTTCTGTCATTGCTTTACACTTCCGTCACTGCTTTACACTTCTGTCACTGCTTTACACTTCTGTCACTGCTTTACACTTCTGTCACTGCTTTACACTTCTGTCATTGCTTTACACTTCTGTCATTGCTTTACACTTCTGTCATTGCTTTACACTTCTGTCATTGCTTTACACTTCTGTCATTGCCTTACCCTCTGTCATTGCTTTACACTTCTGTCATTGCTTTACACTTCTGTCATTGCTTTACACTTCTGTCATTGCCTTACCCTTCTGTCATTGCTTAGATTTACCCTAACCAGTCCTAAAACTTTTTTCAGCCAACAGTATTATGATGGATGTAACAATTATAAGGTGTGACAATTATATAGTGTAACAATTATAAGGTAAGATTGATGTCACTTAGCATGAGAAGAGATACTTAGCGCTAAGCTTAATACCCCCAATCCCTAAGGCAAGTAACATAACTCTACATATTTAACTAACTTCAGACATGCATACACATACTATAAAAAAAAACGACAATAAACCATTAAAGTAACTGAACTAAATTATTTAGTTCAAAGCTCTCATTGCACCACCAAAAAGAAGGAAGTAATGTGCGCAGAGTTCCCCCATCAACTCCGTCCTGGTGGCTGAATGCCCATACCTGTAGTATTAGTAGTATGGGATTTGCGCTACCGGGCGACACTGCACGATGATCCAAGGGAAATCCCGCAGACGGAGGGGACCTGGGTGTGACACCAAACCACCCAAACCCCCCAGCCTACCCCTGAACATCGTGATACGCCCTGGATACAAGAGCCGGTAGGCTTGTCCGTTTTTTCTTTAAAGGCAATCATAGTATGGTATCAATATCAGAAACGTAAATAAAAAATGGCGGGTGTGGGGGCTATAGTTGTCCACCAGTGGAGATGACAGGCAGCAATAGTTGGGAAATGGTTTAAGTTATACTTAAAACAGATTGATGTGACATACCATGAGTGGAGCTACTCAGGTACTCAGGTGTTGAATAGGGTTGCCTCAACTCTTTCAGAGTGTAGGAAGACTTTGTTGACCGTCCATCATCGTCATCATCATTATCTTCCTCCACATCACTCTCTGAGCTGTCCTCCCTTATCTAGGTTATGTATAAATTCACTCTTTCATGTATCTAGGTTAAACATTAATGTCCTTGACCATATAAATTCATATAACTTATGTTAGGCATGTTAGTATTGTAGCCCTGGCATAGTACATATATTGTTTATGATTATTTTTATATTGGAAAGTTCTTCTATTTTTCTTGCCATGGATAAGTTATTTATAAGTTAAGTATCACGTCTGACCGATTTGATCCTTAGTGCCGGTGAAGCAGCTTTCACCTGTTTCTGTGGCCACCGCATACTAGGTGACTATACGTGACCTTTTGGCGCGGGACGTTTTGGCGAGAGCCATTTCGGTGCTGGCCCGTTTGGCGCGAGGAAATAATTGAAGATAACATCTTTTTTTGTTGTATAATAAATGAAACTAATAATAAAACATAATAATTTAAAACGATGTATTTTAATGCATATATAGGACTATAAAACTTTTTAAACTTTTTTTAGATATGCATAAAGACTTATGTATCTATTTATGGGCATAAAGTGCTTATCTATTTATTTATCTATTTATATATATGTCATCTTAATAGGGAAGTTGTTTGTTGTTTTTTTTGGCTCCACACCTAGAACATAGGCCTATATGCAAATATTAAGCGTGCTAGTTTTTCTATACAATTCTAATAGCTACACATGTTCATGAACTAACTCAGTGGCCACACTTTTCAAATAACTTGACTGTTAGTTTGGAGTGATTAAAACCAGGGTCAATCGTAGACAAGATGGTCAGAGAATTAATGATAACAATGGATGTTTTAGAATACTGGGTGGGTAGTAAAAAGATAAAAAGAAACTTTTTGATTTGGAATGGTCAATGAGGAGTGGTCATCGCGTCCAATCAACAATCAGAGATAATTATTTGGTTGGCGTTATCTAGATTGGGAGCGGCAAATAGGCAGAATCAGTTGAGACAACTGTATATAAAAAGTCACTAAGAAAGGTTTAGTCCTCATTTCAATAAATATATTCTAAGTTGCCAAGAATTAATGTTACCGATTCAATATTTATTCAAGTGTTACTATGCAGTGATTTCTAAGTTGAAATATAATTGTATCAAAATCTTAAAATAGATACTTTTTATTTCATTTAATATACAAAAAAATATTGTTTTCCTCAAATGAAGTTACTTAGTTACTTTTCTTAACCCTTAAAGCGCGTAGCTATTTTCACAAAAATGCATTAAAAAGTGTAGCTGAAACTGACGGGCATTAAACATTCAAAACCACTTGCTTTTATTTTGTTTTCTTTTATGATATTTTTACATTAGATATATAAACCTATACATTTTATTAAAGCTGATAGTTTGGGGAATTGGAAAAACGTATTAATTGTTTAATATCTAGCATCTAAAATGTAAAAATTTAATAAATACACGGCAATTTTTGTTTACAAAATTTTCGAAAAAATATTTTCATTAATTTAACACACAACTAAGTAGTAAAAATCGAATAAAAAAAATAAAAAACACTTAAATTTTATACATATATGTATTACATTCAAGAAATGTATTTTAAAAAAGTATATTAGTAAGTATTAGAGTCTCCTGTAATATTTAGAAATTAGTCAGGGTACAGTCGGACATTGCACTCAGTAAACCTAGAGCGCACCCACCCAGTTAGAAAAAAGTATATTATAAATATTTAATGTTGTTTAACTATCACATTTTTTTTAATTATGATAACAATATACTAGTTTTAACCTAGGCCGGCAAAATAAACAGAGTTAAATACAAATTTATTTCAATAATAACTAAAATAAAAACGATCATTAGCCACGCCCATCTTTCGAAAACGATGTTTTTGCTGACAACAAACACGAAGCTAATTTATTGAACTATTTGCCGGCTATTTGACCTATTTCGGTATTTTAAAAACTAAATCATTAAAATAAAACAAATATGAATTCAATACACTTCTTACTTTTTAGAATTTCATCAAAATCAATAAAATATAATTGAAATTATGCATCAATTCCATCGTAGCTTTTCGAATAGTCACTAACACCTTCGTTCATTTTGCGAATCGAGGATAATTTAACGTAAAAAAATGGCTGCCTTTCACTACCAGAAGAGACGGAAGTTGTTAAGCTTTACGGATGTGTACGTTTTTACCAAAAAAAAACGAATGAAAACGACAAAATGTAGCCGAAAAAAAGCTAAGCCACGATCGTGGCTCAACGCACTTAACGTATTGATAACGCTGAGCCACGATCGTGGCCCTACGCGCTTTAAGGGTTAAATGATGTGATATGTTTTTATTCCATCGCACCAAAACATCCCGCGCCAAAACAACTGTCGCGCAAAAACATCCTGCTTTGCTAGGTGATTGTGTGGCCAGCACTATGCACAGCCCCCTTTACTTTACCTTAACTTAGGTCAGGTACCCATCAAAGCTGGATGGACTCAAGGACACCCGCCAGCCCCAGGAAAAAATAATCCTGGCCTGCACCAGCATTTGAACCCAGAACCTTTGATACGCCAATCTAACGCAGTGTCACTCGACCACCCTGCCCCCACTTATTTATAACCAATACATAAATTATTTTTTTTAACATAGATTAGCTGGTGGTCAATTTCTTCTTGATGGGATCATAATACCAAAGACCTACCACAACTCTGTGCTGCATTGATGAGGTCATAATACCAAAGACCTACCACAACTCTGTGCTACATTGATGAGGTCATAATAAAGACCTACCACAACTCTGTGCTGCATTGATGAGGTCATAATAAAGACCTACCACAACTCTGTGCTGCATTGATGAGGTCATAATAAAGACCTACCACAACTCTGTGCTGCATTGATGAGGCAATAATACCAAAGACCTACCACAACTCTGTGCTGCATTGATGAGGCAATAATACCAAAGACCTACCACAACTTTGTGCTGCGATGATGAGGCAATAATACCAAAGACCTACCACAACTCTGTGCTGCATTGATGAGGCAATAATACCAAAGACCTACCACAACTCTGTGCTGCATTGATGAGGCAATAATACCAAAGACCTACCACAACTTTGTGCTGCGATGATGAGGCAATAATACTAAAGACCTACCACAACTTTGTGCTGCACTGACTCTAAAACTGTCTCAGTTAGATCTGGTAACACGACCTTGTTCCAGCTTGGTCTGCTTTGATCAGTCCATCTGAATTTATCTGCTAAAAAAAAAATACAAAATGAAATGATGTTTCAACAGTCGCTGTGGTGAACATATCAGCAGAAGTGGGAGATTAACTCATTAACTCCTTGCAGTCATTGTGGTTCTGTTCTACTGTTCTGCGCCAGGTTACTTTTGGTCGAACAGTAGAGCAGGAATTAAAGGAATTTGGTCACTCCTGGGGTAAGATCGGAATTGTCGCAATTGACAGAGAAAGATGGAAAGACTTTGTTGCTGCCCTATGCGCCCACAGCGTTACGGGCAGTAAGTAAGTAAGTAAGTCATTGTGGTGTAGCATACATTTTAGCAGAAGTGGGAGATTAACCCATACTTGAAATGGTGTAAAAATATTTTCTGAGCCTATGGTCTTATCGTGAGTTTTTTTTCCCATTGGATCCCCACTTAAGAACTGGACTGACAGTATTTTGTTTTGTAAATTCAAAGCATGAACAAACCAGAAAAAAACAGTAACTTGACATCATTTGAAAACCAATAATTATGCAAGACTAGATTCAGACGCAATAAACTTCTTTATAGAAGGAGCGTCTGTAATATATAAGTTAAGGTCAATTGACATTGCAGGATTGCCTCAAAGAAAGTCTAAATATCAGAATTCCGTTTTTAAAATAAAATAGACTACTTTGGACCCATTTTTTTATTTATTATTTATTTTTTCCTTTTTCAAATATATAGACTCTAGAACTAGTATTGCTTTTTGTTGCAAATTTTTTTAAATTTTTGTTCAAACTAACATTAAAAGAAAAGAAAGTCAAAGTACCTCCTAAACCTTTTTTTGACACCTGTGGCACTATTTTAAAAGGTGTTTCTGTTTCATCTGGCAAGTGCTTGCCAGTTAATTTGAAGTCAAAGACTTTGGCCAGCATATCAAAAATCACAAAACTGTAAAAGAAGGCATGAAACTTAATTTGTACACATTAGTACTTAGACAAGAAATAAACTATCTATATGTGATACACATTAGTACTTAGACAAGAAATGAACTATCTATGTGTGATACACATTAGTACTTAGACAAGAAATGAACTATCTATGTGTGATACACATTAGTGCTTAGACAAGAAATGAACTATCTATGTGTGATACACATTAGTGCTTAGACAAGAAATGAACTATCTATGTGTGATACACATTCGTACTTAGACAAGAAATTAACTATTTATGTGTGATATTTTATAGTAATCCTGTCAGACCAAAATAATCCTTTGAGGTGGAGTGAAGCAGCGTTCACCAGTTTCTATGGCCAAGACACACTAGAGGATTGTGTGGCCAGCACAAAGCCCAGACACCTTTACTTTACCCCAACTAAAGTCAGGTACCCATCAGGGCTGGGTAGACTCGGGGGCACCACCCTCAAGACCCGAGAACAAATCTTAGCCCCCGACAGGATTCGAACCCAGGACCTTCTGTGCACCAGCCAAAGGTGCTGCCACTGGACACTATGGAATAAACAGAGCTAAGAAATGGTTACCTGTATCTCTTCACGATGGAAAGGGAGCAGAATGATGACTCTTCCTCCATATGAAATGAACAGCTGTTGAGCAGAATAAGAAATGTAGATGTTACAAATGTTGGTATCATTGAGTATCAATAAAAATGTTTTCATTATAGCAACGGTATCTTATCTCCTGCATACAATTTCTTGAGCTAATCATAACTAGAGCTCAATGTGTAAAATCCTTTCAGTATGCTATCCAACCACCACATTTTTAAAACATCTTTGAGACCTTCCAGCTCGCTGGCAAAATCTTTTTATAAGGTTGATTGGCCCACATCCTACCGATCACTTTGGCACATAGACGTTTTCCCCTGTCACAGGACGGGACATTCAATAAAACTTTCAACCTCATTCTTCAACCACAACCCTTAGAAATCAGTTTCCACTCATGTTTTGTTTCCATTACACTGTAAGGTGCCCACTTCAAAATCCTTATTGAAAACATCTGGCTGACATGCTTCCCTATTTTTAAATCATTTATAGATCTATCAACTTTGCTTTCTTTCTTTCTTGGTGGGGTGGCTAAGGGCAAACAATTTTGCATTTAATGGATTGTCTCCCCACTTTCAATTCAAACCTCAAGTGTATATTTCAATGACACCCGGAAGTCTAATGAATAATGCGTTTTACCGTATTGAGTTTGTATAATCCCATCTGTTCTGAATCAATGAGTCGTATATTTGGGATTCTGCCGGCTTGGAGCTCATTTTCCCAGACATCATCAGAAGGGTAGTGGTCAGGTCCTCAAGGCAAAACAGCTTATCAATCATGTCAGGCTTGTGCCTGGCACCCAATTGATGAATGTAGCCCAGGCAGTTTAGCACCTGGTCCCTATTAGAAGACTGGGGATGTGGAGAGAAAAAAAGGAAAATGGCTTTACATGCTCGATGACTTGTTTATTGTGTCCGCAACTAGACACTTCAAAGAGCATGGTGTGTCAAAAGAAAAAGGTGACTAACAAATTGAAATATTGGGATCTGACAGTAGTTAGTTACTTACTTACTGCCCGTAACGATGTGTGCGCATATGGCAGCAACAAAGTCTATTGACCATTGTGCTGGCCGACCACACAATCCCCTTACATGCCATGGCCACAGTTTCAACAGCCCTTTGGGTATCAATTTGGTTAGACAAGATTACTTTTTATTTATGTTGTGCCAGTAAAGTTGGCATCTTTTCTGTGTGCACAGATTTTGGGAGGAGAGTTGTTTAGTTGTCAGCAGTCGGGAGTTTTGAAAGTGAGTGTGTAGAACAGCGATAGCGAACCTATGGCACGCGTGCCACAGCTGGCACACCGAGTCATTTCTGTGGGCACGCAAGCATTTTCCGAAAATGGAACCGCTTAGTTATATCTACACACCGCTAGGGATGGAATGGGACCAGAAAAAGTTTCAGTTATTGTGACGGGGCACATTGCATGGTGGTGGAGGCATCTTGTTTCATACAGTTATTCGTTAAAGAAGCAAAACACCCAGTCGTTCAGTTTCACTGTATTATACACCAAGAAACCTCTTTGTGCCAGGGATGGCAGCAAGAAGTTAGATGATATCCTTAAAGATGTCACAAAAATTGCCAATTACATCATGGCTCATGCTCTTAATTGTCGGCAGTTTCACGCACTTTTTGATGAGGTATAGGCGCAGTATAATACTTTACTCATGTACAATAATCTCAGGTGGCTGAGGAGAGGACAAGTAGGCCTATTGGAGAGCTTTGTAGCATGCTTGAATGAAATTAGTCTGTTTATGATTCAAAAGGGGCAGGATTAGGCCTATCCACAGCTCACTGATATAGGTTCAGAAAAAAACAGCAGAAATTATGTTTTGTGGTATCAGAACATTTGAAAGAAATTTGCAGGTATTTGAAAGAGACATACAAAGTGGGCAGCTGAAATATATTCCAAATGCAAAAATGCATTTACAAAATCCTATAACATTTACCGACAATCCTACAAGCCAACAGGAAATCTACAAGAAATATTCTAGCGTTGTAGCAGCTGCAAAGGAGAATTTCAGTAATAGATTTGTACAGTTCCGTAAAATGGAGACAACCCTCTGTTTTCTTACTTCCGCAGATAAAACCAAATTTGCAGAACTTGATCTTTCCTTCTTATTGTGGATAGTTTTAGGAAATCCGGAATTGGAGCTATTGGAATTTCAGAAAGCTCTATGTGGAAAAAAAAATTATATTATCTGCGTGAAACGCTTGAGACGATAGAGTGTGAAAGGACAGCACAGTTGGTCGCTCTGATGCTGAAATCCTTAAAGTGTTGAATTCTCTGCCAAATAATTTCAAGTCGATGAAAGCACTTGGGTTTGCACTTCATACTTTGTTTGGGTCATCTTATGCTTGTGAGCAGCTGTTTTCAACTTTAAATTATATCGAATCTGATACCAGAAATAGACAGACAGATGACCTGAGTGCTGCATGCATCACTCTTAAAGTTACGGAGTATGAGCTTGACAAATTATCAGCATGCACACAACAGCAAAAATCACATTAACTACCAGTATGTAAAATCTTGCCAAATGCATACAGTTAACTGCAATGACTGTAATTGTGTAATTGTAATATATTAATAATTAGTTTATTTACTACAATTTGTTTTTTTTTAATATAAAAAACTGTTTGTATCATTCAAAGATCTGTTAATTTGTTATTCTTTTTTGACAAAAGATGTTAATTACTTTGGACAACTGTATGGGCTGTTTTAAAAAAAAGTAAAACCGTAGTATTTTGTTTTAATTGCTGTGCTGGCTCGTTGAAAGAAATAAGTTGGTCTTCGTTTTAAGTTGTATTGCACTTTGGGCAAAAAAGGTTCGCCATCACTGGTGTAGAATAAAGAGCAATTGCTTTGACTGTTACAAGACCTGTATTGCATTTCAAGATCTTAATATAACACAGACATGACAATTTTAATATAATATAATACAAGTCATTTACAGAACTTTTTATTTTGTATTTCTACACTCCTTTATTTGGCTGGCTTTTTTTTTTAGCTTTTGTTACCAATAAAATTTTTTACCCTACTTACATAAAAATGTCGTACATTTGGAAAGAAATACTAAGCCGTCAAGTAAACAAATCAAAAGAACTAATGTATGTAAAGGGTTGATGGAAGGGCATGCTTAATATTTTTAACAATTTGTTGTGAGACTGTATATATGCATTGTGCTGCATACGCTACATCCCAGAGTCGTTCACTGTCTAAGTAAATGTATTAAATTTGATGATAAGATGATCTTACGTAATCTCACAATCATAATAAACTTTCATAATATAGGCAACATTTAATTAAAACAGGTGAAGTGAATAACAATCCAAAATACATTTTATGTCATGGATTTGATTGAAAATGCATACAATCTCTTACTTTTCTATAAGATGGCAATATACTAAGCCGCAAGATACAACAACAGCGAACATTATGTAAATTCTGGATTCACCATTGCTAACTAAATCCTAAATTAAAATAAGAAAACACACTAACCAGGCAATACAGCGGAGGTATTTCCACATCTCCATCTTTAGTTAGAAAATCATTAATTGCAGTCCATATGGCATGAAAGTCAGTTTCGCCTTGCTCAAAATTCAGTGGAATCTTGTGATAAGTCTCACCTGAAAAAAAAAAACAATGAAAAATTACAACATGCTATATTATGTCAACGTCTTCCACCAAAGATGCCTCAGATGCATACTTAAGATCACATATCGAGACTAGGCTACAAATGAAGAAGTTTATTGCTTAACGAAAATGTGCCACGGTCACGGATTGAAACCTCAAATTTGCCGGCCACGTAATCCGCCAACCTGATCATCGGCTCAATGGATGGCGCGGACAAGGGGTGACCTAAACCAACATGGCATACAATGATCGCCGATGACCTTCGCTCTGTCTATATAAACTGGAAAGACATCTATGTCGTTACTGCAGCGGATACAGACAGAACTCTCACTGTCCGACGCGCGGAACGGTACGGGAGGATCTCAGTCGAAGTCTAAGAAAAATAACATGTCCGCATGTAACACG
Organism: Anisus vortex; assembly: GCA_949126835.1. Taxonomy (NCBI): domain Eukaryota; kingdom Metazoa; phylum Mollusca; class Gastropoda; family Planorbidae; genus Anisus; species Anisus vortex. The sequence continues at coordinate 41,056,372 of OX421497.1, read as the reverse complement.
AAAAGAAGCATTTCTATATGCTCAGCCCCCCCCAGTTTTTGTCCACTTGTAGACAATTGGTCAGGAAGCTTACACTTTACACCAGTGTGCACAGATACAAAATCCAACCGTTTCTACATGACACAAATAGAACCATTAATTTGCGGCTACATGCCGATGCTCTTGTTCCTTCTGAAATAATTACGTTGAAATATACATAAGGCTCAGTAGACAAAAGCCACTTTTGTAGTTCAAGTCTGGTAATAAAGCAAAACAATTACATAATCCAAATTATTGTTGTTTTTTTCTAACAATACTTTTTTTTTAAAATCCCACAAAAATGTTAACGTAACCAATAGGAAGAAATGTTACTGGATACAACCCAAATAAAAAAAGTAACAAATTTTATAACAAGAACTTTTGTCCATCTTAATTTACTATACTAATTTTGGGAGAGAAAAGAGAACTTTTTTAAATATTTAGAGGATATTTTTTTTAATTGATTTTTAAATTTCTGAAAATTCTCAAGAGTTGAAACTCCAGATTTCAGCAACTCTGTATATTTAAAACACACATTGACATCATCCCCTCAGCGTTGCTGAGTTAAGATTTTTTGATAAAAAAAAAACAAGCTACCAAAGAACCATCCTTCAAATTGCACATTTTATTACCATTCAAATTATTATAGCCATATTATTATCAAAGCCATTCCAAAATCTTATTTTGTTTTGCTATTCGAGTAATACTAGGAAGAATAATAGAAGACTAATACTGTTGCAATTGATACAAAATACTCACTGTGGGCAGAGGCAATGGAGCGATTGCCCTGAGGGGGCTCCCCTGGGTTTATGATCTTGTGCATTTCCTCATAAACTCCTTCCCTTAGGGTGAAGCGAACAAGGCCGACCTCCACTGGGATATGATGAGGCTCAAGGGGCTCATCATAAAGCACCTGGAAGTCGATGATCACAAACGGGATGTCCCTTAGGTCTGCAGTAGTCACAATACAAATTAGACACAACTATTGTTTACAACACACACAAAAATTTTCTGTTTAAGTGAAACAAAATAAAAAAAACTAGAATACATCATTACCCTAACTACTCAAAATATTTATTTACTTTAAAAACAAAAAGTAGTAAATTAAAGTGCCTGTTTGACCAAATTGACCATAGAGTACCAAATTGGTAACGTAAAGGCGGCCGGGCATTGATCTGGCCACACATCCCCTAGTATGTCGTGGCCACAGAAACTGGTGACCACTGCTTCACCAGCCCTATGATCAGTTTGGTCCGAAGGGTACTTTACTTTTTTTTAGTGTGTGCAGTATTTACATAAAAATTTTGCACAAATTTCTTCAACAGCGTGACATTTCATGTTAAATGATCTAAATTGAAACAACAAACCTTTAATGTTTTTAAATTGAGCCATCATCAAGTTGACCTCCTGGTTTCGTCTCTTCTTTTCTTCTTGTAATTCATTATTTCTGTTCTGCAATCGTTCAAGAAATCATGTAAATATAATTTCTTCTGAAATATTCATTTTGTTTTATGAGGTAAATTTTGTCTTGTTACTTCACTCCAACTAAAGGTCAGGTACCCATCAGAGCTGGGTAGACTCAGGGATGCCCTCCAGACCCGGGAACAAATCCTAGCCTTCACCAGGATTCGAACCCAGGACCTTCGGTATGCCAGCCTACATGCTGCCACTCGGCCACTGTGCCACCCAAACATTCCCCTATCTAAATAACAAAAGTCTGAGTTTTCAAACAAGAAAAAAAAAAAGAAGACTCACTTTGTCTTAAGATATAAATGACCTTTGACCTATGAGACAAGTTAATACCCAATACCACACTATTTAACATAGGATTTTCTATTAAAATAGCTATATTAAACTATGCACTTATAATAATAACAACTATATTGGAACAACATCATAAATATCTGAAATTTTTGGGTTTTTATTGATATTAACTATCAAAGCTGATAGTAAGTAATTATATTTATAAATACCTATATCATACAAACAAAATACATTTTATATCAACAGTACAGTTCCTCAATTAATGAAATTTTTTGCTGTTGATTTTTTGTTTTAAATTCTATTTTTGTTTTGTTTTTACATTAATGAAAAAGATGTCACTTACTGATATCAAATTCCTCTGGTTGTCTTTGCGGTAACCAGCACCGGAACTCAACGAATTTTTTGCCATGTCCTCAAAATAGGCTTTTTCAGCTGGTGCCAGCGACTGATGTTAAAATAAAATAAAACAAAAATATTGTATCTTAAAATATTAATGAAACAAACCTACAGAAAGTTTTTGGTATAAATACTTTAGAAGACCAATTGAAAAGGTTTTCATGTAAAATACGCAAACAATTTTAAAATGTGTATCAGAATGCTAAAAAAAATCATTGATACTAAATATAAAATTTTGAAGTGTATTAAAAAGATGATTTTTGGTGTTGGGGAGGAGGGGGAATATAGCTGAAAATTTGATAGAATGTGCTGTTTAAGCTCAATAGGTCGGATCGAAGGAAGTCAGTGGGAAATGGGAGAGTACACAAGAGTTACCAAGAGCTAAATAAATTGGGGAAAGCTGTCAAGACTAGTGCCATCCCAAGGTATTTGTGATCTTGAATTGTCATTTTTAATAGACTACGAGGTCTTCAAGGTAAACTAACTAATAGTCAACAATGTTATACATTATAATTACAGTCACAGAGCTACCAAGAGCTCAATAAATTGGGGAAAGCTGTCAAAACTAGCACCAAGCCTAGGCATTAGTGATCTTGAAGTGACATGTTCAATAGACCAGAGATCGGCAACCTTTTGATAACAGTGTGCCAAAAGTAGGATTTCTAATTCAGTCAGCGTGCCAACAGCTTAAAAGTCAACCTGCTGTAGCACTAAATTTCTTGTAGAAGAGACTTGAATAGACTTTTTGGGCCTCTGCCACGTGCCATTGAAAAATCTGGCACTGGTGTGTAGGTTGCAGACCCCTGCAATAGACTATGAGGTCACCAAAGTAAACTAATAGTCAAGAGTGTTGTTATTATAATTACCAGCACTTTAAACTAAATTTTTAGTGAGCGTATTGTTTAAAAAAAATTAATAGTTGTAAATCAAGTTATGTCCCAGTTCCATTTCAAGTCTACATCTAAGTTCATAAGGTTGAAATGAAAAGTGAAGGCCATGTCATAAGGTCTATTAATAAGTAAGTATTCCTATCAGACCAATATGACACATAGGGCCTGTGAAACAGCCGTCATAAGTCACTGTGGCCACGGCATACACCAGGATGCACAGACGTCTCACTTATCCCAAACTACTGTCAGGTCTATTAACATAGCTTAAAGGAATTCCCCCAATGTTGAAGGGACTTTAAAATATTGGAACATGTATTTATTTAAAAAAAAAATTTTAACAATTTTTACAATAATTTCTCATTTTTGAAATGTTGTAACAACACGGATCAAAAGTTAAACCAAATTTATTGTGAAAGGATGTGTGGAATAGTATGTATGTCCAATGTTTACTTTGAGAGTATAGGTTTAGTAGCTGCTGGTCACAGATCTAATCTCTATTTGTAAATGTCAATAACTGTAACATAGGGTACACATTATTATGCATTGAACATTGCTGTTTGATTTTCAAGCCTAGAGTTTGTGGCTACATCTCATCAATTTAGAGTTTGAATGAAACTTTATCCTTTCAACAGTCAACATCTAGAATCAACACTAAACACTAGATTGCCCAGCCCTTTAAACATTTCAAAGAACCTGGGACATCACAATATAGTAATTACAAAGTACTACACACAAAAACTGCATTAAAAAGCATACCTTCCACTTATCAATACACAAGTTTGCCATCTCTTTCATGGTAGGCTTCCTCTTCGTTCGCCTGTAGATATCTTCCTGCTCTTTCTGCATAAAGCAGAAGTAAGCATTGGTTTTTTTTGGCGGCATCTTGGATAATTTTAAACTATGGAGAAAGTTAAAAAAAAACTCTATTTACATGTAAATAGTAAATATAACATGTATGAACCCAATTTTAAAAAAAAGTTTACAGCCGGACAAGCAATGAGCTGCCCTAATTTAATCTTGTTCAAATTTACTTTTTTAAAAACAAAGAAGTGTAGGAAAAAAAAAAGGGAAATAACTTGCAGACTACTAGGATTATCTTATCTTCTATGTTACAGCTTTATATTTATACAGAAGATTATTGTGTCCCACGCTCATTCAGGGTTTGTGTCTATTCTTGCATTTTGATCAATGGTTCTTATCATTTGAGCAGGCAACCCATTCAATGCCCGGAAAGAAAAAGAACTTGTATGCATTTGTTCTTGCATATAAAATAAGAGAAGTATTTTTATCTTTATTTGAGTATTGTAATTAGTAATAGATTGCAATTGTGTTGTATTTCTAAGTTAGTTTAGTTTGTTAAGCTTTCTTTATATGCATAAAGAGTTAAGCTTTCTTCTACATTAACAATTCCCTATTTCTTCTATTTTATCTTATTTTTTTAGATGTCCTTGTAATCTGCAGTTGAAAAAATGTTGAAGCAAAATATGTGTTGAGGATGTTACCTTTAGTTTCATTTTCATTGATGTTTTACTGTTTTGATCTTTTAGTGGAGCATACATTTTTATTGTTCTCTTTAGAAATCAAATTGCTTACATTTACATATTCATTTTGGAAATGTCTACACTAAGTTTCTGAGTTAAATTTTTAATTTTTAGGTTATTTTTGAGGAGTCAATTTGAATTAGTTGCTTTTACTTTCAAAAAAATTTTCTTTTTCTTTCCTTAATTTAGTATTAAATTAGCAGTTTATAAGCATAAATGAGAATATAATTTTTCTTTAACAATTGAAATACACATGCATTTAAATTTAACCCTGTCTTGTAATAAATATGTTTTTCAGCCGCGTATCCCCTATTTTTATATTCAAAACCCAAAAGTACTAATTTTGTTTACATTGGATCCTTCTAGTCTAAATACAAATAATTATTTCTGGCCAAGTAAGCTAGCAATGTGGCCACAAGTGAATTTTTTTTTCGGTTTATATAATTATAACATAAATATAAATAGACCAGAAAAACCAGCAACTAAACATCATTTAAAACACTAACAAAATTGCAAGACTATACTCAAACCACTCCTATGCAATAATCTTCTGTATAGAAGGAGTGTCTGTAACATTTAAGAAAAGATCAGTATCAGATCAGTATTGCCATCAGTAAATGAAAGGGATATTTTGAAAGCCAAAGAACAAAGACATTGAGCATTTGTTTTCCATTTGGACCAATTTTCTCTTGCCTATGGTTGGTAGAGTCTTGGAGTGTGGGGGCAGAGGAGTGCATGCATCAAAGTGGCTATATAATTAATTGTCACTATCACCCTCCTGCTCTGTCTTACATGGCTCACAATGTTTGTTTTTTTACTCAAGTTTCACAATGTTGTTTTTTACACAATGTAGACTAATTAACTCCCTTGTTTTTATAACACACACTGTTGTTGGAATTTTAAAAAAATATGCTTTGTTGATGTTCGCATAAAAAACAAATTAGCAAAGGATCTATCTAATGTTTGTTTTTTAAAAACAATAATTGTTTGTATTTCAACACTTGCAAGTTGTCAGGATTGGGGGCAGGGGAGAGGAGCAGGGTGTCAGGAAATGGGGCTGTGAAAGTAAATTAACCTAGAGAAGATCAAAGCACAAGCTGATGATGGAATGGAGGAAGGCCAGGGGGCAATCAGACTGGGTTGACAGATGAAGTATTACTAAACAATGTGTCTGTTTTTCTTATTTAATGCACATTAATGTGTTAGAAAATACAATGTGTTGGAAAAGGGATGGTAGTTAAAACAAATACCCCTATAAAAAGCATTTCTGTCATAGGGGACATATTGGGCTAGTAATTACCGGGACATATTGGGCTAGTAATTACCAGGACATATTGGGCTAGTAATTACCTTAAATATAAGTTTTAAATATTTTTTTTGTTCTTATTAGCAGGGTTGTAACTGGCTTTCTCTATTAAAAAAATTAGGAAAAATATTTTCCTGCCAGTGACAGCAAGGAGTCTGGCACACTGTTTTTTCTTATTAGCAGGGTTGTAAGTGGCCTTCTCTAAAAAAATTAGGAAAAATATTTTCCTGCCAGTGACAGCGAGGAGTCTGGCACACACTGTTCTGATATTCTAAGTGATAAAAATCAGAATTTAGTCATGTTTCAAAACCTGCAATAATCTTTGGTTCTTCATTATTTATTGGCAGTTTTTTAGAAGGTTGTATTTTTTACTAAATAAGGTCACTAGCCTTATGTTTAACCCTTAGCATGGAGTATCAGGGCACTAGCTTTTTATCTAATCCCTACCCACCCAAATCTTGCAAGTTTGGTTGGACTTTTAGACTGCAGGAGGTTTAAGCTCCTGCTGGTATAGCTCTAGGAGTACACAAGCTACCAAGCCACGTCTAGTCTCTAGCACTGGTTGGCAGTCTTCATTTAATATAAGCTCTGAATCAGCAGTTTTATATTTAATGCTTTGAAAATAAATGACTAGTTTGTTTTTTTTATGCTGATCTAATGTTTTTATTTATCCTCTTTTAGGAGTTTTAATCTTAGCAGGCCTATCATTTTAAATTGTTTTAATTGGCATGGATCTCCACAGATGTTTATATAGGGCAAAGCTATTAATGTCAGGAAGGGTTAGGGTCCCTGATGGGGTTGGTTGAGTTTAGATTTGGTTGTGTTTAGTTCATAAGAATGAGATAGACCTGATTAGAGGGTTACAAAATGAGTAAGTAAGAAATGAGAAATGAATAAGAATATTATAAACTAATAGAGCAATATAAATAGTAAAGTATGCAAACAAAAAATGAAAAACTATTCATGGTGATAAAGTTAACTAAAAATAAAAATCAAACCAGACATTAAGCTTTATAAAATTATTTTTTTTTACGAAAGTAGCCTAATGAGAACAAAACTTAAATGCCACCTACATATTAAAATATGTGTCTACTGTCTGGGTTCCCATAACCTAACACTAGAAAATGTTTTAAGAGATTTGAGAAATAAATAAAAAGTATGCCCCATATCAAATAAAATGTTGTAATTAGTTTTTACTTCAGTGCGCTGCACTGCAAGGCACCCTGATTACTCTTGTGCGTTTTTAAACAGCTTTTGTGCTTTTCTTACAAGTTAAATTTATTGGCTTTTTATTTGTAATAAATGCAAATGTTAAGTGCACCATTAACAATTGTTCTTGTTTTTATATGGAAATGTTTTAGACCATTTTCTGTCTGAGCTAATGGGTGAATCGGCCATCTTGGCAATAAACCAGCCACACAACAACAAGTAAACAAAGGGAAATAAACTTGGCTGAAGGGAAGGAATATGCATAAAGAGCAGGAAAGAGGACAATAGAGCCATTCTCCAACTATTGTGTTTGGTCATGTAAGATCTTTAAAGAAGAAAGTAAATGAGCTGAATTGTTGTTGCAAACATCAATATCGATTCTGCTAAAGGCTTAAAAGCTCTTTCATATGTTTAAAAGTAACAAGGTTCCACAAAACAGTCTCAGATACTTCTGTAGACCTTGACTTGAATCATTTTATCTGCTCCGGTCAGAAAGAACAGAGGTAAAAGTCAAGGTGGAGGGTTGGCAATCTAGATAAACAAAACAATCTCAGATACTTCTGTGGACCTTGAATCATTTTATCTGCTCCGGTCAGAAAGAACAGAGGTAAAAGTCAAGGTGGAGGTTGGCAATCTAGATAAAAAAAAAACAACATTTTATTGCAACATCATCAGCATTACAACCAAAAGAAAGATATGCACACCTGAAATATAATGATAGTGTGTCAACCTCATGCCAGACTATCTACCAAGAGTGTTCCTTCAAATATATACAGAACATTTATTTACCTCCTTAGGACAGTCAACACCAACAATGAGAAGGAGCGTCTGTTATATACAAGATAAGATAAGAATGCTATCAATCAGTTACTAGACACCCAACATGAACAGGAATAAAAGATTCCAGACTCTATTTGTCTTCTTCTTGGAGATTTTAATCACCTGTCGCTAAATTAGTTTATTTCCTCTCTGAGAATCAGATCACGCAATAATACATCTAACCCCTTGCTACAAACCAGTCTTAAAGTCATCAAAACCTAAAAGTAAATATATTCAGTTATGGTCTGATGAGACGTTGGGCAAACTACAAAGTTGTCTGGAAAAGACGGATTGAAAAGTCTTTATAAATTATCATTCTGACCCTGCTACTGTCAGCATTACACATTATTTTTTTTAAGATATTTTTCCTCAAAGGAAAATTAGAGCATTTAAAAACAATAAACCTTGGATGCCTAAGAGAAATTAAGGAAATAATACTGCATATGAAAAATTGTTTTAAGAATATATAAGTACATCATAACTTATTTTCTCCAAAAGGACACTAAAAACGAAAATTTTTGAAGATAAAGAACAACATAAACTTGAAATTAAAAGTTTCTTTTATATGAACAACTCAAAAGCATGCCTGGATGGCTTAAAGGAATTCCAGGCTATGTACCCAAATGGGATAGTTAGTAATACATTTTTCAACAAATTAAATTTTGAATTGAATTTTACTGGAGTTTTGACTGTGATGATTCTTAAGTCTATTCATGAAGACATAATGTCATTATGAAACAATTTAAAGATGAAAGTCAAGAAGTTTTCAGTGAACATGTTGTGATGTCACTGTTTAAAAAAGTAAACATAGCCAAACCATCAGAGCCAGGCACAATTTAAGTGGAAAAACTTTGTGCAGAAAAGCTGTCTTTCTTTACTGGTTTTTACAAAAACTATCTGATTTAAATGTCAGTCCAAGCCTCCAAGTCTGACTCATGCTTTTGTTTATAAACCCACCCTCAGTTTGTTGAGTAGACAGACGTATCTCACAAATGAGAAACAAATAGCACTGGAGCACCACAAGGGTGCTTCCTCTCTCCAGTTTTACATACCATCAACACCAATGACAATTGAAATTTGTCTATTGATATGACACCGATATGACACCGAGAATCAAATATGTCAATGTTACTGCCATTGTCTGCCTAGTTTCCAGTATTGAAAATATTACTGAACGATTTCAGACTTCTAATAGAATGGTGTGGGAGGAAGAACATTAAAATATTTCAAAATAAAGTAACCACCAATCATTGGGCACACTTTATATAACTTATATACTCAAGTATGGGAAACGTGGCCGAGCGGCAGTGAGTGTGTTCGACTGGCGTTCCAAAAGGTTTTGGGCTCGAATCCTGGTGAAGGCTAGGATTTTTTCCCCCGGGACTGGAGGGCGTCCCCAAGTCTACCCAGCTCTGATGGGTGCCTGACATTAGTTAAGGTAAAGTACAGGAGGCTGGGCATTGTGCCCTAGTGTAACATGACCACAGAAACTAGTGAACGCTGCTTCACCACCCACCACCCGAAAGGATCAATTTGGCCCATTTTGGCCCGAGGGTACTTTACTTTATATCCTAAAGTACACCAATTCCAATCAATCCTAGATGGACATTTAATCCTATTATTGGATTATATTAGATTTTGGATAGTCAACTACCAAAAGCCGCCTAAATTTTAAATATTTATATTATAATATAAGTTATAAGCTATTTGTAGTAAACTATTAAACTTATTGTAGGACGCAATAATCTTCTTTATAGAAAAAGCGTCTTTAATATATAAGAGAAGCTAAATTGCCTCGCGTCGCGCGAGGAAAATAAAACTGGCTTGTATAAGCTACAGATAAAAAATGTAGGCCTATAAACTACAATGAACAGAAAGCTATAAATCTAAAAAAAATTTCTTCTGGTGGATCGAACCCGGGTCGTTCAGATGGCAGTCCGATATGTTATCCACATAGCTAGCGAAACCACATGTCAGAAGTGAAATGTGCAAAGTATAAGGAGACAATAAGTTCACGTGTCTTTAAATTAACTAATCTGATTGGTTGAACACACACACACAGTCTACTTTATATAAGTCGCACCCCAACTTCCATGGGGATACACTGTCTTTTAACTTCTAAAAAATGCATACCTTTTAAACATAATAGTTACTAAATATTCACCCTAATTTCGAAACTTTTCTAAAAAAATAGTTTCAATCATACATAAGGCAAACATAATCAAATAACGGCAGCGCTTCATGTATTTTAAACAACAGCTTCATTTATTGTAAACAAACAATCAATATAGCCATTAGTTTCTTCATTTAAGTCCCCTACCCTACTCAAGTTCCTATCCCTATAGTCACACTATAGTGGGCCGAAACAAAAAAAAGTTTTCTGAAGTGCGCTTTCTAGACGGGTGTTGATGATGCCCTTCCCTATACAAGTGCCCTAATTACCATTAACATTGTTTGTAATGATGTCAAACGCGACTGCGCACTACTGCGCAGCTGACAATAAGCTGTTGTTGTTTTTTTTTTCAACTTTTACATGCAACTAATAAAAAATGAAACACACAATTGTCATTTTCCGCATTTTTCTATGAACCTATAGACTTAAGATTGGAAAAAAAAAAGTTTCCTGAAAGTGTTTCCTGAAAATTTCAGAAAATGTTTCCTGAAATGTGTCGATCGGTCGATCGTTGTTTTGGAAACATTGATTGGACATGGCGCGTTTTTCTCAAAATGATAAACACTGCCTGACTAGTAGGCTATAGCCTATAGGCCTAGGCCATAGGTCCTAAATAAAACGCATCTTAAGCTACTAGGGATTTAACATAAACGGTATCAAGCGAAATGACACCGAGGCTCAAATTTTTAAAGAAACGATGGATTCGCTGTCTCTCGAGCAACATGTCACAGAGCAAGGATGTGGAGTCGGTAGATAAATGTTACGACTCCTCTCAACTCCTCTGTAGAACACTATGAAAAGTATAAGTATTACCGCTTCTAATTGTGCGTTGCGTGCCATATACGTGTTCGTATTGCGATTACATGAGTTACTGCATGCATTGGTCTTTATTCTTACAGTAGAGAAGTCATTAATTATAACCTTTTGTGAAATGGGACATTTAAACTTGCTTTTTTAAACATTCCAATCTAAAATTAGTAGGAGTCGGAGTCGGTGCATTGTTTGCCGACTCCGACTCCAAGGTACCCCAAATTTCCTCCGACTCCACGACTGCGAAGCCCTGTCACAGAGTCAACACACAAGGCAGGTAACATCCTAGACCATGTATATACAGAAATCGGAGGGAAAATAAAAAATTATAAATCAATAGATGTATAAACAAAGATTATTTATCAGATCATTGCCTCATACATAGTGTAATTAATGTTCCTGAAGAAAAAATCACCAGAAAAACTATAACATACAGGGAATACAAAAACATAGACATGGTCCAACTAACAAAAGCTTTGAAGTTAGTGAAACATTTGAGGTAGTCAAACTAGTGGGTATCTTCGGCGACAAAGTAAGGCTACTAAGGGACCAACACGCGCCTGAAACAACAAAAACAATAACTACAAGAGATCACAATCCATGGTTCAATGAAGAAGTAGGTTCGAGCAGAAACGTGTGCGAAGAAGAGAGAGAACTTGGAAACGATTGAAAGAAAAACACCAATGGAAAGCCATGTGTGTTGAAAGAACTAAATACAGAAGACTGATAAAAGAAACAAAAGCAAAGCTATTTGTTGAGAAAGTAAAACGTGCTGAGCGTGACACAGAGCCTTCGCAAGTCGATGTGGCGCCCCAGGGCAAAAGTTTCAGCGACGTCCCTTGCATACTGTAACTGCTTTGTTTATTGCCATATTTAGTCATTTAGACTATATTTGCCGCCCCATAAATATCATTCTTCCATTGATAACAAAGATAATGAATTCATCACTGGAAAAAAGGAACCTTTACAACAAGCTGGAAGACTGCAATTATCAGACACCTGATTTAAGAAAGCTGGGCTAAACTTGCTAATAACTACAGACCAGTAAGCAACTTGCCTTTATTCCTTTCAAAAGTTTTTAGAAAAGGCAGCTCTAATTCAACTATTGGAGCACTGCAATAAGAATGACATAATTCCGGATTATCAATCTGCATACAGACCACACTATAGTTGTGAAACTGCTCTGGTCAAATTAATGAATGACCTTCTATGGGCAATGGAACATCGGGAGGTAACTGCATTGGAAATAGATCTAAGTGAGGGGGAGGGGGAGGGGGAGGGGGAGGGGGGGTCTGAAAAAGTTTGACAATTATTGACATGGGGAGGGGGGGGGAAGTCAATAAAAGTTGACGTCAACAATGTTACTTTTTATGAAATAAATAATGATACAAATTTATTACAAAATTCTACATTTGTCCTGTTCAACTTACATAGATAACATGCAAAAACATGGTTAGTTTGTAGATCTACGTATGAGTGGAAACAAATGCAATTGTTAGCAAGGCAGTGTGACCGACCGAAATTGTAGAAAACCTCACCTTCGCTGTCTAGCGTTGGGTTGCCAGACACATGCGTGTCAAAAGGAGGACATTGTGTTTCAATTGGATAGTTTTGCATTAAACCCGCAATCAGTATAGTTTTATTACAAAAGCTGCCACTAAGTTTAAGTGTATATTGGTAAATTGAGCACGAAACAGTTTTGTTAAAAAAAACAAATAAATTCTCTTTAGACTGAATGGCAGCTTGCACTTGGTTGGGCAACTTTAAATATTAAAGCTCATGTAATAGTCTTTAAAAAAAAGGGATAGTTCTTTTCTTGTACAAATGATCACCTGTTTATTAATTATATTCTTAATATGTTAATACTATTTTTAAAAATGTATTTGTCTTTTGGCCTACAAAACACAGAATATTACCAAAGCCAGACATTTTAATGGTTTAGTGCTTTGCCTGTCGGACGGAGGACAAGAGTCTAAAAAGGAGGACATGTCTTCCTTTTGCCGGACAACTGGCAACAATAGTCTAGCAAGACATGGTGGCTGGAATAACAAAGGAACATAAATACACCAACAAAATGTCTGCAGAGTACGCTGCGTACGCTCAGAAACAGACTCCTCGACTTGACTCCACAGCCCTGTTCAGAAACCCAGTTTTTTGCTGCTCAGTACATCTAAATTAGGCGCCAGAGACTGGGGTACGTTATGTAAGCCATGTAAGCAATGGCTGGAATCGACAATAGAACTAAAAGCAACAATAGGCCCTCTCTGAGACTATAAGTAATGTTTGCAAAGCATTGAATGAAGTGTATTGTGTGAGTCTCCAACATGTTTTTTTTAAATATTTCCTTCAGAAAAATAGTTCGTGGCCCACCACATGAAGTACGAAATACTTAGCCTACCTTATTTCCTTTTAACATCCCTAATTCTGACATAGGCTACATACAAATATATTTTTGCTGACTACGATATAATAGGTGAAACGTTAAAATTAGGTCGATTTGGCTACATAGATCTATTTAGTAAATTTTACGTTTTAATTTCTAATTTTCTGGAAAAATTGTAAACAAAAAGGAAAAAGATATGGTTAAAATCCTCGGATTGGAAAAAATATGATGTGGGAGGGGCAGTGGGGAGGTGAACCATGTTACACCACCTTCGTGGTTTTGCCGCTATGGCGGCTATGCCTCTGAGAGTTATAGTCATAGTCAATTTGAAATCTTTTAAACATGTTTTAAAATGTATCACAATTAATTATAGTAGACTCTATAGACCTTTCCGTCTCAAATCTATTTTAAACATAAAAGCAAGTGTCTAAAATTTTGTTACTTGTTTTGAGGTGGGGGGGGGAGTAACAAGTTGCTCACGTAATTATATAGGGGGGGGGGGTCTCTAAAATGTTGAGTCGTTGACAAGGGGGAGGGAGGGAGGTAAAAAAACGCAAAAAAATTGTTGACGTAATTAATGGACGTCCCCAAAGGTCTGTGGGCCATTTTGTGAAACTGTCATAAGTGTTATCATTTACCGTTAGTGTAATTATTTCAATCATAGCCTATTATACAAATTTTAATACTTTCAGTATTTAGGCCTAGGCTACTAAGCTAACAGGGAGAACTGTAAGCCTCTAAGTCTAAGGCTCATATGTCTATATTTGTAAGAGTCTCTGGAGAAAAATAATAAAAAAGTTAAACTAAATGCTATCGAAAACAATTCGGCCCTAGATTATATTACAACTTGAGGCAATACAAAATACTTTATTTTAAAAATAAAGTAATGAATTAAGCAATATTGTTGATAAAATAAAAATTTAACAAAATGTTCAAGTACACATTCAAAGAATACCAAAATTAAGGGCCCCAGCGCCACGTGAGATTGTAGGAGGTTTTGGGGAATCTCCTCTTAGCAACAATTAAAAATACTTGCGTAATTGCCAATTTAATTTTAAATTTTAATATTCATGGGCCCCCTAAACTCTTATGGGCATCTGTACGGCGTACTGACCGTAGCCTACCCCCCCCCATCTCGTGGGGCCTGCTGATGCAAGACTGTTCCGTAGGTGGCACAGCTGTTGCGACCGGTAACTTTATCTAGCCTTTGTCCGCGCCCACGTTGGGCGCCAGATGTTAAAGACTGTTACTAGTTAATAACCACACCAGAGACTAGAGACCGACCAAAATTCGTTTTCGGCTTCGGTGCCGAAAATAGGCAAAAAAACTTTTTCGGTGTGGTTTCGGCCAAAGCCAAACGGTTAGTTTTCGGTTTGCTTACGGTTTCGGTCGAAACTGATATTGACTTTCGGTCATCAGTCGAATATCTATTTTAACAGACATAGAGAGACAAAACAGAGGTCATATTTAGTGTTTCATTTAAATCTTACAATGTTAAACCCTTCAATCAGTTCAGTTTGTTTTTAAATATCTGCCAATATTTGTCTAGTGGTAAAACAGACCGAAAAAGTGTCTTTTTCAAACTTAAACAGTCTTTTAATTTAATTGTCACTGAAAAGAGACTTGCAATAGGGCAACTTAAAAAAAAGCAACTTTACAGCGCATGGAAGATTGTTGTTTTTTTTGTTCATCCTTTGTATGGGATTTTATTGATATAAATTGTATACAAATATTCTTTTAATGTGTGCAACTTGTATCATATCTATATTATACTTAGGAATGGGTAAAAAAACACAGGAAAACCAGTAACTTAGCATCATTTGAACATTAATAAAAATGCAAGACTAGACTTGGACCACGAATGAAGGAGCGTCTGTAATGTATAAGATAAGAATCTATATAAGTCTAAATTTAAAATTCATGACAATACAGTTTTTGATTTCTCACAATCCAAAATCACCAAGTTCTAAGGATCAATGGTTTTCTCTATTAATTTGGTTTAGAAAATTTAGAAAATTATGTGTTTAGTATAATCTACCCAAATTTGTCTTTGCCCATGGGCAGGAGAGAGGGAAGGGGGACCAAAATCCGTTTTGAAATCGGATTTATAGAACCGAAAATCGGTTTTGAGAAAAAAGATATTAACATCTCTGGTTCTATGGTTTACTTACATAGAGCACCCATAAACTAGATAATATTACACAAAAAATGGGCAGTCTTTTTAAATTATTTTGTATGACATTTTCTATTTGCCTATTTTTCGGTTACGGTTTCGGCCGAATGTGTAGTGAAATTTTAAGTGTCGGCTTCGGTTTTGGCGAAAGTCCACATATTATATTCGGCGTGATTTCATTTTCAGCCGAAACAACAAAAAATTTCGGTCTGTCTCTACCAGAGACCATATACATTTTCAACTCCTTTTATTTTCTACCTATCTCTACTGCCCTCAGGTCCCTTCTCTGTCTACACATTACAAATCCACAGTTCTCTCCCTTCCCATTCACGTACAACTCAGTTAAATTCACTCATACACTTCCTTTTACGATAACACTACTATTCTTGATTAATAAAATCTATAGATTATATATTCATGATTATATGTGATAAAATTACAATTTCTTTTGGAGTGTATTTCAGGTGTATACATTTAATTTTTGTGCAGATCAATCAAACAGCCTGGGAGACTATTGAGTACAAACAGGTCTAACACCAGACAGAACAAACAACGCATTGAAAGGGACATCACTCTGTTTTTTTTTTAATGGCGCTCCAGTTTATAACTTTAACTCATAAGTGAAAAAAAAAAAGTAATGAATAAAGCAATATTGTTGATAAAAAAAAAAATTCTTTTGGAGACCGTTTCAAATTTATACATTTAACTTTTGTCCCGATTCGTGAAACGGCCTAGGCGCTTATAGAGGAAAAACATATATAGATATATAAACATATATATTATATATATATATAAACATATATATTATATATATAAACAAACTCACGGTAATTATATATATCGATGATTTATATATATATATATTTATATATATGTTTGTCCTCTATAGGCTCCTAGACCGTTTAACCAATTGGCACAAAAATTAAATGTACAAATCGGAAACGCCTTCCAAAAGAAATTTTTATTTTATCACTTATAATAATGACTAAATGAATATGTTGATTTTATAAATCCAAAGAAATATATCCACCTATGCAAATACATACAACCGTACGCCAAAAATCACCATTTCCGTTCATTTACTATGTTGAACGCGATGTTTAATTGGGTTTTCCCAATAATTCCCCTTGCATTTAGTTGTTTATTAAAACGCAGCACAGCGTACGCTCCTTTTAAAAAAGTACGCTCCTTTTAAAAAAGTACGCTCCACCAATTTGGCTTGGGGAGTTTGAATGTTGTACTTTTACAAAATACTAGCGTATGACATAATGTCTATCAAATCATGTTGCTGTTTTTTTTCATTATAGATGTTTGCTTTATCCCTTTAATTTTAAGTAATAGCAACCAAATGTTTTAATTATTTAATCGATTCATGTCGCTATTGTGAACACAATTTAATAAGCGACTTTATACAATCTATAAATTAAATGACACAAATTATAAAAGACAATCTATGGATGATTACTTTTTAATTCTAGAAGCTTCAATGCAACAATTTGTATGCATGTGCCAGGTCCAGGGCAACCGGAAATAATAAAAAAGAACAACAACTAAATACTGAAAGAAGTGTTCTCAATAGGCTTACTGTTTTTATTGATACAATAAGTAAGAACAAAAATTAAATACCGAAAAAAAAGACTACAATACAGTTTTTATTATTTACTATTTTATTGTTTTGTATTTGTATTTTCTTTTTGATAGTATTATTGTTAATTTAATTATATTAATAACAAGCCAACACAACTGTTCACTACTTTTTAATACCAGAAGCTTGACAGCACCCATTAAATTCTTATGCATGTGCCAGGGTCAGTGCGACCAAAAACAATAGAAAATAACAAAAACTAAATACCGAAAGAAGCTTTCTCACTACAGTTTTTATTGTAATAAATATTTTTTTTCTTTCTCTCTTAACAAAACATATTGTAGTCATTCGTTTCTCCGTCATTATGATGGGCTTAACCCCTAGTTATGGGGCACCGTGACCGAGCGGCAGTGCGTTCGACTGGCGATCCAAAGGTTCTGGGTTCGAATCATGTATTTTTTCCCGGGATTTGAGGGTGTTCCTGAGTCTACCCATGTGTGATGGGTACCTGACATTAGTTGAGGTAAAGTAAAGTGGCTGGGCACTGTAAGCCCTAGTATGCCGTGGACACAGAAACTGGTGAACGCTTCACCAGCCCTATGATCAGTTTGGTCCGAAGGGTAGCCTACTTTACTAACCACTAGTTATTAACTAAGTAACGAGTAGGCTACACCAACCAGACTCAGTGTCAGTGTACAACAGGTTGAACAGTGAACATTGCTCACAATCATCAATCATTGAGGATTTTAAATTGATAGTGATAGGCAGTGATAGGCTACTATTCATACTGCCAATTAGGTATAGGCCTACTCTTGATGGTAGGCTATTTATAAGTATAAGTATAATAGTATAATATACAATTGTATTTATATAATATAATAATATAAAAAAATTATTTATATTTATATTGAAGTGATTATACGCACAGCTCCCTACTAGGCCTAAAGTTACATTACAAGACCTTATAAGTAATACAAGTACAAGTTACTTGTAAAAGGCTACAAGAACAGAAGTTGAACTTAGAGAAGGCAAAGAAAACATCAGATTCCATGGAACCAGCCAAACTTAGGAAAGCCTACTAATAATTTTCTATTACGGTACTAGTATTAGTATAGGCCTAATAATTCTAGGCTACTAAGAAATGCTAAGAACGCTTAGCATTATAATTATAACTTAAGTTGACTTTTAAGAAAATGTATCAATTTATGTCTGCCGATAACTAGTAACTAGCTAGGCTATCGGATAACGCTGGGCATTATTCGAAGATTTGGGTCTTCCGATAACGCTCTGCATTATATGCACAGCTCTGCAAATAACACTTCCCTTTTTATATTTATCTCAAGTAAAGTATAAAGATATAGTCTAAGCCTACTTACTGATTTCAAGTCAATAAATTACGAATCGCAATTTCTTTGAATACAACACGACGATCAGTATGGTTACAGAAGTTTTAAACAGTGATGCCACCGCTCTAAAAGCTGATTCGAGCGCCTAAACAAAAACCCAGAAAAGCCAAGTTTTAATAATATTGGTCTCTGAACTATTTTGTGCGCCACTCCCCTACCAAGACCACCGTAAGTATTTACGATGGTCTTGCCCCCACCCACTCCTCATACCCTCATTCACCCTCCCTTTTTTTCCAAACCCCGATGATTCTAAATGTTTTGTTTTCTTTGTTGTCATTTCATGTAATTTAGTGACCAAAATGTATTTTGGAAAGCGAATAAAAGTCTAAATGTATGCATTATCTGTAGCCTACTGCTACAGCAAATTTTAAATTGGCTAGACTAGACTCGGACCACGGATGAGCATAGAACGCAAATAATCTTCTTTATAGAAGGAGCGTCTGTAATGTATAAGATTATAATAAGATAAAATAGACTGTCACCAGCGACGGCTCAGTTAGGGATATATATATAAGCTTAATAATATATACTAGACTTCTACTCTACTAGGCCTACATAGCTACTGTAGCTAGAAATTGAGTGGGATGCATGAGGTGGCAACGAGGGGAGGGTGTGAAGAGGTGTCTATAATTCAGTAGCGTACCTAGGGCTGGTGTCACCCGGTGCGGTGACTTTTGGGTGTCACCCCCTCGCCCACGACTTTCACCATAGTTTTCGTCTCCTTAAAACAAGCCTACAGTTCAAATATGACAAATAGGCCTATTCCCAATTGACAAGAGTAGGCTAACACCATTAGTCAAATCACTAAACCTAGAAACACTAGAGGACAGAAGGGCAAAGAGTAGAGTAGTAATAATACATACTCTAATTTAGAAATACAACCCAATAACAACCTGTTGCAAAGCTCAGATAAACATAAAGACAAAAACACTTCCCTTATCCCCTATGTGAGAACAAATGCATAGGGCCTATGAGTCCTCTTTCTTCCAGAGTGGCATTCGGGCATGGAATGGGTTGCCTGAACTAACCAGGAAAACCAGTAACTTAACATCATTTAAAAAATTAATAAAAATGCAAGCCTAGACTCGGACCACGGATGAGTGTAGGACGCAATAATCTTCTCTATAGAAGGAGCGTCTGTAATGTATAAGGTAAGACAAGACAAAAAAATTATTAATCTTACAAATTAAAAGCAATAAAAACTGAAACAACCGTAGAGTAGGCCTATACGGTTAGTTATTTTTACATTAAAAGTACTTTATTTAATAATTTGAATTTTTCCTTTCCTGCTCTTCAAAACTGCAAACTTGTCAATCACCTCATCAAAATCTAGATCTTTATCCCTATACTAGGCCTACCCCTTTCAATCAATAACATAACCAGATCAGAAAGTCTTGATTGTCCCATGGTGGAGCGTAAAATGCTTTTTATAAGCTTTAGTTTTGAAAAGCTCCGTTCACATGAAGCCACAGACACACATACCGTTAGAAATAATTGAAGGCCTAGCGAGAATGATGGAAGAGATTCTGTGAAGTCCCATTTAGCTATGAATTTCAAAATATCTAATACTGACCAGTCCATGGCTTTTTTTGGGGACGTCCATTAATTACGTCAACAATTTTTAGGCGATTTTTACCTCCCCCCTACCCCTTGTCAACAACTGTCAAACTTTCAGAGACCCGCCCCCCCCCCTATACAATTATGTCAACAATTTGTTACCCCCCCCCCCCCTTTAACAAGTAAAAAAATTTGGACGCTCGCTTATATGTTTAAAATAGATGTAATACATTTTAAGAGATTTCAAATTGACTATAACTCTCATAGGCGTAGCCCACAGTGTACTCACATGGGAGGGGGGAAGGGGGCAGAGGGGGGCATATGCCCGGGTGCGACACTTCCAGGGGGGGGGGGGCGGCAAATGTAGTCCTAATATAGCACTAACCAAGCAGTTACAGTATGCAAGGGGGGCCGCGCTGAAACTTTTGCCCTGGGGCGCTACATAAGCTTGTAAAGGCTCTGGTAGCAGTGGCGTACCGAGGGCTGGTGTCACCCGGTGCGGTAAACTTTGGGTGTCACCCCCCTCCCCACCCCGCCCACGACTTTCACAATAGTTTTCGTCTCCTTAAAACAAGCCTACAGTTCAAATATGCCAAAAACAATATTAATTTAATGTTAGAGAATAAAAGCAATAAACAACTAATCCAACCGAACGGTTAGTTATTTTTACATTAAAAGTACTTTAAATTTTTTCTTTCCTGCTCTTCAAAACTGCAAACTTGTCAATCACCTCATCAAAATCTATATCATTCACAGTACCCCTTTCAATCGAAAACATAGCCAGATCAGAAAGTCTGATTGTCCCATGGTGGATCGTTAATAACTTTTTATAAGCTTTAATTTTGAAAAGCTCCGTTCACTTGAAGCCACAGACACACATACTGCTAGAAATAATTGAAGGCCTAGCAAGAGTGTTGGAAGAGATTCTAAGAAGTCCCATTTAGCTATGAATTTCAAAATATCTAATACTGACCAGTCCATGGCTTTTTTAATGTCAATATCAGCTGCCTTTAATTGTCGTCTTAGCCGTGGTATTTCTTTTAAGAGATCATCTTCGGATAGCTCATCGTAGAAAGAGGTTAATTTTGGAACGGACACCAATAACTCTTCTTCACTTGCTGACAGTAGAATCTTGGGCTAAACAGCCTCAAACATATCTGTAACGTCCTTAAACGCTGTTGATCTGATCTGGAGTTCAGATTGAAAGCGATCAATACACTCTAGCATTTCCCTACTGCTTTCTTCTCGCATGGAAATTCCAGCATCTCCTAATTTTCCCCTGCCATTATCTTCTTGAATCTTAATCTTCTCTCTACCGAAATCCCATGTTGGTCAGATTTTATAAGTGCTTATTCAATAGCATGCTCCATCGGCTCTTCCTATCATTGCGAAGCAGAATTCGCCAAGCGTTGGATTGTTCACCCACTAATAGGGAACGTGAGCTGGGCTTAGACCGTCGTGAGACAGGTTAGTTTTACCGTGCAAACACTCTTAAGGGGCCGTCCATAAATTACGTCACACGATTTTCGCTGATTTTTACCCCCCCCCTCCCCCCCCCCTTGTCACACATCGTCACAAAAAGTCAGACCCCCCCCTCAAATATGACATCACAAAATCTGCACCCCCCCCCCCCTCCTAAAAGATATTTTTCTAAAATGCAGATTTACAGGTTCCAAATTATAATTTTTTTTGTCATCGTTTTGTAGTTAATGAATTTTGTATTACACAAAAGAAAAATCGAAAGTGTAATTATAACAATATCATGTGCACAAAAATTAATGCTTTAGTAGAATCAGAACAAATAAAAAAAATTAAGTTTATAAAAAAACAACAACACAAAATGTATGTTTATCATGTATTTTCCCATGGTGATCAAAAATGCTCCTTAAATTCATGGAATAAATAGGGAAAGTATTGGTCTCTTCATCAGGTGAAATGAATATTCCATTCAAATCAAGCTCTTCTTCATCTATCAATAATCTTCTTTATAGAAGGAGCGTCTGTAATGTATAAGAAGATCCATTCATCACTCTCTCCATTTTCTTCATTTGCGATAATAACCATTAATTCACGTTGTCTACGTGCAGCAACTCTTTGTGGCCTGATAGGTTTAGGAGGAATAATTGATTCCTGCTTGTGTGTTTATTTAATGGCTGCGCAGCATGTCTAACGAAGCGAAGTACATATGACATTTTTTGCCAATCCCATCGCTAATCACAGATTGTATTGACGGACAGTAAAAAATCGTATGGACTCGAACGGTGAGGATTTGATGACCGAGGAAGGATATCATCCACTTTCAGACTTTGAGCTGCAAACAGAGATGGAAACTTATGCGACGCTCCATCTGTTGTCTGTTCTGGAATGTTCAGACCTTCGCCTGATTGAACAACTGGTAAAGGAGGTGGAAAAAATCTCTCTGTTACTACACTGAAATATGAGCTTCTTGGTTTAGAACAGCACTTTTTGTCGGTGCATTTTACAATTTGAGTTAAGTATTGGCTTGTTCGTACATGAACGTCAAACCATATTTGATCTTTAGACAACTGTGTTCTCCATCGATTTCTGAGACTGTTGGGTCAATGAATTCTGCTACTGTTGTAAAATTATCGACTACCAACTGTGATCAAAGTTCAGCTAGAGTGTTGCCTGCAAACTGAAAATTCTTTTTTTCTAAATCAGCATCTATGGTAACACCTCTATCGTTCAAGTGACTACTATAGTGGCCACGTGGTAGGCCTAATATCAACCCAGTATGTTCCTTACTGAATGACGCCATTTTCCTTTCGACCCTATTAAACGAACTTCTCCCAGTAATATTGGTAGCGATGAATACAGCATCAAAATCGTACTGAAGAAATTGGTGGACTGCAACCTTAATAACTTTTCAGTATCTTGGGTTTTCGTCTGAGCCACCATCAACTGTCGCCACTAAAATTGGTTTCAACATGCGATCAATACCACTCCGTGTAATGACATTAAATTTCTTGAGATAATTTCTTGAAATCGAGTCCATGACTGAATGCTGTTGATGAAGATTGTTTTCCAGATCGGATTGCAATGTAAGTCGGTCCTGAATAACCAATAGCTTCTCGGTTTCCTAAATCATTGGACTGAATTTGGATTCCAGCATACACCGCCGGAATTAGCTTGTATACTGCAGCCAAAACCCAGTCATGGTCAGCCAAGCTGACTCTGTATTCGATGTGCATCAGCAAGGACTTTGCTTGTTAGCAGTAGTCAACCCGATTGGCACTCGAGCTTTATCGTCTTGACTCACAAAGCACACTTCGTTTGATTGGCGCTACGTGATCCTATTCAATACATTATTTTACAAGTCTAAGTCCACGGTGCACAAATTATCACTATTGAAAGCTATTATCGGTTTTAATCAATTAGCCCATATTTTTTTTTTCTAAAGAATGTTATGGTAAAGTGTACAAAATCATAATGTTTTCACACAAATCAACCTCTTGAATGCTATGCAAACACTTATTAAGTTTGAAATATTTTTCAAATACACCTACAAAACTACGCTCATTTGTCTTTTCCGGCCTGTGACTAGTGACATTGCAGGGGGGGGGGAGAATCGAAATCCGGTTTTAAACCGGTTTTATAGAACCGAAAACCGGTTTTAAAAACAAACCGGTTTTAACATCCCTAGTGTGCATAAATGTTATGCTTCTATTTATATAAAATCAACAAAGTCAGCAGCATAAATGATAAACTAAAATTTTATATTCCTGAAAGTTGCCAGTAAATGTCCATTTTTATGTGACGTCGGATATCTTAGACCTCCCCCTCCCCCCCTCGTCACACATCGTCACAAATGCGTGAGCCCCCTCCCCCCTAATCGTGTGACGTAATTTATGGATGGCCCCTAAGGCGTCTAACTTGGTCACCACTTTATCAAGAGTTCAGTTTTTAGTCTACAGGTACTGCTGTGTAAGATTAGCCTAACTTCTTCACGTATATCAGCCCAGAGGTTAAGGTAGCAGATAAACGTGTAATTACAGACAGCATAATAATGTAAAGGTCCTTGTGCTGTAACTCTTTTGTGTGCAAATTTTCACGAGGATCACATAAAGCTTCGATCACCGTAATACATTCATCAAACTTATCTTTCATTGGTTTAACAGCAGCATGATGAGTGCTACAACATGTTGTAAATAACCTTTGCTACGACACCCCAGTGTGTTCAATTAAAACATCCCATCGATGAGTGGAAGCAGCAGAGAAGGAAAACATTCTCTCAAGGGTACAAAAAAATGTTATACATAGGCTACATAGCATTTTCGGCAAATGAGGGTTGACCATACAAGTTAAGGGAATGACCCACGCATCCATTAAAAATAGCTTTCTTGTTCATTCTTTTTAAAATGGCTTGAATACCTCCATGAATTCCAGACATTGTGGCAGCATTGTCGTAACTTTGAGCTCTGCACATCATTATATGAAGTCCGTCACTTTTTAGATTTTTAAGAATGTCAAAACTGAGGTCGTCAGTTTTTTCCCCCTTACCTGGAGGAAATAATCCAAGAAAAACTTCTCTCAATTCAACCTTCCCAATATAGATTTTCACATATCTGATCACTTCAGACATTTGGTCAGTAATTCCAAAATACATTGCGGCCTTTATATCCATAACAAGATTTTTCTTTGCATGGTTGCCATGGCCAGTAGGCCTACATTTTGAATTTTTGGTGAAAGATAAGATCCTACAGATGTTTTCCCTGTACATGTAGGCCTACTTATATTTAGTCTCAGTAGTTGCTCTTTCAGCACTGGGTCATATTTGGCAAGCATCTCAACCATCTCAAGAAAGTTTCGTTTATTCAATGAGGATTTATCTTCGTTGTGGCCACGAAATGCCAGATTTTGCCAGATGACACACCGTGCTCCTAGTCATTTTCATTTATTTGATTATGATCTGCCATCCTTTCTGTTATCGGACTAGACCAGCAGTGCGTGCTCTGTAGGCCTAAAATTATCATTTTTTAAATATTGTTTTTTTTTTCATTCGGGTGTCCCCTTGAGAGGGTGTCACCCGGTGCGGTCCGCAACCCCCTCCCGCACCCCCATCGGTACGCCACTGCTATAATTTATCTTACCCCTCATTTGAAAACACAACATAAATTTATCAGACACCGTGGTAAACACCCCAGCAGCATATTATTGCGAAGGAATAAAAAAAAAGTCCACATTATATGACAATTAATTAATATAAGTTTAGAGTCTAGGCTGAAAGAGGTTGTAAGGTGAGAGTCGCTAGGAAAGACAATAAGTGAGTAAAGTAAGGGAAGGTAGGGGAGCAAAGCGCATGGTAATTTTAAGCAAATAGTTTAAGGGTGAGGGGGCAAAATGTGCAAAGGTAAAATAGTGCGCCGTTCAATAAGGCTTTTTTCTGCACCGGTGCACAGTTTCATCCTAAAAAAAAACTATAAAAAAACGAATAGATCTATTTTTTTTATCAAAAGTTTGAAAATAAATTTCGAAAAGAAATAACAAAGAAAAATATAATTTAAAATTCTTGGTTTTTGAGGGGAAAAAAGGGGGGGGGGGCGGTGCACATGAATGAAGTTGACGGGGAACGGAAGGGGGGGGTGGATAAAAAATAAGTCACATAAACCCGGGGTCGGCAACCTACGAACGCTTTCTAAACGTGGCACACTGAGGGATTTCACGTGGAAGTGACCTTAAAAGTAGACCTATAGGCCTATTCAAGTTTCTTCTACAAGAAATCTAGTGCTACAGCAGGATGCCTTTTAGGCTTTTGGCAGGCTGAATTTTATTATCACTTGGCTTTTCTTGATTTTTTTTAAAGAGCTCAACTTGGCTTTTTTAAGTTGTATCACTGAGCGTCGAGTGTCGACTGCTGGCCTACCATTGGCCTACTAACTTCTAGTTTTCTGCTTAGTCTGTAGGCTAACTGTAAGCATAACTCCTACTAAGACCTTAATTAATCTATAGGCTACTGACTAGGTTCTTGTTAAGCCTTTATCGAAAACTTGAACGTATTATAATTATTGTGCTTTGTATTTACAATGAACCATTAAAAAATATATAGGCTTATGTTTATTTTACTACAACTGAATTCATGACAAACAACTAGGCGACTATAGGCCTACAATGAACAATGCAACTGCAGCCATTCTAACCTTAGCGGCCCTTAGCCCAAATAAATACGGCAAATAGCACTCCCTATTGACAGATTGTAAATATATCGAGACGATAAGAAATATTTTTCTTTAAAAAGTCACAGGCCAACTCTATACATTGTTAGCCAATGCCTACCATAATATAGAATCTAGGCCTAATATCGTAGAAACTGTCAGATGAAACTTGCAACTGGCCGCACTCTAGCACTACGTGTTTTTTTTTTCTTTAACTTAATGAATAGTCTAATCTAACCGAAAATATCAAAATTCAAATGCATAACAAGGTAGTGACATTGGTTTTTGTCATCTTGGCAATATTAATTAAATTATTTTATTTAGATCAAAGGCCGGGAAGCGGTCTGCGAGTTGTCGATTGGTTCAACGAGACTTACGATTACATAGTTGGTAAGTAGGTAAGTAGGCTATAGTGATAATTACTAATTAGTGATATATATATAGTGCTATAGGCGCTATAGCTATAGCCTAAATAATAATGAGGCCTACCGCCTAGCTAAAACTAAAATGATTAAAAATGTGACCTGTAACTTTATGTAAATCTTGCCTTTGTATGATTTTTACATAGCCTAAAAAGTAATACATTTAAATAAATAATAGGCCCTACACGATATATTCTAGTAACGAGGCATAGGCTAATACTATAATAGTATAGATTAGTGACATTATCATTAATTTTGATTGCAGATTGTGTAAAAGTAAAAAGTGGATCGTGTAAAGTAGATTTTTTATTTGCACCATTCTTTAACCGTTATAAAATGTTAAGAATGATATGAAGCAGAGGTATGCCTAACAAGGTCTAAAATAAAATTTGTGAAAAATTTTTTTTTTATAAAGGTCTGCATGCATCTTAGATATTTAGATCTATCCCTTTGAATGTTTTTTAAAAGTAGGCCTATAGCCTAGCCTAAGGGTTGGCTACCTGCTGATAATAGTGTGCTGAAGTAGGATTTCTAACTCACTCAGCGTGCCAACAGCCTGATGCTCTTTTCTTGTAGAAAAGACTTGAATTGCCTTTTAGGAGGTCTTGCGCATGCCATTGAAAATCGCACTGCTTGCCATGTCTGGCACCCGTGTCTTAGACTTTAGATTGCCGATCCCTGGCCTAGGGTTGACATATCTAGCTGGATCCTCGTCGGGATATTCTGAGATTGGTAGGGGGAGGGGGGTAGAAATGAAGTGAAAATGAATTTAATATAATATATTTTTATTTAGAACACAATTACGTGTTGCAGCAGAAGTACTTGGTGCACCATATTTTCGGAAGATTTCACCTTTTTCGTCAAGAATTTTTTCCTTTTTACGTATTTATAAAAATCTATGCAAGTCAGTCAGGTATTTTCTTGAATGATGGCGCTAGATTTAGAAGGTAATTTCATCGTTGATACAGGATACGCAACATGTAATCTGTGAGACGACCTTGTCAACATAAACTTGTTGACATAAATAAAACTAACTGAGGCTTCATTTACCTGGTACGCTAACAGACGGCGTAACTTCAGTACTTGATCCAAGCTTGTAACACTATTTTGCAAAATCGGGACAAATTCGGGTCTAGTCTGGATGTTGGAACAAAAAGGTCCATAACTGTGACGGTCCCGATATATCGGGACAGATTGCAACCCTACCTGCGTGGCATTTTGGGATCTTAAAAAAAATTTACCTTTGACTTAGTATTTTATTTTAAAAACTCCAGCGCAAATGTAACCACACTGAGCATATTTATATAAGTAGTAAAGTAAAGTACCCTTCGGACCAAACCGATTAAAGGGCTGGTGAAGCAGCGTTCACCAGTTTCTGTGGCAATGGCATACTAGGGGATGTGTGGCCAGCACAATGCCCAGTCGCCTTTACTTTAGCCCAACTAATGTCAGCTACCCATCAGAGCTGGGTAGACTCAGGGACACCCTCAAGTCCCTGGAAAAAAATCCTAGCTTCCACCATGATTTGAACCCACACCCTTTGGATCGCCAGTCGAACGAGCTGCCGCTCGGCCACCGTACCCCATATATATATAACTATATGACTATGTATATTTTTAAGTTGGAGCTGGCTCTGCTGGAAGTGTGGTGTCTAATCGCCTGTCAGAAGACCCACATGATACTGTGCTCTTGTTGGAAGCTGGAGATGATGACTGGGGCAACCAGAATATTCTTGTTCCTGGATTCACACACCTCACCTGGCTGACGGACATAGACTGGACCTATTTCACTGAGCCAGAAGGTGACACCCTGAAAGGTTTCCAACATGGGGTGAGTCACCAATGACTCCAGATTTTTTCATTTATACATATAGTTATGATATAGCATTATGGCTTATTAGTTTATCAAGGCAATGGGTGTGCCACAACAATGCCCACCAAGTTTTTTCTTGTGGTCTCGCTGAGCTTCGAACAGAAGTTTTTTAATTTATTGTATTAATAATGTGACATAACAATATACAGATTGACATATATTTACCTACATTTCACAATTCCCTTCAGTTATACGGCTTGCATTATTTGAAAAGCTTTAATAGCTTCAATAAAGTACAAAATGTGAGTCAACACAGCAAGATATAATCATAGAATGCACTTGCGCTAAAGTTTAGTCCAGCCAGTCCTTTAATAACACGTCTCCCGCAGCTCTGTTTCATAAGACAGCGAACACAATCGCCGCTGTTGTTCATTTCTTTAAAGTCTGACTTGCTTATCAACACTATCTCAAGTTTACCAACTTTTTAACTCTATATATCTATATCACACACACATATTTCCTTCACAACCCAATTTTAGTACTTTATCATTCACTCTTGCTCACCAGAGTGTTCATGTTATAACTCTAGACTAAAATATTCCATTATACTAAGTATGACAGTACCACTCTCCCACTTCCCAAATGACATTTACAGGTTAGGAAAGCCAAAATGAGGTTTATACATTATTGAAAATGATGGCCTGAATTAAAAAAAACAAAAAAACATTTGCAAGCTATGACTCGATCTATGTTAATTCAACAAATTCTTTAGAAAACTTTCATTCAAAAGATTATCCTCCAGCTTCATAATAGACAATCAAATTTCCTTTTTCCCTTGCGCATCTCTGACTAATAACCTATAAGCCTTAAGATAATTCACCATTTGTGCATAAAAAATAATCAACTGACATATTTCTGTGTAGGGTAGTTTCAAGATTATTAACAACTGATGATAGAACTGTTGAATGCTAGCTGACTGCACTTTTACAAATAGGGAGTGAATTGGACTCAAATTATAAAATATCAAATTTCATTTACTTTGAAAATGTGCAGGTCTCTCTGTGGTCACGAGGTAAAGTTTTAGGTGGCACCAGCAGCATAAATGCCATGCTGTATGTCCGAGGGGCCAGACATGATTATGACAGATGGGCAGAATACACTGGGAGCGCCGAGTGGAACTACCGACATGTGCTGCCCTATTTTAAGAAACTTGAGGACTTGCAACTGAATGAGCTTAACGATTCAGGTGAGGCCTTGTAGGGCAATGTATTTTGCCTGCCTAGTATTTAATCAGGGTCAATGGATATTGAGAAAGTTAGCTCATGGTTGGTGAAGCTTATATTTTTTAGCATCCCTAAATTGATAATCTATAATCCTAAGATTATTCAGCATTAATGCATAAAAAATAATGATGAACTAACATGTTCATGTGCAGTTTTCAAGATTATTACAAACGATAGGCCTATAACTGTTGAATGCAAGTTGAATGAGCTTTTATGAAATGGGTTCAGATTGCGTTTTATCCAGAGAGGATGATTTTTGCTATTGTTTTATCCAGTCTGGCTGATTGGTGAGATAGTTTAATCCAGTGAAGATGATATATTTTATGCAGTGAGGGAGATTGTTGTGATTTGTTTCATCCAGTAAAAGTGATTGGTGAGTTGTTAGATCCAGCCAGAATGATTAGTGAGATTGTTTTATCCAGTGATTGTATCATGACATTGTTTACTTAGCCAAGTTACCAGTACCAGATGTTTGAAATAACATTTTTCTTTCTATTGTGCTTCAGAATATTATGGCCACGGAGGTCCAGTGCCAGTCAGCCAATCAGAATCCAGACCGCTTTCCGACTTAATAAGGTCAGCAGCTGAACAAGTGGGTTATAAAGTAAACCAGGACTACAATGGGAAAACTATGGAAGGCAAGCTTAGGTTTTCTTGTCCTGCACACTTGTTATTTGCAACCTTTTTACAGTAGTCTCTTTCATAAAGGGTAGAACTCTTTTATTTTATTACAAAAAATACTAAAAGTTCCTTTTACGAATCTTGAATATCTATTAAACCAAGTCAAAGCCAACCTTTATTAAGACTGTTGTTATGATTTAGATACCTAATATTTAGTAAAAAAAAAGCAAAAATTTGGATAAAAATAAAAACAATTTCAGCAATTTAAAAAAAAAATGAAAGAAAAAAGTCATCTATTGAGACCAGCGTTTTTACTAGAATTTGAGTTGAGACCTTCAGACTGGCAAGCCTTAACTCTGCCTGTAGACCCCCCAATTCCCATAAAACCCAACATTAAGCCAATGAAAAGAAACCTGGTAGTAGAAATGACCTACATGAGTTTCTTCTTCCATCCTAGTCACCAAAAGGGAGTTTAAAATAGTTTCTGTGTCTTTTCCCCTTGACAACCTTCATTAAGTAGATTATATTCCAACATTAGAAAACCATCATCACACTTCCCAGTGGAAACTTTAATGAATTTACCTTCATAAACACTGCGATTCATAAACACTGCGATTCATAAACACTGCGATTCATAAACACTGCGATTCATAAACACTGCGATTCATAAACACTGCGATTCATAAACACTGCGATTCATAAACACTGCGATTAACTTTGTACAACTGGATTGCTTTACTTGAACATTAAATTCCCTTTGCAGGCATCTTCTACGCTCACCTCAACACCAAAAATGGTGAAAGATGGAGCACAAGTCGGTCGTACATTCACCCCGTCATGGGAAGAGAGAACCTCCACGTTGCCATCAAGTCTCACACTGTGAAGGTTGGTCAAAGTTTTTTGTCTGATTGTTGAAACACCTCGAGTAGTAATAGCGTTTAATTGAGCTGGTAAAAGAGTTGTTTAAAGTGTGAACTAAAATGAAAGTAGCAAGTGACCAGCTGTGGGCAAAAGCCAATCAGAAAGTGAAATTGAAAGATGAAAGTAGAGAGGAATAAGGCACACCCCTGAGAAGACCTGAGGGTGATGTGGCCAAACAGGCATTAGACTGGAACCTCCAGGGGAAGAGAAAAGCGGGCAGACCAAAGCAGACATGGAGTAGGTGGGTTGCAAACAAGGCGAAGGCTGCTGGTCTCACATGGACCCAACTGAGGGAAGCCGCCCAAGATCGAGATGGATGGAGAGGTGTAATTACGGCCGTTTTCTCCATAGGGGGACCTTAGGGATTAAGTCAAGTAAGATTTCATTCCATAGATGGTGCATTACTTTTTGTTTTACTGTTCCACAGGTTTTATTCCAGGATAAAAAAGCTGTCGGTGTTGAGATTATCAAAGGTGGCAGAAAGCTCACAGTTGGTGTCAGAAAAGAAGTCATTTTGTCTGCAGGTGCCATTGGATCACCTCAGATTTTAATGTTGTCTGGCATCGGCCCGAAGAAACACCTGGAAGACTTAAATGTGGGTCATTTCTTTTATTACGCATGAAGGGTTGAAATAATGCCATCTTCTGTTTAAAAGTAGCATTTATGCAGTGCCTTCTGATAACCATTACAAAGGTCATAGGTTTGAACCCAGGTTAAATGCAGCCAGGGCTTTTTTTCACAAGACATGAGGGTGTTCACGAGCCTGGCCAGCTCTGATGGGTACCTGGCATTAGTTTGGGAAAAGTGAAAGTGGCTGGGCACTGTGCTGGCCACATGATCCCCTTATATGTCATGATCACAGAAACTGGTGCATGTTGCTTCACTATCCTTATGGACAAAACATTCATCTGAGATGGATAATTTATTTATTTAACATTCACTGTAACATGCATGATGCCATTAATGAAACTGTTGATGTATATGTTTATCGGTTGTTAAAACATTACCTCACACTCACAACTAACATGTTAAATTAATTTTGTTTTTCTAAAACCTGTAGCAGGGGTCGGCAACCTTTTGATAATAGTGTGCCAAAGCAGGATTTCTAATTTATTCAGCATGCTAACAGCCTAAACATTATTTTGCTCTAGCACTAAATTTATGCCTTTATTATGCCTTTATTGTACCTATGTACTATGTGGCAAATAAAATATGGCATGCGTGCCATAGGTTGCCGACTCATGACCTATAACACTACCCTGTCAGTACAGAAACAATAAATATTTAGGGACCAGTATATATTTAAATTTTGTTCAAATATGGGTACTAAAAAAAACAACAGCATTTTATATATCTGTAATAACTATATTAACACCACCAGATGTTAAGCTATGACAATTGGTCTGTGAATTTTGTGCAAAATTGGGAAAAGTTGTTAAAAATTTGGGAATTTAAAAATTAATTTAGAGTAAGATCTCGCCTAGAAAACAACATCCCGAGAACTATTTTTGTTTTTTACAAATTTATCTCTACATATTGCAAATATATGAAGAAAATCACAATATATGTTTTTTTAGCGTGAATGCAATCTCCACTTTAGATTCCTGTAGTGTCTGATCTTCCAGTTGGTGAGAACCTTCAAGATCACCTGTACTTTGAAATGGGTGTCAGCATACAAAAACCATTGTCCCTTCTGTCTGGAGCCTTAGACTCTTGGTCTGCTTATTTACAGTACAAGCTGCTGGGGACAGGTTGGTCTATTCAGTTTTCTTCTTTTTGTTTTATGTTGATATTGTGTTTGTTACTTTTGCAATAGTCATTGTCAGTCATTGACATTTAAAACACTAATTACAATGCAGGACTAGACTCATACCATGAATAAGTGTAGGACGTAGTTATCTTCTGTATAGAAGGCGTGTCAGGAACATATAAGAATGTCAGTGTTATTGTTAGGTCTAAATGCTGCTGTTTTCTTGTTTAAGAAATAGATTTAAGAATCTTGGATGGTTTTAGTGATTTAAAAAAAATAATCTTATTTTTAATTGGTCAAATTGATGTAAAATGAATTTAAACCGGGTCAATTTGAAAGTAGAGTGATAGCTTGATGATTAGTTGAACCTTTTGGCGATAGTGCCTTCCAAAAAAAAAATTTTTCTTTAGATGGCAAATGGAAACAAAGAAATTTAATTTCATACTTTTAGAACTTGCTTAAAACATTGTCATAAAGTTTTAAGTTGGAGCCAGTGAAATTTTGCCCTGGCAGAACGGCTCCAGAAAATACAGATCATTTACTACTTCCTTTGTCAGGGTGTCATTGAGTCTATACCCAGCTTGGATGGGTACCTGACCTTAGTATGAGTAAAGTAACGGTGGCTGTGCATAGTGCTGGACACACCATCACCTGGTATGCCGTGGCCACAATACTGGTGAATGCTGCTTCACCAGCCCTATAGATATGGATCAATTTGGTTCGATGGGTACTTGGGCACTTTACTTACTTTACTACCAGCTGCCCCTGTATCATTCTGCCTGGTCAAACGTTTGGTCATACATAAGAATATACCCTCTTAAAAAAAAGAGAAGCTCTATTCAGACGTGGCACACTTGAAAACCCACTACGGCCATTGAATTGTTAAATGCCTCAAGCTACACTCTGAGAATGATAATGATCCTTGGACTCGTTTTTCTTGCAATTAGGTAAAAAATGGAAAAGTGAAAGAAAAAGTAATGGAAGTTTTTGTTATACTTGTCTTTTCTGTCTTGGTTCTGGTTCAGTTGAAATAAGTCTCTCAAGCCACCTGATATGAAGTACTCAAACAAACTTAATAATATAACTTTTATATAGAGCTTTAAATAAAAAAGAAAATATTTATTGGCGTGATAATTTTGACATGTTACAATATTTCCTTTTTCCTTTTCTTCTTATTATAAGATCTGGTGTATATTTTCTTTGTTCTATTTCATTTTTATGCCAGGACCTTTAACCTCTGCCCTCTCCATGACCCTCATGGCCTTCAAAAGCACCATGGAAGAAACAAAGTCTAAGGATTGGCCAGATTTACAGATCTATGTAGCTGAAAACTTGCCACGTAGCCATGAGGATAACTATTATACAGAAGAGGTAAAGGAAAAGTTATATGTCTTGACATAATGTTTTGTACTCAAACGACTATTATAAACTCTTTAATGCACATATCGTTTTTAACAACCAAAAGTAAAATTAGTACAAGCAATAAATAATGAAATAATTGAGCATCAATTCCTGGGCTAATAGTTGAAAAGGACAGTGGTGTCAACCAATACAGACTGTCTGTTAAGACTGGCGATTGTGATAAAAAATTAAAGCTGCTACCATTTTCTTGTTGACCGCTCAGTTTCTTTAACAATGGCACAGTATATTCCAAGATATTAATTCAAAGTGACTTAGTTGGTAGGGTGAAAAAGAAGAAAAAAGAAGTCGGGGGGGGGGGGGGGGGGCTTGCTGTTAGACGTATACAAATGAGTTTATATGATTCAAGTGACAAGATCAGATGAACATAGTAAAACATAAAATACTATGATGTCTTGTATTCATATAAAATACTATGATGTCTTGTATTCATATAAAATACTATGATGTCATGTATTCATATAAAATACTATGATGTCTTGTATTCATATAAAATACTATGATGTCTTGTATTCATATAAAATACTATGATGTCTTGTATTCATATAAAATACTATGATGTCTTGTACTTGTATTCATATAAAATACTATGATGTCTTGTATTCATATAAAATACTATGATGTCTTGTATTTATATCAAAATTACAAAGTTTTTTAAAAAAAAACAGTACAACAAAATTATTTATCCAATCATTTAACTCATTTGCTACTAACCTACTTTCCAAAGACACCCGGGAAAGTACTAGCCAAAGGGAAGGAACTCCGTATTAATTTTAGTAAATTTTTTTTAAATATTTTTTTTAAATAATTAAATATTCCCCAAAGTGAATAAAAATTACATCATAAAATAGATAAATATCTTAGCTTTCTGGAAATGTATACTTTTATACATAAAAAATGCAGAATTATCGGTAGAATTATTCGCTGAGTGTTGAGACCCTATGATTTGCCTAAATATTTTCTCTAGGCCTAGCGTCAAAGTCCGATAAAGTATAATAAATCCCAAAAATCGAGTTGAAATGGAAATTTATCTAAGTCTATATCTGCAGCATCCTTATTATCAGAACTGTTGTTAAATGTTATATTCGGATGTATAGAGCTATCGATTAATAAAGTAAAAAATGAAAGACGAAGGCTATAAAAAAAGTTTTACAAGACGAAAGGCAAGTGAAAAATACCGATTTTTTGACGCGCATAGCAAAAAAACTAAATTAGATAAAAACATCCGGTTTTTATTAACGAAACAGACTATATTCCTACTTTTTAAAAGCCGTTTTTGCAGTAAAATAAAACCCCAGAACGCATGTCGAAAAAAAATCTAGAAACGACAAGGTTAGTCACACACGTGGCGGCCGCGTTTGGGCGCATTAGTACGGAGGGGGGTATGTCGCATTCAGTCGCGGTAGTAGCAAATGAGTTAATCCACATACACACATAAATACACATTGAAAATGTTGAAACATTAAAATCTTTACAATGCTGATTCCATAAGTGCAATAATTCATCAGCAATAAAATACATACAACTAAATCATAGGTATGGGTTACAATAATTGTTTTATTAAACATAATCACAATATGTATAAATGTAGAACCTAGGTATTTAAAAAGCAAACTGTTAAAATTATTCATATATTACTTTTTATTATCAAAAGGGTGGGGGAGCACTTGTATCATCTGAATTCAAGAATGCCAATCTATGTACAGTTGAAGCGTATATAAAGTAAACTTTCACTTTGAAGATATTATATTTGAAACTAACAAGATCTCAACTAAACATTGATATTGCTTCAGGTGAGATCAGACTTGGTAGGCAGAGATTCTTTCCCTCATGGTTTCCTCATTACGCCATCCCTTCTGCGGCCTGAAAGTAGAGGAAACATCACCCTCCGCTCCACGGATCCTTTTGACTACCCTCTCCTTAGAGCCAACTATTTACAGAAGCCTGAAGACATTCAAGTTTTTCTGAGAGGTAGCTGGGTTGTTCGTTCACAACTGTGTGTATACCTATGTCAGTGCTGAGCAGCTCATCCATTGGTCACCCCAGATGATAACCAAATTTATGACTACAAAGAAAAAGTCCAATAAATAAATTAACAAGCCTAATAAAATTCCCTTTCCCATAAAGTCATACTTAGATTTAAATATGTTGGATTTTCATCAATAGCATTGCATTTAGCTGGGCTTCGATCAATGGCAATGCAGCTAGGTGGGTTTTGTTCAATTACAATATCAATATGATGGATTTTGTTTAACGCCAATGCAACTAGTATTAACTCATTTGCTACTAACCTACTTTCCAAAGACACCCGGGAAAATACTAGCCAAAGGGAAGGAACTCCGTATTAAATTTTGTAAATTATTTTTAAATATTTTTTTTTAATGACTAAATATTCCCCAAAGTGAATAAAAATTACTTCATAAAATAGATAAATATCTTAGCTTTCTGGAAATGTATACTTTTATACATAAAAAATGCCGAATTATCGGTAAAATCATTCGCTGAGTGTTGAGACCCTAGGATTTGGCTACTAAATATTTTCGCTAGCCCTAGAGTCAAAGTCCGATAAAGTAAAAAAAAAGCCCAAAAATCGAGTTGAAATGGAAATTTATCTAAGTCTATATCTGCAGCATCCTTATTATCAGAACTGTTATTAAATGTTATATTTGGAGGTATAGAGCTATCGATTAATAAAGTAGAAAATTAAAGACAGGCTATAAAAAAAGTTTTACAAGACGAAAGGCAAGTGAAAAATACCCGATTTTCGGACGCACATAGCAAAAAAACGAAACTAGATAAAAACATCCGGTTTTTATTAACGAAACAGACTATATTCCCACTTTTTAAAAGCCGTGTTTGCAACAAAATAAAACCCCAGAACGCATGTCGAAAAAAAATCAAGAAACGACAATGTTAGTCACACACGTGGCGGCCGCGTTTGGGCGCATTAGTACGGAGGGGGGTATGTGGCATTCAGTCGCGGTAGTAGCAAATGAGTTAATATATATATACATAGTATAAGTATGAGCATAAAAAAAAGTGAATTCCTTTAGCTAACTAGATACATGAACAGTTCCTGTAGTGTGAGGATGATTTTCATAGAAGTGTTGTGATAAAGACTGGTATCAGTTAACTGGTGCCTTTTAAACTTGAGCAGGTATTCATTAAATTAAAAAGATGAGTAAAAGTTTTAAAAAGTAAAGTATTCTGTTGGACTGAACTGATCCATGGGTACAATCCCCTAGTGTGCTGTAGCTGATGAACACTGCGTTACCGGCCGCATGGATTTAATTAAAAAGATGAGTTAACCAATACATTTTAAAACATGAGCAGTTATTAAAAGGGATTAAAAACATCAAAGTTAACTGATAACTTTTAAACTTGAGCAGGTATTCGAGAGATTAAAAAGATTGTAGCCAGCAAGCCATTGAAAGATATCGGTGCAGAGTTCACAGAGAAAACTCCAGCTAAGGCTTGCAGCCATCTCGTCTATGATTCTGACCCATACTGGGCATGTGTTTTGAAACTCAGGCCGATGACCATTTTTCATCAGGTGGGCACTTGCAAGATGGGCCCCGCAGATGACCCCACAGCCGTGGTTGATCCTCAACTTAGGTATGTTCTCACTGTTAGTAACTGTTAGATTTTTTTTGTAAAATCACAAACCCACTATGTTGTGAAGCCGGCTGGCCTAGCGGTTAGCTCACCAGACTGTCAACCAAAAAACCACTTGACACGTCGCGGGTTCGAGCCCCGCCACCGGCAGATCCCTGTTGCCCTACAGGAGTTTTGGGACTAGATGACGTTAATATTGAGTTGTTATCACATGCGCTTAACCGGCAGCAGTGAAACATCTCACAGATTAATAGTCTCCTAGAGCGCACTGAGCATGCTAAAATAGCATGGATAGAAGCGCTATATAAAAAAATTACCATTGCTAGGTAACTTTCTTCAGTTGCATGACTCAGTTCAACATCACATCAACCTTGAAGTAGGGTTAGTCTTATGGAGTCACTAGTAATGTATATTACTTTCAAGTGTGTCTCTATTAAATTTATGTGCCACCTTTTCCCACAGAGTCAAGGGCGTGGCTGGTCTGCGAGTGGTGGATGCCTCTATCATGCCCTGGATTGTTTCGGGAAATACAAACGTGCCAACAATCATGATTGCAGAGAAAGCCTCCGACATGATCAGAGGGAGACCCCCTTTACAGCCAATTAATGTGTAACTGATGACAAAGACTTCCACCAAGACAAAAAAAAAGTTAGATTGTAAATCAAAAATATATTTTAATACTTCTAAGTGCCTGAGATAATTAAATATAATTTTTTTTACCTATTCTGCTTTAAAAATGCTGGAATCATGTCTGGAATTTAAAAAAACAAGCAAAATTGTATTTTTTATATGTGGGAAGTTTTAATTGATGGTAGTAAGTAATTGCTTGTAGTTCAAATGAGAAATGATATTGAATCAGAGTCACTTTATTAATGAACTGTAAATGAAATGGATTGAGGAAAGTCTTTCACCCTGCTAGTATGTCATGTTCAAACTTATGATGTGAAGAAAATGAACACAATAGCTGGAGGAACTGGATGTGTATTTTGCTGAAAAAAATGTCCAACAGCATAAATATAATTGTCTTGTTCAAAGAAAGTGTCCCTTCTTTGGGTAGATGAGTTAGTTGTATTGTTATGTGTTGTTACTATTGAAGATACTCAGGCTGTAGAATGTATTGTTATGTGTTGTTACTGCTGAAGTTACTCAGGCTGTAGAATTATAGATTTGTCTAAACTTTGGGAAAGACTCAGGACACATTAGGTTTCATTAACTTTTTAAGGTGAACTTGCATCCTTCATGTATGGATAGTTGTTTTAGTCAAGAGAATACTACTTAGTTTTTGTAGCTCCCTGTGGAGCATAAGGCAGCAAGAAATCTTCATCATGTCTCCATGACCAACTAATGTTTCTCCTGTGTGGTCTTCCCCAGTTGTTGTCAGTGTCAGGACTAATGCTAATGAAGCCCATCCTTCACCATCTTCATATTTCCCTTAGTAGAGAGAAAAGTTTATCAAAATGAAGTTCTACAAGAGAACTCAATGAATAGGTTAGTGATTTTGAGCCTATAATCTATATAAAATATATACCGGTACAAGATATATCATGTTATCACTGAAAAGTCTTATAAAGAAATCATAGGTAGTAGTGAGTAATTAGTTTTGAGGGTTGTAGGCGACAAGTGTGCTAAAGAGTCAGAGATTTAGTCAGTTAAATTATGTGTGTGTATTGGGGGGGGGGGGGGATTGCATAGTGAGTTAGAGATATTAGGGTCATAAGCCATAGGTTAAAGAGATTAGAATAAGAGTAAGTTGAAGTTAATGTGTAACTAATTATGTAAATTTCTAGGCTTGTACAATATTTGAGAAGATTTATTGCATTTTTTATTTTAACTTTAAATAACTTTACTCTCTAGATAAATCTGGGCAAATATAGATGCAATTATTTTGACTACACATTCTTTCAAATTTTCAGCCATATCTCTCCAACACAACTTACTAAAAAATATGTTTTTTTAACTCCTTGTTTATTTCATTACACTTTAAGGTGCCTTTTTGTAGGTTTATAGAATGCATACGAACTGTACATTTCCGCCAATTTTTAAATTTTTGTACATCTATTAACTTAGCTTTTTTATCTTTATTTTTTTTTGTGGATGGAAAATGGTAATAATCTTCAGAAAGCTAATGCATCACAAAAATGCATATGAATATGAAGAATTTACAAGGATAGCTTTGTTTTTAAGTGTTGTTCTGTTAGCGGTTTAATTCAGTGCATTTATGTTTATGAGTTGGCTGCTTTCAAGACTTGAGTGCATAATAGCCTCACGTTTTTCTATTTTTTAATATTTTAATTTCTTTTGAGATGTAACAATTTTAGTATTGTTAAGTTTGTGAGCAGCTAAATTTATATTTAAGTATTGGGTTTTTGATATAATTTGTTATTGTCTCTATCTGTATGAGTACTTTACCTCTGTATAAGTTTCTTCAGGTACATTGTTATACAAGTACAAAATATATTTTTAAGAGAATGACATTATTGTTTATGCCAGTATGCTAGTGATTATTTATTTAAGTGTGAAAACATTGTTATTGCTTTGGGTTTTTTCAGTTATCAAATTTGTTTTCATATGTTTAATTTACTTTAGACAATTATTTAATATTTTTTAAACTGCTATTTTTATTATATACTGGGCCTATCATATATATAAAATATAATATGATGTAATTCAACCAAACAAGATGTTCATCTTTCTAATAATATACAAGCACAGAATACATGTTCTATAAGTATTTGAGTTGTTTGTTTTTTTATTACCATCAGTTATAACATTCATAATATCCAAGAAATATAAAAAATATGATTTATATTTTTTTTTTCTAAGTATTTTATAGAATTATTCTGTTGTATTTTTTAAAGTTGAAATTGATCTATTATTACATCCAAAAGTAATTTCTTACACTTCATCCTCTTTGCTAAATCGATTCTAATTTGTGTGATTTTACTATTGTTTACACATTATTTATTAATATTTACTTGCAATACAGGTTTTGCAGAATTTTTACAAATGTTTTTTTAATAGATGAAAATCAATTATATTTTTGTAGTCTTATAATGAGTCTTGAATTATTTTTTTTTATTACTTTACTTATGGGTTCATTTTTATGCTACATTTTTCATGTATATTTTTCCCCTTATGTAATCAACATTTTCAGTTTGAATTACAAGTTTTCTAATAAAATTATCAATTTATTTGCTTCTTTCTCTTTAATAAACAATATCATAGTTGGCACTTTTCTGGCTGAAAAGACATGCTCAATTAATTTTTACCTTTGATTCTAATGTTCTTCATGCAATTAAATCATCTGTAAAGAGCCTTACTCTTGTCTATATTTAAAATAAATTCTATTTAGTAATAAGATGAAACAGTTGGGAATACTCAAACTATTTGTCAAATACA
This sequence comes from Anisus vortex, assembly GCA_949126835.1. Lineage (NCBI taxonomy): Eukaryota > Metazoa > Mollusca > Gastropoda > Planorbidae > Anisus > Anisus vortex. The sequence goes on along the minus strand of OX421497.1, from coordinate 41,014,927 downwards.
ACACAACACCTAAATCAACAAAATGAATCAGCAGTTTAATCATAGAAATTTCTCTTGATTCTTATAGACATTTTAAGTAAATAGTTATTTATAATATGTATATATAAAGATAGATATTATCAGAGGGGAAAACAAAAAAAAAGCTTTTCAGTAAGAAAAAGTAGTGACAACACTTGTTCATTGTTAGTTGATCTTTGTAAAAAGAAATAATAAATCTGGCAAACATATTTACCAACTATGAAAACTAATTTTTTTCTTCACGTTTCAGTAGTAATGAGGAAGCTATCAGTTTGTGCATGCTGCTCTGCACACAGTATAGTGCTATGCTAATTTAAAAAAAAAAAAAAAGACTAAATGATGATAATAGTTTATATATAGTAAATTAGTATTCATATCTATTACAGTACAATAAACTTGCTTGTGTGAACAAACATCCAATGTAATATCATATAAAACAATGCTAAAAAAAAAAGAATATAGTACAGATCTAACAACTAATATCTTGGTATTGTCTTAACATTAACTTTTTTTTTTTTGCTACAATAAAATCAGTTGATACTACAGTCTAAAGTTCTGCTAGCACAAACTGCTTTATAACTGTATACAAACTAAAGACATACAAATCTGGCCATCCCATATATTATATACAAATTGTGTCTTGTTCTCAGAGGGAGATATGCTTTCTCATAGTGAGGTTACCGGGTATTATATATATATTTCAATGTGGCAATAATTACTACATATTTAAGTTTGTATTTTAGATGCGATAATGTTTTGTGAAAAATTTGACAACTTATAAATGCAGGAAGGCATCAGAAGCAACTTGTATATCACATTTACTTTCATATATCATGAGATATTCTATTCAATGTTTTGCTTCATTAGAGTAGCATGGTAGAATTCAGTACATCGTCACTCAAATTCTCACTGACAATAACAACAAATGTAATAATCAAGTTAGTGAAACTTGGCAAATATTTATTTTGAATAAAAGCAACAGAAAATCAAGCAAAAAAATTAAAAACCTTTTAACTATAAATATAGTCTTTATACAAAATTTTATTTTGAAAAAGAAAATTGAAACTATGTACAAAATTATAGGATTGACTTATGATATTCCTTTCATTACATTTTTCATACAAAAATAAAATAAATATTACTATATAAATATATTGAAGTCATTAAAAAAAAAAGTGCTATATTTTTTAAATGTATTTTACAGCAAAAGTGTAAAAGCTTCTACCTTGGAATAGCTGAACTAGTTTCTGTACAAATATTGAAAACTAAAGGTACTCACACACACACATTGATATGAATATGCAATGAAGTCTCTTCAACTACATTTGAAAAAACAACTCTACGTTTTCATTGGTGAAACAGAACAAACAATGACACTTTTTTGGACCTTGTAATTGTTACCAAATAAATAAAAAACATATACCTCATCGGTACTTGATATGTGAGAACATCCTGAACACCTTCACTTGACTAAATAAAGTTGCATTCAACATCACAACACACTTATAACACACAGGTGACCAATGGAACACAAGCAAGTTGTTCCTGCTTTGTAAATGTAACAGCTTGCTGATAAATTTGAACAGAGGCAGTGTGCGTGTTTGAATTGATCAAGCTTAAATGTCAAATTTCTTTTAAACTTATAATAAAACTATTCCAACAATTAAGAGAATAAGAATAATGAACAATTTTACTCTAACAGAATGATTAAATAATACTACTAATATTTAAATGCATGTACAATATAATAAAAAAATATATATAGTATAAATAGAACATAGCGATTAAACTGGAATAATGAATAAAAACATTTTTCTCCAGTTACCTTTAATTTAAAGTCAAAACTTTATAACAAGAACTGAATTCAAGTTTAGGAATGATATAAAAATATGGTTAGTTGAAAGAATGAATATCAATTTATTTTACACATTAAATAATTGAATGGTAGTGAATAGCATAGGACAGGGTTCGGCAACCTTTTGATAATATTGTGCTGAAGTAAGATTTCTAATTCATTCAGTGAGCCAACAGCTTAAAAAGTCAACCTGCTCTAGCACTCAGCTTCTTGTAGAATAGACTTAGATTGCCATTCACAAGACATTGTAAATCGCCCTGGTGTGCCCCAGGCTGCCGAGCCCTGGCATGGGATATGCATGCCATTCTATGCTGCTTGGGAGCAGACCTTGCATTATTTCATTATTCATTGCAAGATTAAGTGGGAAGAACTTGTCACTTTTCAATCTCCTTCCAGATATATATATATATATATTATTGCCTAAATTAAAGTCAGTGAATACAGGACAAGATTATCACAATAAAAGTTTTTGACTCTGCTAAATAAGCCAAAGGAACAAAGGTTAAACTACTCTTCATGACCAAATCAATGTTCCAAATGAAGAGGATATTCATAACACCTTGTGTCCCATTAGCCTTACTATATGGCTCTTGTCTTTTAGCTTTTGTTAATATTCATTTTATTTTTGTTCTAGATGTTAAAAACTGCACACAATAAAACTATGTTGACAAGACTGGGCCATCACCAATAAAATCTATTCTGACCTTAATCTAGTAGAAGAAAGCAACAACCCAAATGTTCCATGTAATGTAATCACTTTGGCACAACCCTTTTGTCTAAATAATGTACATAAAATAGATACTATGTACAACTTGACAACCATCAGAATCACACTGTCAATCTTCAGTATAATAGTATTAAATTTATTTTTAAAATAAGCAAATTTACAATCACACATAATAAAAAAAAGCCAACAGTGATTGTTATTATGAAAAAATGGACACTTGATCCATTTATGTAACATCAGCAATAGATATCTCATCCAATTTCTTTCTTTATGCACAGTTCAATTAAAATATTGGGGTTAAAATTTATTTCTTGTATTTACAAATTCTTATTCAAAGAGTTTTTCATATATTTTATATAATCAAGATATGTTTGTTTAAAAAAATAGTATTTGGAAAAAAAAAAAAAAAAAAATGTATTAATTACAATAGAGTGAAATCAAATCAACAGGCTCTGGCTGAACAAGAATGGCAAACTTAAAGAAAAGTATTTTGTTCCTTGTTAAATATAACTGTATCTTTATAATGCTGCTGTGATAGTGTGAACAAACGATAAACTTTTCTCACCAACTCACTGAAGCTGTCCGTTTAACTGAGATTCAATTGTTCTCAAAGTCTTTGATGCTTTTGGTTTTAATTTGATAGTGTCCTCCCCTGCCTCCGTGGCAAAGTACTTCATCTTCTCTCTGAACGACATCCTGTCCGTGCTCTGTGTGCGGCCTGTGGTCTCAGAGGCTTTCTTGGCTTCGATTCTAGACCTAGGGTCCCTGTAAACTTCCTGGGCGCCGATAACGCTGGGTGTGTTGCTCGACGTGTTGTAAACCACATCAGACTGTCTGTCATTTTGTGGGGTAGCACTGTTCCTGTACAGTGGAGGGTTCGGCGTGTCAAACACATCTGTTTCTGGGCTGAAATTGGGAGGCGGAAGATCGTCAAAATTTTGTGAGCCAGTTGGAGATTTGTATGAAGACACAGAGTTGCTGGGCGTTCTGTCCTTGTAGGTGTTCATTTGAGTATTGAAGGATACAGATTTCTTGGCAGTAGGAGGAGGCTCCTGTGAGCTTTTCAAGGCAGAGGGCAGTGCTGCGGCGCTGTTGGAGTTAGTGTTGCTGGAGGGAGGCAGGAACTCTGTGCTGTTGCTGCCCCTGAAGGAAGCCCTCAGCTGATGCTGGGTGAATGTCTCATAAGAGGAGGAGCTCCTGGTGGGAGGAGGCGGGGCCTGGGAGGCCTCCGGTAGACCCTGACTATTTACGTTAGCATACTGTGCATAGCCAGGGGAGGGAGGGCTCTGGGGCCCTGAAGGAGCTGTAGAGTTGAGAGATTCCAGCCTGCGCCTCTCATCTCCTACCCGAATGGGCCGGTTTTGTTGTTGTTTCATCAGTCTCTCCTGGGCAAGCTGTTGCTGTAGATATTCTTCCTCCTCCCTTCGAATCTCTGCTCTCAGCCTTTTTTCTTCAGCATCCTGTTTATCTTGTAACTCTTGGCGACGTTCTCTCTCCTGAAATAGGAAATCATAAAAAAATATAAAAGAATCAGTAAACACAATAATGCAAAAACTGCCATATTGTAGCTATGGATTAAACAAACTACTTACAAACTGTCTTTTCTTATTTAATTCCTCTTCTCTTCTTTGATTTAGTTTCTCCTCCTCTTTCTGGAGCTGTCTTTTTTGTTCTTCATAATTCTGGCGTTGTCGTTCCCTCATTTCCTGAAAGTATTTTAAAAAAAACTGAGTTAATACAGAACAGATTTTTCTCCTGTGAATATTCAAACCAATATTTGTGTTGTCCGAGTATTAAATTTGTACTGATAAAAACTAGGCAGTAGACAATTTACCCGTTGCTGCTTCAACTGTTCCTGGTGTTCTTTAGTTCTTCTATCCTGCTTTCTCTGCATTCTCTGCCTTTGTTCTTCTCTGTCTTTCTCATGCATTTCTAATCTACGCTCAAGGCTGAAATAAAAAATATCTCACATGTTACACCAATCTTAATTTAAGAAAAGACATTTAGGAAGACAAAATAATTCTAGTTTGCCTATGTACTAATGAGTACCGGTACAATAAAATGCAATGATGGAAAAACCTACGCTTTCAATCTTTCAGACTCCCTATCAGCTTCAGCCCTCTGCTGTGCAAGCTCAAATTCATGAATTCTAGCTTTCGACCTTTCTAAATCCTCTTTCAAAGTCTGTATTATCCTTTCACGAGTCTAAGTAGAGAAAGAACATTATTGATCAGGACATTTTTACTTTGACAAATTCACTCATGAAAATGAACTAAAAAAATGTGTCCAAATTTAATGCCACAACATGACAGACATAAAAAAAAGCTTACAAAAATTCTTTCTGCCATTTCATCGTCATCATCATAGTCATAGTCTCCTTTCTCAGCTATTTCCCTAACCCGCCTCTGAAACTCATGCTCAGTTTTCAATTTCTTTAACCTATCTTGATCCTGTGGGGAAAACATTCTCACTTAGTAAAACAATAATACTAGACATTTTCAAGACTAGACAATTAAACCTATTCAAACATATTAAAATAACACATGTCTATTTCCTTGATATGTGATAAGAATTGATGAAAACATACCGACTGGCTGAGAAATGGTCTAGATTCTAGTTCTGCTATTTCTTGTTCTCTTGCTCGAAACAATTCCTCCTGTTCTTCCTCTTGTGCTTTCTCCTTTGCATCTCTGTCCCATGCAGATCTGTTATTGATGTCTACACGCTCTTTCAGCTTGGGCTTGCTGGGGGGTACAGCAGGTTTCACCTGCAATGGACAGAGAAGTGGTGAGTTAACTATCAACCCTGACAACTGTTAATAAACAAAGAACTCATCAATAGGCTATGTACTACTTATAAATTTACCTGAAAGCCTTGTACTCTCAGCGCTGGATTTTCAATAGCATCATAATCTGAAGGAGGCTGTGGGACAGGTGGAGGGTGGGGTTCGTTGCTGGGGGGAAAGTGAATGTTCTGGTAGTTGGGGTGAGTCACTGAGTCATTAGGCCTGTAGCTGTCCTGCACAGGCTGGTAGCCCAGGGGGAGTTTCTCACGGCCATCTACGCCAGGTGGCAACACTCGGTTGATGGAAGGTTGTGGTGGAGGCTGGCTGCGCTGTTGCTGGTATTGTTGTGACTGAGGTAAAGGCTGATAAGACTGCTGTTGATATTGGTTCTGTTGTTGTTGAGGTGGCAGCTGGTTTGGGTATCTCTGTTGTCTGTAAAGGAAATATTCACAAGGGAATACAAAACTTGGGCTCTATGATTCTATTTTAATACCATAAAAACTTTAAAATGCAATTGAATTTGACAAACCTTTTTTTTAAATTTAAGCAGTCAAACAATGACCAGACATTTCTTGTGGACAGTACATTTTTAAGTATAGTTTTTACTATTATATAGTTTTTAAGTATATTCATAGTGAAAATTATATTTTGAAGCCATAACAGTTTATGCCATAATCTTATGTTTAAGTATTTAGGGCCAAAGTTTTTTTTAATCTTAATTTGTGAGCATATTTAAGAGTGTTTTTTAACCTGATTTACATAATAGTAAAATAAATTTGTTTTAAATATAGACAATCATCATTTTTTTACCCTAGTATTTTCACTACTTTGTGTGATACTTTAAAAAGTTAATTTGTGTTCATTTATTTAAATAAATTTTTCTTGTAGGCACAAGTTCTAATCATAATAGGCATGTAAACCAACATATAATATTTTAAAGCTTTGATATTTTTAAAAAAAAGTAGTTTTCTTTACTTTATATCAAATGAGTTGTTTTTTTTTACAGATAAGCATTTTTAGGAAATATTTGCCCCAGTCATAAAATTTACGCGTCTCTTTGCCCAAATTTCTTTCTTTAAAAAAAAAACTCAAATTTGTGCAAAGAATACAAAAAAATTTGCTGTGCATGGCAAGTCACCTTTTTGAAGTTTGAATTAAAACTGTTTTAAGTACTCAGATTTGAGTTTTTCTCAGAATAGTTTTCACAATGAGGGAGAAAGGTAACTGAAAACATGTCCCACCTGAGAAACCAAAATGAACGATGCAAAATTATTTCTATAACTAAAGGGTAAACAAAATTTACAGTAATAAAATTACCTGTCTGTTGCTAAGAATTGATTCGTTGCATTAATATGCTGCATAAGTTTCTGCTGCTCTTCTGCAAGCTTTTGCTCTATTAGTGCTTCATTAGAGGGAGGCGGTGGAAGCGGGGGCAGTTCTTCCTGATAATCATCCATCTGCTGAGACAGCGGCACCACCGGCAAAGGTAAAACTTCATGGGGATCAGACAGTGGGTAGCCGGCGTAGTGGTTGACTGGCTCGGGATACCTCTGCTGATACTGGAGTTCTGGCTGCGGGGGTCTGCCCTGATACTGGAGTTCTGGCTGCGGGGGTCTGCCCTGATACTGGAGTTCTGGCTGCGGGGGTCTGCCCTGATCCTGGAAGCCGGAAGAACTGTTCCGCACTTCACTCGGAGACGCCAGGTGGGGCTGCACATTTCTGGGGTCCGAGCTGTACCTCAGATCGGGAACGTTCCTGGGATCTTGCTGCATTCCTCTGTACTCAACGTCCGGACCGTTTCTTGGGTCTGGTGATGTACGCAGGTCTGGAACAAACCGTTGATCGTTGTAATCTTGCTGACCAGAACTCCTGATGCCTTGCTGCTGGATATTTCTCTGATCATATTTTGTCCCATTAGAAGGCATAAACCCAGGCTGCTGACCACTCTGAGGGCTGGTTGGCTGGACAGACAATCTATTCTCTCCATAAAAACGAGACTGAGTTTGTCGATTGTCCACTCTCACCATGGGCAAGTCTGTATGCTGCACTGGTGGCTGATTCTTCTTAATTATTTGAGGATGTTTGGGGCCTGGTCTGGGCTTCAAGTCATTGTCATTTGATAAATTTTGCAATTGGTGGAATGCAGGTGGAGGCTCTTGCTTCAATGGCACTGTATTTTCATAGAAATCGTTGTGCCTCCCAAATGTACCGGTACTATTGTTAGCCTTTTGAGGTAATCCCTGTTGGCTAAATAGACGCTCATGTGCTGTAGGCTTTGGTGGAGGGTTGTGCTGGGGTTGCGGTGGTGGCTGACCGCCGATGTTGCTGTAAGGAGGGCTCTGGTTGCCACTGTTTGCTTTACTGTATCCGCCGCGGGGCTGTTCAAATTTGTCCTGCCATTCCTTTAGCTTACTTCCAACATCATCTGACTTGGGTCTTTCTGAAGGGTACTCTACATTATCTCTGCTGTTAGTGTTATGAGGATCATAGTATGCTGATTGTGGCCTGGCCTCTTTGTTACTGTTCGAAGATGCCTTAGAAGATACAGAGGACCTGTCAGAGTTTTTCTGTCCTATGTTGTAGCCTTGGTTTGGGTACTGAGCTTGGGGTTTTGGCTGGCCTGGTATATTTTGTCGAGGATCAATGAAGTTGTATCCCGGTCTCCCTTCATAAGAGTTGCGGTCTCCGGTGCCACCAGGCCGCGGGTAACTCGGCTGATTTTCATAATCGTTCGGCCGCATGTCTTGTCTGCGACCCCCGGGGGAATACTGGCCGTAGCCCGGGGAAGATGGATGCAACATGCCCACAGACTGTGCAGGTTTCATTTGCTGCTGCATGTCTTGGCGAGCTAAATTGGTGTCTACGTGTAAATTAGATGTTGATTTGGAACGAGGATCATTTCTGTAACTGTAGGCATCATTCTGAAGTGGCTTGGAGTTAGTAAGATTACTGGTTGATGGGGCTCTTATTTTATTTTGATCACCTGGACAAAACATAATATATAACATTATTAAACCAGGAAAATCGTATTTCAAGTTTTCAAACCTTATCTACTCAGCAAAATATAAATTGTTTAAATGTCAATACTTTTAAGAATTGTGGGGGTTATGTTTTCCAAACATTTGGTTAGCTATTAGAATGGCAACATTATTTACCATAACCATTAATTGGTTTTGAATCACGACCATCATAAGGAGGTGGTGGGCCCTCATCATTAGGAATTCTGTTTGCACCAAAGTTTTTGTTCTGGGCAGCTGAAAGGTTTAAAGTATAAATACATTGAATGCTCAGATAGACTATACCTGAAATGCATAACACTGCCTAAAGCCATGAAATAAGTAAGGTATCTAACTATCTAAACATAAAGCCTAAAATATCTAGAACTTTATTAGGTTTCTAAACATGAATAAAATAAATCACACACAAAAAGGCGAATAAATAACTGTCTATGATGTGTTAGGATAGATTACAAATGAACCACTGGTATCTCACCTCTCTGACTAGTAGGTGATGGCTGGCTCAGTAAAGATCCCAAATTGTGGTAGAGTACCGCACGTTTAGCAACTTTGAGCTTTATGACTTGCCCAGTCTTGGTCATTAGTTCAGCAGCCCTGAGTGGTGACAGATGGACATAACATATTAGCAGCCATTTCATACAAGAAAAGCAGCATTGTTCATTTCATGTTTATTTAATTAAAAAAAACACAGCATTGTGTTTTTGTTTAACTTTAAAACAGTGGGGATAGAAACATTATAAGTAGCTACCAGTCAGTGAAATGTTTGAAAAAAAAAAACATAGATTGGATGAAGATTGATGAAATTTGAAAAAGAAACTCACTTGTCCTGTGAAAGTCCAATCAGAGATTTTCCATCTACTTCCAATAGTTGGTCTCCTGCTTGAAGTCTACCATCCTAAAATGATAGAATATGAATGCATTTAGGTGACATGTAGATGAATTACAATGTGAAGTTATTAGATTAGACAGGGTTCTTACTGTAAAGTCCTTTTAAAATTCAAAAACTTTTTTCACGAACTTTACACTAAATTCACAAACCTATTTATACAGGTACATGTGAAAAAGCCATAATGACTGCTACTGTATATAGATGTCTGCTACTGTATATAGATGTCTGCTACTGTATATAGATGTCTGCTACTGTATATAGATGTCTGCTACTGTATATAGATGTCTGCTAGTGTATATAGATGTCTGCTACTGTATATAGATGTCTGCTACTGTATATAGATGTCTGCTACTGTATATAGATGTCTGCTAGTGTATATAGATGTCTGCTAGTGTATATAGATGTCTGCTACTGTATATAGATGTCTGCTAGTGTATATAGATGTCTGCTACTGTATATAGATGTCTGCTAGTGTTTATATTTAGTCCAAATATTTTTACCCAAATATTTTTAAAATAAATATTTCAAGTTGTTAGTACCCAAGAAGTTTACAAAAAGAAATATGATGAGACTTAAGGACACCTTTGTTTAACCACTTTTTTAAGCAGTTAAAATAAATACTCGTCATGATTCTTTGTCCAATTGAGCAAAATTCCTAAACTTTCCCAAATCTAGGTCAGTTTTCTTTGGCTTTCTGAAGCACAAAAAATCAAGATGATTTTCCAAAACATTCAAAAACCAAATTGAGTTTGCATTATTACAACTGAAAGTCTACAGTATAGTTTACATTTGTATAATTTATAATTGAGATAGAATTACCTGGGCTGCAGCACCACCTTCCACCACAGACTTGATGTAAATGCCTTGTTCTTTCTGACCCTCACCCTTTGGGATTTAAAATAAAAATCTTTAAATACAGTTCTGCTTCATCAATCATTCATCCATGAAACTAGCAAACTAACTAACACTGCACTAATGTAAAGTTATGATTAATCCATGTTAATGATAACAATTGCGGAGGATAGATGAGCTTACAATGGCTGCAACGATGCTAAGTCCCATGCTGCCCTTGACCTTGTTGAATGTGACAGTGATGACCTCTGGTGATGGAGGAAGGCCATGGCCAGGGCTTGTTGGTCCATTAGGTTTGAACTGAAATAGACAGATAGTACTGGCATCAAGAACTGCTTATAAACTGTACAACTAAACAATGGCATTAATAACTGCTTATAAACTGTACAACCAAACCAAATAATGAATATTCTTACAATTCAAAGGTTAACATACTGGAAAAAAATATTTGGCATTTCATATATTTCTTGTCCTTTTAACCATTTTAGTGTTGTTTTTTGTATTATCTAGAGTCTAGTTCAAATAAAAACCAATGTATGGAAAGAACCATATAATAAAATGGTATATGTAAAATAATTTTTCCTTACTATTGGAGTAGGTTCACTTCCCATGTAAACAGTCCAACTTCCAGATGCGTTATTGTTTACAATGAATCGACAGACGCCTGTAAGTAAAAAGAGGAAAAAAAAAACAATCAGCTTTAACTGTTTACCAAATATAGAAAATCATTAATGCAGAAACAGAAGTAATACAAAAAAAAAATATTTACAGTTTAAAGAAAATAGATGGACATGCAGAGAAGACCATTGTTTTGAGGATGATTACCTAAGCTTTCTAGCTGCCTAACAAAGTCTGGTAAACCATTGGGAATTCCTCTGATGGTGTCACAAGAATAACCATCTTCAGGGAGCAAGAAAGGCAGGTGAAGATCATTATCCTCCTCTAGCCTGACAGCACGGCCATCAGTACGGGTCAGCTCATCTGCCATATTCTCTGCTATGGACACGACTCTCTCAATGAATGACGGGGACACGGGTGGCTCGTTGGGCTCTGGGATGAACCTGGTGAGGAGGGCATGCAGCTGCAGGGAATTCAGCTTGAAGCAGGTGGAGCTGATGTTGGTGATATCATCTGCACTAAACTTGGGGGCCTGAAGCAAATGTGCTGCCTGTGGAGTGAACCCAAAAACCAATTTATATTAAAAAAAAGCTTACAACTTTTGCCTATTAAAGTTGTGTATAGTTTTCAAGGCTAGTAATTTGAGAAAAACATTATTTTGGCAACAATATACTCTTTAGAGAATTATTACATTTTTGCTAAGATACTAATAGTAATACTGTTTCTCAATCCACTAGTGGTCTACTACAACACTATTCAATTCAATGAAAGAAATGAAAGTGATCCAGAATGATTGATGTTAAAATAGTTATTATTGACATAGTCTAATTATTAAATGCAAAATTGTATTATCAGGGTTCTTACTCTAAAATCATTTTAAAATTCACTAACTTTTTCCAAAATTTACATTAAAAAAATCACTAAACAATTTTTTGTCAGCATTTGTTAAATTTATGTTTACCGTACTGGCAATATATATAGGTAGTCCAAATTTAAAAAAGCTTGACAATATTTTTAAAGTACATATTTAAGAAAAATGAAAACAAAATGGAAGTTTAATAAATGACTTCTCAACTTAGCTACACGGTTATTGATTTCTTCTTTTTTTTTTTTTTCAAAGCTGTTTTGTCCATTTTTTTTTAAATATACCAACTTTCTCAAACCTTGTCAGTTTTCTCAAACCTTGTCAGTTTTCCCAAACTAGAAAAATGAAATGTTTTCAGCTTTCACAATTTTCTGAATACACTAGCTGTTTTAAAAAAAAAAAGTACCTTAGTTGAGAATGAATAAAAAGGTGCTATATACCTGAATAATTCTGCAAAGATGACAGTCAGCTGCTAATTCTAAGCCTTGCTTTTCTGCCCAGGCCTCAACACTCCCTAATCTTCTCTTCAAGCGTATGCCCCACATCCTCGTACAGAGCTGCAGCTGAGGCTCCGTCACCAGGATGTTAAACAGCCACATGTTGATGAAGTGGAACAGCTGAGAGAACAGCTGAATGGTCAGGGCCGCATTGACCCGACAGCGGCGGAGCAGGGTCATGGCCACCGACAAAGTGTTGAGTACATCTGACAGGGTTGGCCTGCCCATACTGTAGCGATGACCCATCTCTGAAAGTTCAATCATTTATCCACTTTAGTATGAAACAACAGACTATATTTATCGTTACAATTATGAATACATTAGATCAATAACACTGGCAAACAAACAGGACTCCTTTAAAACTGCAGATCGCCAGGCGAAAAAGGCGGCGGATAGGACACACCCTACAAAAACCCCACAAGACATCACTTGACAGGCTGTGTGATGGAATCCCCAGGAAAAGAAATGGGATGGTTGTCCTAAGTTCACTTGGAGACATTCCTGTAAGGATGAAATGAAAAGCTGCTACCTCTCATAGAATGAACTGAAAAAGGCTGCCCAGAACCAAGTGCGCTGGGGAACTGTTGTGGGGCCCTATGTTCCACAAAACACAAAAGGAATTGCGCAAGTAAGCAATAAAACTATAACAACTTTTCTTTAAAACCTACCATCATCAATATCAGTGCTGTCTGAAGGGTCAAGGAATGCTGGCATCACTCTCTGAAGATCTCCTTGCAGACAGCTCACCAAATGGTGAAATGCTGTTTGCACTGCTTCAGCCAGCATCTCCTGGGCAATGACACTCAAGGAATGGATGTCTCTGTCTTGCTTGAACATGTGAAGGATCTCTGAAGAATTGGCCATCCAGAAGGCTAGTGCTGATGGGTCATTACGATGTTCCTGGAATGTATAGAAATGCAAATTTAGAAACTCAGCATTAAGTACACAAATAAAGTTATCTAAGTTTTTTCAATGCTAGTATTTTTTGTGGGGGTCATGGTGGCCGAGCGGCTGTGCATTCAGCTGGGGAACCAAAGGTCCAGGGTTCAAATCCTGGTGAAGGATAAGATTTGTTCCCGCTTCTGTAGGGTGTTCTTAAATCTACCCAGCTCTAATGGGTAGTTAGTTGGGGCAAGTAAAGGTGGCTGAGCATTATGCTGGCTGCTCAATCCCCTTGCTTTACAGGCCCTATAAGGATCAATTTGGTCTGACTGGATTAGTGGTTTTTTTAATAGTATTTATTTTAGATCAAAAACAGTTACAATACCTGAATACTCTGTTGGGTCATCCTGGCCGTTTTGTTAGCAAAGTCTGCAACCAGCTGCGATCTATGACTAACTGGGGATCTGGCAGACAGCAAATTTCTGGACGCCATGTACAGAGTGTAAGTGGGGGCCAGCTTGAACTGAAGCTGCTTGCTATTCACATCTAGAATGGAGCCCTGGAGCAAGCGGTCTTCAGCTGAAAAAATAGTTTGACAAAGTTATTGACACACACCGTTAACAAGTCAAGCAATTGAAGGAAACATGTAAAAAAAAAACCGATGATAGAACTTTAAAAAAAAAACTATCATTCCTACTGACCATCAATGAAATATTCCACAGAAGCAGGAAGAAGGTCATCAGAATAAGTGCCTTGTGATGATCCTGGTGATCTGTCTGATGTACTTCTGGTAATAAAGCAGTATTAACAATACAGTAACAGTGTATCGTACAACAAAATGTGCTCAAGGTTATTTTGGTAGTGGTAGAAACAAAAGCAGAGATTAACACGAGATTTAGAGAAACAATTACCTTCTCTGCTGACTGTCCCATGAAGTTGGCCTCTGGCTTGGAGGAGACGCTTGAACAGTTTCTATGTTCCCATCAACATCAAAGTTGGTTTCCTGTGGCTGACCACGCTGCGTTTTATTGGGCAGTTGGTAAGGCTGGTTATGCATTGGGGGCTGGAGATTTAGCACAAAAGGCAATTAGTTGACTCTGTTGCCATAGTGAAAGGAGAATAATTTTCTCAATAAAAAATTTTCCATTAAAAAGTAATTCTTACTTCATCAAAACGTGGATCCAGGAATCTATAGATCTTATCCTTGCCAAACTGCACTGTCATCCCATGCTTCAGCATAGTAGTTTCAAATATCCTCTGTCTTTCCACATACGTTTCAGCGTCATGGCTGTTGGGTGTGACAGTGACGATGCCCTCAGTGTGTGCAATGACACAGTGTCTGGGACGGATGTCAGGTCCAGATAACTGGTCACGGTAAAACATTCAGCATTAAAATAATAATGTTTATTTATAAAGCACTTCTATCCATGCTAATAAATGCTATAAAAATGTGTAATAAACTGGGTAATTAAAAGGTTACAAACTGTATAAATGAAACTACCTGCAAAAAATGCTTCCCATTATAGTCTTGTCGGTTGTTAGCTACTTCACTGGCATTGACAACTTCAGTCACATTCAATGGAAGCACATGACGTTTTGGTTTACCTGTATATAGATCATATAAATACATCTTCAAATATAAATATGTCAATTAACAATCATTATAATTCAGTTGTATAACTAAAATGTCCTAACAGTAATAAGACACATTTTTTAATACTTTTAACTTAAAACAAATAGTGTTTTTTTCCAGCTATTTGGTTAGTCTAGTTTTTTTTTACTAAAATGTACAATTTCTTTGTGTGAATTTCTGAAACTGGCTTTTTGTGCTCCTATAATTCCAACAATGGTAGAACCCATTAAGTGTATTTAGAGCAATTAATCTATTTTTTTTCTCAACAACTTGTGTGAAATTTGACTTAATGTATTCATAACCAACCATTGCACAATTAAAATAATTTTTTAAGCATCAATGATTAATTACCATTATAAAGGAACACAATAAAGCATGTCTAAAACCAATTATCCAAGGCTGTTTTACCTCTAACATTTAACTCTGTTAAATAAGGAAGCATATCAACATTGGTGTGTCTCTGATCACTTTGGTGATTGCGAAGGTCATCCTGGGACACAGCCCTTGCACGTTTGCTTCTCTTCTTGTAATCTGCTGTACGCTCTCTTAATTGAAATATGATGTGACCTAGAAAGTTGGGAAAACAAAAATTTTATTCTAAAGGTGAACCCAAGCATACAATGGTAGCATTGAGTGCAAACACCGGACAGGTTGTTCATCTGACATCATTTCATAAACAAGTATAGGAAAGGATGGGGGGGAGAGGAGGATATGATTATACTTTATAATGATGGCCTTTATATTGTGAAACCTGCCAAGTTTGTAATCAAAGTACAATGCATTACATGGCTTTCTATGTACATATGTACTGTCATTATTAAAGTATTTTACAAATCCTATCAAATTATTGAAGCATTGTGCTATAAAGTTTTTTTTATTAGTACAAAAACAATAATAATAATTTAGAATACTATGAAAATAAAATGTGAATATATAATTAAACAGCTTCTAATATATTATTAGAAAAGAAAAAATACAACAAGTTGAATTGCTGTCATAGATATGTAACTTTGTTTTTTCTTATTAGTCATCTTAACATTTCAGTGTTTCCAACGGTTTCAACAACAAAAACAAAATCAGCACACAAAATAAAATATTAATTGTTTGTTATAATTAATCAAAACAAATGTTTAGCAACTTTATTAATGAGGTGCAAATGGTTACTTAGAGCACACACATGTTAAATTATAAAAAATACTTTTTTTTATTGCATGAAGAAGAAAACCAAAACCAGGGTGAAAGGACTGCAATTAATTTTTCGTCATGTTCTAATGGAAAAATTCATACAATTATTGACATTTGAAAAACAGAATAGTCATCTCTAAAGGGTACCACATCATGACAAATAAAAACAACAAACTTTGTTTTTACACAAAGTTCATATACAGGAACATGTTAAGTATCATGCACATGATGTTTTTAACATCAACCTCTTGTTTCTTGTGCTATACTAAAGTTTACACCTTGCCTTGTTTTCAAAGATATTTTTTTCTTTCTTATTTAAGGAGTAAATAGTTAGCACAATAATATATAAAAAAAGGGTTGGTTAATTTGGTGATGAATGAAAAACCATATGTGAAGTGAATACAAAAAAAAGTGCCATAGAGTGTGGAAAAAAAACTTTATATGTGTGCATGCCATTTGCAAACCTCTCTTACCCTGACCTCTGTGCTTTGCATGTTGCATGACAATGGCCAGGGGACACTCATTGTCGTCTAAAACACGCTCATCACCGACTGAGCCTCCATGGTATTCAACTCCACCTGGTGGCAGCAAAACCTGTACGGGGAAATATAAATTATTTTAAAAGCAGTGCCATTCACATGAACAAAAAACAACAACCTATATTTATGTTGAAATATTCTAGCTTTTCAGTAAACAGGACATGTTTTTTTATTTAAATATCTGAATGTTCCATTGGTAGTCATGTGAATTAAAATGGGTGCTACCTCAACAAGACAATAGTTGTTTGGATCTTCTTTCTCCCTTCCATACTTCTCAAGGGCTTCCTTGACAACAGCCGAGGCAGGATCAGCAGTGGATAGAAAGAGTGTTTTATAGGGCACTTCACGCTGCAAGGATTCCCCATAGATCTTGAGAGTACCACCTGGAAGAGAATTTAGATAACTTTAGAGGAAAACTTTATGAGCTATGCAGAGCAGTTATGAGTAAAGTATTTTACCAATCCTATCAAATTATTACAGCATTAAGCTATAACATATTTCTATATTTAACTAAATCATAAAAACAGAAAGAGAAAAAAAAAAAGAAAAGAAAAAATACAACAGATAGCATAAAAACAAATTTATAGAGAGAACATGACAACAAACTAATATAGAAACAATAATAGCTTTGTATTAAACCCTGACCAGAATAGTGTGTTGATAATTGAAGTTCTTAAAGAAATAACATTTGATCTTTTTTTACCACAGCAATAAACCCTAATATTAATAGTGAAGGAAAACTATGTCAATTTTAACTGTTGAAATCATTATATGTGTTTATAACTCAGGATTCTATTTAGTGTTCTAAACCAAAAAGAGCTCTCTGTATATATTTCATTAATTTCATATAAAAGCTCTCTTTATATATTTCAGTAATTTCATATAAAAGCTATCTTTATATATTTCAGTAATTTCATACAAAAGCTTTCTTTATATATTTCAGTAATTTCATATAAAAGCTCTCTTTATATATTTCAGTAATTTCATATAAAAGCTCTCTTTATATATTTCAGTAATTTCATATAAAAGCTCTCTGTACATATTTCAGTAATTTCATATAAAAGCTCTCTGTATATATTTCAGTAATTTCATATAAAAGCTCTCTTTATATATTTCAGTAATTTCATATAAAGGTCTCAGTATATATTTCAGTAATTTCATATAAAAGCTCTCTTTATATATTTCAGTAATTTCATATAAAAGCTCTCTTTATATATTTCAGTAATTTCATATAAAAGCTCTCTTTATATATTTCAGTAATTTCATATACAAGCTCTCTTTGTATATTTCAGTAATTTTATATAAAAGCTCTCTTTATATATTTCAGTAATTGAGTAATTTCATATTGCTGGTCAAAGTTTGGCTCCCCCAATCAGACAACCATCACCTTATTACAATAATGAAAATATGAGTGAAATTGTATACAGTGAGGTATGTGTGTTTTCACCAGCCATAATGACCAAACCAAAAGTCCATAAAAAAATAGTGTGTGTAGAGCCACATTTACACAAACGCATGTCTAATAAATAAATTTGTATACAAGAAACAAATACAATAGGACAATATAGACACATGAATGCTCACCACATCCTTCAAGGGCAGCGTGAATAGAGGAGGAAGAAAAAAATCAAATGGTTTACAATTGTATTTAGACAAACAAAACAAAACTTTATATTAATGTTAAGACCATACATATATACAAACAAAAGAAAAAAAAAAAACAACTGAAATTTACTATTCACAATTTGTGTGTGTGTGTGCCCTTAAGTTGAGAAATGGGAGATTATGTTTTAATAAAGAAACAAAAGAACACTAAGGTAGTTGAACATTGTTTCCGTCTAAGTTTACCTCCCAACCTAGTTCACATTTTTCTAATCCTTTTCATATTGAGCTTAGGTTTCTAATATTCTAATCTGGCCTATATTATTGGTTAAATCCTCTCAATTCAAACTGGGGGGGGGGGGGGGGGGGAGTGAAAAATGAACAACTAGGATAAACAATTTGTATTACGTTTTGCTAAATGACCTCATCTCCCCTCCCTATTCTCATGATTCAATATACAAAATTCAATGAAGCCAAGTTATGCAAGAACGTGGTTTAAGATAAAAATTAGTGTCTTCTCCTACTAGGTTACAAGTTACTACAAAAATGCTCAGTCCCCGGACTGGGTTGCTTTACAAGTAGGTCACGCTTCTTTTCTTCTCTATCAGTTTCTCTCCCGGCAATGTTTATGTTGCCTACACTACAAATGGATGATCTGTGTGTGTGTGTAAAGGCCCGAACGTTTTCTTTTACCAGCAACATAGTAGACATTGTGTGGGACTAAAACGTATGATCTATCAAAGAAATAACTGAGTACACAGAGGGTTTAACAAGAAGAAAAAAACGAGAACGAAACAACAAAGAGTGTCCAGCTGTGTAGCAATACATTACAAAAAATAATTCCAGTAACCTCCTTTGTATACAATAAACACGTTGTTTATAACGCTAGTATCTGGAAACTACTAAACCACCAGCGAATGGGAAAGTAACAACATAGAACAAGAGTTGACTGAGTATATAAACACTGTGTCACGTTTTTTTTTCAACTAACATGTACGCTGGGAAAAATATTTCTGCTCCCATTCAGGTCACACGCCATGTCAGGTCATACATGGCTCAGGGGTCACGGCCAGACACAACGAGCTTCGATGGGGGCTCTGCGGTCTGAACACTCCCTCCCTTCTTTATTCAATGGCAACCAACCCCCTTTCCCCCAACGGTCTGGTCTAGAAATTCACATACCAGGCCCATGGACGGTCCAAGTTAGTCATTATGCAGACAATGAGCATAGCAGACACGCGAGAAAGTAGCAGACAGGCGAGAAAGTGTGGCGTTTGATGTTTAAAATCAGGGACACTTGTCTTGCGTACAAACAGGCACAATCTCATAGCATGTGTAGGCTTTAGGATAATTGATACAACATGTCATCAATGACGATCAGTCAGTACACACGAGGAGTGGCGAGAGGGGGTGGGGTATCCTCGAGCACACTTTTATTGTGTGGTGTTTACCCATTAAGACAACGAACTTTTAAACACTCAATAGGCCTACACGTGATGATTAAACACTGGAACGTATTGTGTGGTGTTTACCCATTAAGACAACGAACTTTTAAACACTCAATAGGCCTACACGTAATGATTAAACACTGGAACGTTCGCCGGGTTAATAGTTTTAAAAAGAGTTGTTTTTTTTTAAAGCGACAACAGCGTATGTGTTCAGTCTTAACTAAAACGCCAATACATTAGTCTTATTATTTGTGAAAAAAAAATGATGAGATTAGTTTTATAAGGAGGTGGGCGCAGCTTTCGCGCTCACCCACTCCCCTTATTTGGGGAGGGGTCAGATGGGTATTAACGTCCACGTAAGGGGAACGTGGCCATTGCTCCCATTCACTGATTTATAATATTTAAAAAAAAAGACACCCTCCTCTAACCAAAATTTCCGAGGCCGCCCACGTATGTGTTCCAGGTAGTCCATGCCTGAGCAATGTGACCTTAGCATTAATAAAATCTCCAAAAATAGCTCAGCTAATTAAACGATGACGGCTAATTTCTAATTTCACTGCTCATTTCCTTTTCGCTGACCTTTTTTTTTTCTTTCTGGTTCGTTACAATCTTAGAGACGTGTATTTCCGGTTCTTCTACTGGCAAGCGTCTACGTGGCTGACACTTTACAGGTAGTCACCCCCCACCCCCCATATTACTTAATCCTCTTATGTCAACCGAAAGTACAAACAAAAATATATGGTTTGTCTAAAGAGCTTCCAGCAAAAAAAAAAAGTTCAACTTTGATCCTTATTACATAGGGACCCCGTTGACGACATTATTTGCGTACCGCGAAAGTGAAACTCTTGACACACAATTTGAAATGAAAGCACGACATCGTTGACTTCCTCTTCACTTCCGCTTTAAAGATCAACTACTCGTCAACCCTTCCCTTTTGACAAAACTGAAGTGGAGCGAGCGGTGCGGCGAGGGTAAGCCAGGTGTCCGCTTTTGAACCGGACAGTCGTGTATTAAAGCAGACGGTCCGGTATAAAACATTAGCAGTTCTAATATCTTTCAACTGCATTCTAATGTACCATGTTTCCCGAATTTTGTTTTATCGTGTCCAGGTTTTCTTCTTTACTGTTATATATTACAGACGCTCCTTCTGTAAAGAAGATCATTGCTTAATGACCACCAACATATAGATTATAGATAGATCTAATTATATACTAGCCTAGTCTTGTATGTATGTTTAGACATCTTTTTGTAAAAAAAAAATCAAAATTACTTTGCTAATGAGATAAAAACAGATCAATGAAATGTATAACTAGAATGTCTACTTCTACTGTTCTAATTTATGTCAAATGAAAAAGTGGGAAGATGCAAGTATGTGTTTCTTTCTTGTTCAGTGCTAAGGGTTGTGTATAAATGTTTGGGTTGAACTTGTTATGGGCAGAGTGGAGGAAATCAACAAATGTACACAAACTTTTGTGTCTCACAGTGAAGCGTGTGGCACACCGCGGGTCGTATAGCACACCGCGAGTTGTGTAGCAAACCACATGAGGGGTAGTACATGTCCAACATGAAGGGGAGAAGGAATAAAAAAAGACGGGGAAAAACATTTCCCTTGACAATTTGAGTCAAAGCCCCACATGCTTAAAAAATTGTAGTCTTCCTGTCGTCAACAGCCCTTCTACTCTTAGTAAATCACAAAATATCTTGGACTCAATCTTGTTTGGCTAAATAACTGAATAGATAAGAATGAGGTGGGTTAGTCGTGGCAATCTGAGACAAGTTTTGAATATCCACTCTTTCTACTCGATCTACTATAACTTCAACATTTCTTTTACATGAATGAAGTGATTATGGGGAAGATCAGATTTAAGTTTAGGCATTCTTTTTCAAGGAGACGGCTACACATTTAGAATTAGAATAATCATTAGTTTTAAATAGTTTCTTTGGTTGGATTTTATCACGTGATTTGCTGGCCAGAATTCAGTATTGATTTATTTGCGCGTTTTTTTTATTGACCACTCAATTCCGATTAAACTATTTAGAAATCCTGCTTTCTTCCATTCAAATAATACGACCCACCCATAAAAGCTGTTTTAGAATCATGGACTCTCCCATTCTAATAGCATGACCCTTCCAAGAAATTTGTTTAGGAATCCTGGTCTATCCCATTCTAATAACATGACCATTCCATACAATTTTCTTTTAGAAATTATGGATTATCCCGTTCTGATAACATGACCCGTCCACATAGAAGCTGAGAGCTTATGATTATTGATGAAATGCTTGTTGTTTAGGCTCCATCTAGTATATTCTAGTATGTCCATGTCTGGAATACTGCCAACATATTTTCCTGCTTGGCCCTATGCGTGATTAGGCTACTTCTAACGTGAAAAGCCTAGTTCTTAAGGTCGACCTACATTCAATCTTGTCTTCACGTTTTATAGCCTTACAGTAGACTAACATAAACATTGATAGTGCATGAAACACAGATATTTATATATATGTATATATATATATAATTCAGTTTTTTTTATAGCTTTAACGTGGCTAGTTGATAAAGACTTGTTTTTATGTATCACAAACACAGACGAAGCAAAGTTTAAAAATAACACAAAGCCTATTTATTTCATTATGTCGAGGGCGAGGAGGTCACTATGAAAGAAAAAAAAGAGGGAGTGGG
This sequence comes from Anisus vortex, assembly GCA_949126835.1. Classification (NCBI taxonomy): domain Eukaryota; kingdom Metazoa; phylum Mollusca; class Gastropoda; family Planorbidae; genus Anisus; species Anisus vortex. The sequence goes on along the minus strand of OX421497.1, from coordinate 40,992,838 downwards.
AGGGAGGAGAAGAAGGGCGGTATATATCACAGCTTTCTAGATGCTCTTCAAGTAATTGTGTCAAATTTCTTAGCACCAAGCTGAATGTCAGTTAATGACCTTAAATGTCAACCCACATTTTCAGCAACGGCTTCTGAAGATTTAAAAAAAAAAGCGTAGCAGAGTTGCCAGTCATCTTTTTTTTTTGTTTATGGTGAAGTCCACGCAAGAGAAATGCAGTGTGACGGAAGTGTTACACAAAAAGCCATTCTATGGCGTCTAGCGCGTCACCTTAAAAGGTCAACAGTCATACAGCTTGTATTATCACAGGTTTTAATAACTATACAATGAAAAGCCCACTCATGTTGTTACGCTCTGTGCGGGGTAGGTTGTCGAACTCGTTAGCTCCCGGCTGAGGGAAATAAAACGAGTGACTACAACAGTGAATACAAGGGAACAACGTCGTATCCCCGCGACCAACGTTAAAGGTAGAATTTGTGTCTTGGCGACGTACTGTGTCTTCGGTCATGCTGTTGTGAGGAAAAATACAAACAGTGAAACTACAACAAGGCCCCAGGCTGTGAAAGATCCGCATATCACATGCGCCTGTGACGTGATCCTGGCCTTACACCAACACACGAGCTACTTCCACAAGGAAGCCAGAAGTTGGCAACGTACATGGGGTTTCACTGGGAACGCTTTATGAGAGGATTTAGGCTACACTACACTATTCACAGACATGCACATAGGGGCCTACTATATATATATTTATATATATATATATATATATATAGAGAGAGAGAGAGAGAGAATATAATGGGTACGGGGTAAAGTGACAAGCATCAATGTATGTGTACATCACGTGACCTTACGGCAGCTGTGATATACACTCGATCAAAATTCCCACGAATGGGGGTCGTTGTGCTGTTAATAGGTTCGGTTAGACTGTACAAAAGGAACAAGTGTGTGGGGGGGGGGAGGGGAGTAGTACCGCGTGTCAATACTGACTATATACACCGAAAATGTATTCGTTGCACAAGCAGCAGCCTAACCGTAATATCACGAGACGTTTAGCGCATTAAGGTGTAGTTCACGTGGTCAACATCAAACTTAAACGCAAATCAAACTGCTGTCAGGATAATATCGAGCGCGCACACACACACACTCACACATGAACATTCTACACACTGAGAAAGAAAGTGGACAGGGATACTAATCGTATTTTATCAAAGGGAAAAAATACTAGATTATAGGCCTAAAGTATGAATACTTTATCTTCAAGTGCATTTTAATATTATGTTGAGCTGCTTGAATGCAATGGACTCAAAGAGAAAGAATGATAGAGAAAGAATGATACTACTGATACGGACAAAAACACGAATCCCTAGGGAGAGAGTGAGAGACGGGGAGAAAATGGAAGGCGGGGGTAGAATCAGGCCCTGGTAGAAAACAGCAAAACCGAGAAGGGCGGGAAAGGGAGGTGTGTTTATGGTGACGGTAAGGTGATCAGACGTGCCTTGACGGTGAAGTTTTGTAATTAAAAAGCTCGGCCTCACGTCTAGAGTTGAGTTGAGAAAATTGCTGGTAGTATGTTACTATTGACACGCTCGGGGTCCAATAATGTGTCGTCGTCAATGGCCACTTTTTATTTTTAAATGTTAGACTCTCTTGCTGTTTTGAAGCAACGCCTAACTTTTAGTTTCTTCATCTAAACTTGCCATTGACCCCTACGCCCATAAAAAAACAAGAACATGATGATTACAAATTGAGTCTAAGGTGCATGGATTCAGTGCATTCACAATGTTTATAAACATTTAGTTAGTGTATTCCTTATTAGAATTAATCATCTTGTATATCGTGGAGTAACCTACGAAACGTATGGCACGCAGGGTGATTTTCAATGGAAAGCAGAAGACCAGCAAAACAAAAAAGGCAATTCAAGTCTCTTCTTTAGACTCTACTACAAGAAAAGTACACTAGATCTATGACTTTACGCTTTTGGCAAGCTGAATTACTTGTGCTACCTTGGCACACTAGTATCAGAATGTTGCCGACACCCCCCACCCCCGAACGAGACTAACAGCAAAATTATGATACAGAAAACGCGAAAACAGGAAACAATATAAGAGTCTACCAATGAACCGGTCTGGGGCAAATCTGTTTTAATTACAATGCTACAACCGACGCCTGGAATGATAGATGTAAATTTTAACCTAATTTTAATCATATGATCGTTTAAAAAAGGGTGGAATTAATACTAAGGTGAAACACTAGTCACCAGATGACAGAAGAGCAAAGAGTAAAGTACCGTTGTAATAATGCAACACAATAGCAACCTGTTGCAGCCCTCAGATTAACCACAAAGACAAAACATCTTCTTTATCCCTGATATGCGAGAACAAAAGCATATAAGTAGGCTACTCTTCCTTCCCGAATGGCATCATGACATGAAATGGGTTGCCTGAACAAACCAGGAAAGCCAGTATCTTAATATCATTTAAAACATTAATAAAAATGAAAGACTAGACTCAGACCACGGATGAGCGTAGGACGCAATTTATAGAAGGAGCGTCTGTAATATATAAGATAAGATGAACCCTTATAGTTCATATTAACGATTTCAGGTCAACATTTTAGTTTCCAGTGCAAAAGTCATGTGCATTTATTCTGTGTTCCGCAAACCCAGCATTCTCTTTTGAAGAACGTATTTATCATTGAAGATCAAGTATACTTATGTAGTTTAGCTTGCCAGAGATCCATCCACCTGTCAAGACATCGAAAACGATCGTCACAATTTCGCTGAAGGCGATCAGCGAGCACAGGAGAAGTTGACGAATACCAACAGTAGGAAAATAGGCCAGCAAGAATGTGTTGTTGTTTTTTTAATGTAGGGCGAAACAAGATGGGTATGGGGGATAATTGAGGCCATTGCTGAAAATACTTCATATAAATTATATGTTTCAGCGAAACCACAGTATTCGAGTGAACACGTGGTTCCTGCACCAAACTCAAATACATTGACTCAAATACAAAGAAAATATTTTTAAGGACATTCACGCATTATAATGTGAAAGCTAAACAAATTTACCAATAAGCTATGTTCATTGTTTAGAGGTCTTTAGCTGTCTTTAAAAATCTTATAATTAAAAAAAAAAAGTAAAAATAATCGAAATATTTGGGCGGGGGGGGGGGGGGGGCACAGAATGGAAATATAATACCGGTAGCCTATCCTGTATAGGAGCATCTGTAATACAGAGTGTTACATTAACAAGTTTAAACAAAATATTTCTATGAGCTTTACATTAAGAAGCATAGAGAAAACATACAGATTGACATGTAAAAAAAACAACAAACAATCACTTTGAAAAGTATAAAGAAAACTACAAGTTTATCAATGCATAGCTATATCACGCGCTCCCTCGGAATGTCGCTCCCTGGAATGTCGCGTTTTCCGTTCATAAAAAATGACCAGCGGATGACCAGACTAGACTGGCCATTATTCAACCCCCCCCCCCCCCACACACACACACACAAAAACAACAACGAGCCAGCAGACAAGCCATGTGTCAGATAATGAAAATGGTCGTAGTAGTGTTGTCTAGACAATTAGCTGGTGATAAATGAAAGTGGGCTGAGACTTATAGTCAAGTGCCAACAAAGACCTTCAGGTATTTAAAAAACAACAAAAAAAAAGGTTTTATTAATATAATTCAGGTTTAGTAGCCTAAATCGCAAATAGTAAACCTGAACATAGACTAATAGGCCTATAATAAACTAAGGTAAGTGGTCAGGTGTTTACATGCCTGGAATTATGGAACAGAATTAAAGTGGTCCCAGTATAAAATGATGTGCCATCAGAATTCATCAAATGTTCATTTTCTAAAAAACCAAGAGGTAGCCCAGTTATATAAATATTTAGTTGAACGTGGCTCAAGTGAGGCTCATGTTTACAATTTTAAAAAAAATGCCATGACTATAACAGGTGATGGCAGCCGTGTTTGTTTAAAAGAAGGTTTCCTTAAATTAAACGCAAAACCAGCGCGTTTGCATTTAATGTTTTTTTTTTCAATAATAATTCTACCATTGCGCTTATAAACAAGGCTTTGTGACCTACTAAAAACTTAAGATATGTGATACCCACAGCTAGGCGGTAGAGCGCTACGCTACTGACTGACACAATATAGAAGGCTTATCTCTGGTTTAACAAGCTATTCAACGGTTCAGACTAACCGGTTGTAAAGACTATATAATGTGTCTGTGTGTGGTGTTGTATAAAGCAGCAGGGAGACATTGTTAAACACAGTAAAAGTACACTGCCGCTAAGCTGATGAAAATATTGGCCACTAGAACTGCGCCAAGTGTAGCCTACCGCCATCTAATTGATATCGAAAGGATTATAAATCATATGATATAATAGCATTATGTTTAGGTTGTGGAGGCAGCGTTTTTTAAGAACACAAAGGGACGCACACTGCGCCACACACCAAGTGGTACGGGGGGGGGGGGGGGGGGGGGGGCACGAATTCAAACGTTTTTTAAGAAGATATTAGCTGCCAATACAAACGTTGTACACAAATAACCTTAGACTCTAGTACAGACTACAGACCAGTAGGCCTATATGGTGGTTAAGGAAAGCAGGTTTTAATGGTGTACATTAAGTGGACAAGACAATAAAGAATTATAGCGCAATGTGAACAATACAGATTTATCTTATGATTATCTTATAAATTACAGACGCTCCTTCTATAAAGAAGATTATTGCGTCCTACGCTCATCCGTGGTAAGTGTCTAGTCTTGCATCTTTATTAATGTCTTAAATGATGTTAGTTACTGGTTTTCCTGGTTTGTGCAGGCTACCCACCCAGTCCACGCCCGAATGCCACTCGGTGATTCAGAGATGAAGAAATGGCTGTACGGGGGGGGGGGGGATTCTTAACCAAAGAAGGTCAAGTTCCAGACGTAGATTCACCCCGATCGAGATAAAAACAACAAATATTGAATTAACAATTGTTGATAAAACAGTAGAAAGGTAGGCGAGAGAGCGGGAGAGAAGAGTTGGAGGGGAGAGAGAGAGAGAGAGAGAGAGGAGAGACCTGAATGTATTATTGTGTTCCCAGGAAGCCCACCAATAACAATCAAGCTTTTGTTGGTAAACACATGCCAGGTTGTAGCGTTTCACCTTTTTGGCTGGCCTCGCGGTAATAATAAACCAGGTCTAACCCTAGCGCCTAGTTGCATGGTCTCGATTACATGGCGATATATAGAATTTATGGAACAATAGAAACAACGTATTTTACTATGATGTTGATCACATAATATATGTTCCATTCCATAACCCAGTTTGAAAGTTATTACCGTACTTTCTGTTTCAAAAAGTCACTCAACGTAAAAACAACAAACAGCTTAATGAAAGTGTTGCGCAATCTGCAGCACTTCTCATCACTTCACACTTGTTCCTAATTACTTGGCGGAGATGTTGTCATGAAACATAAACAATTATAATAACCCAGGCTGGCTGTGCGCTGTTCTTATTGTTTTGTCTTTGTCTGCGTTTCTATTTTCCACCAAGACCACACACACAAATCAATGGATGACACCCAGTAAAGGAGGGGGGTTCACCTTTCAACCTTAAAATCTGAGCTTTTCCCCCACTCAGCCAAACCAGGTAAGAGATAACACACACGGGAAATTTACATAGCTCACAATAGCGTTGTTTTCACCAATACACACAAACCAGCCATGGCTATCACATCCCTTACACTCACAGGAGAGACAAGACATAAACATATTCATAGAGAAAAACTAGACCTCGGTATCCAAACCAGCCCTATTAAGTGTGAAGTAATTAACTCTTTTAGCCCCTGGTCCATATATTGCTCAACTAAAGACATTAAAAAGAGAGAGAGAGCATTAAGCCCCCCCCCCCCCTCGCCATGACATTCCAAACATTTCTGTTGTTTGGTAAATTACCAAGCACAGAGTGAGACCCTAATTATGTTATCTATACACATTGTCTCGGGGTAATTGTTCCAACTCGCCCCCCCCCGCCCTCCCCGAGGGGTATTGTTTAGTGTGGATTACAAAAGGGCATCTGCCACTAACCTACCAGGCCAGATAGGAAAAAGAGGAGGAGAAGCTTTATGTGTAACCTGACACTGCAGACAATACAAGGCTCCAAGGTTAACAATGTTTCCCCCCATTCTCTCTGATAAAAAAACAAACATTCCAAGATAAAGGTGTGAGAGGCATAGGATAACCCTACAACTACAATAATGGCAGGCAGACAATAGCTCAGCTGTACAGACTTTCTTTGCCACAAACATTTCCAATTTCCATACAGAACAGACTGTTTGGTGTAGTGATTTTATAGGGAGACTTAGTGGCTTACCTGGTTAGTAATAACATTAACTAGATGTTAATGGAACTGGGTTAATAGGTCAATGAAAAAAGTCATCTACAATATTATTGCGATTTCACTATAATGACTATTAAATGTAGACCAACAAATATATACATATGTATGTAGATTCCGATCACCACTGGTTAATTTAAAGACACCTGACCATATAGTCTTATATTTAACTTTTGCTATCTCACTTTCTGTATTTGTCCTCCCTAGCTGAGTGGTTAAAAGCCTATCTGACTGCTTTGAGGTCGACCTGAGTTGATTCCCAACTGATAACTTTTTTTTTCTTTTTCAACTTTTTGAAAATTTCCATTAATATTAATTTTTTGAAACGATTGTAAAGAATATCAGGACTTAATGCGGGAGGCAGTTGTTCGATAGGAGGCGGGTGTTCGATACTTATCCAAAGGGATAGTCCTAACATTTTGTTAAATAAAAAAGACATGCTTTTAAATATTTATTTTAAATCACTTTCTCAGATGTTTTTCTTAAATAAATACAAATTATATTTTTTATTATTATAGCTTTCTGTTCATTGTAGTCAATACATTTTTTTTTGCTAAGATATCTAGGTATTTTTTTCAACGGGCTTCTTGATTTTGTTAAATGCCTATTTTTCACCCGTCTACAATATTTATTTTAAATTAATTTCCTAAATGTTTTCAGTAACTAATAATTAAATTGTTTAAATTATTAGATCTAGCCTCTATAGCTTTCTGTTCACTGAAGTTTATGATTTTTTTTTCTTTAAGCTCATACAGGTATATTTAATTTACAACAGGCAATTCCGGGGAAGTGAGCTGTATGTATAATATAAATTTACTAGATGTTGATGCATGAAAAAAATAAAGGAATTTAACAATCACTAAAAGGACAGTTTTCTTGTACAAATCTTTAAATGCTTTTTTATTTAGCCTTCCATAATTTAGTCCCTTGCTATCATCATTTTACAGAGCGTAATTACTTTAGCTTATTAAAAAATATAACTACCAACAAAAATAAACATATTTATTATTTTTTAAAGAAAAAAACACACAATGAAATCAAAGGCCACTTCAATGGAGATTTATCAACGGCAATGCCCACCGTTAAGTCTAAAGAAAAAGTTTTTAAAATTTTAAACTGATTTTGGGGTGTTGGGGTATGGTATGTGTCTGGAAATTTGATGGAGAATGTGTTTAAGTAAATACTTATCATATTAATGAAAATTAGATTAAATACTGATATTATTATTACAATAGCTGACAGTGTAAAAGTGTCTTTATGTATTCTTGATTTGGTTTAAGAATTATTAAAAATAAACAAGTGTAACACAAATAGTCAAATCAATAGCTCAGAAAAACAAATACCAGGAAGGAAGATGCAAAATAAAAAAAAATGTTACATTTTAGCTTAAAATATACATCATGATTATCTGATTAAATTTCAGATAAATACACTTTTAATGTTTTCTTTCTCCCAGAATAGCAGTCTGTCATGAAATGGGTTACCTAGGCAGGAAAGCTATTCACTTAAAACACCATATAAAACCATTAGCAAACATGCTAGAGCCAGTAGCAACTTCAATAAACTACCAGTTTAACTTTATTGAGAAGGAGCAACTGTAAATTGTAACACAAGGTAGAGAAAAGGTTGAGACCATTATAGAAAACTAAAGTGAAGATTACTCACCACTATCTGTGCCTCCTTCTACTGCATTCATCTGTGCCAATTTCTTCTCCAGTTTCTGCTGTCTCCTCCTCCTCATGACTGCCTCAGGGTTGGAGATACTCCTGGTGAAACTGGTCTCCGGCGCCTCCTCGTAGAGCTTGTTGGCTACACTCTCGTCACCATTCACATTCTCTTTGCCCCTGTCTCTCTCCCTCTTCTTCTTCTCCTTCTTTTCTCGTTTGGACAGCTTCCTCTTAAATCCAGCCTGCTCTTGCTGGAGGACAGAGTTGTCAAATCCCAACGCTGGGTCCTGGAATGGGATGATCAACGTGCATTGTCATGAGCCATTGTGACACATTTCAAAAACAATTTTTTAATGTAAATATCACAAGGGACCAGAGAGCTACACACAAAAACCTTTTTAAACATACATTCTTGCACGGAGACTGGAGACAAAGACGGAATCTTACCCTAACAGTCGGGTGGTCTTCATTCCTGAGAAGAAATCTTCCTTCTCTAACATCATTGCCCCAATTAAGCTGTACATACAAAGGCTTTTCCTCATTGGCAAGTCTCCTTTCCTCTGGGAAATCATACATTTACAACTTGAAATGACAACATATTACAAAAGTTAAACACTAATTCCCTTAACAGCACACACCTTAACCTTTTGGCATACCAAATTATTCCCAGTGCTTGGAAAACAATCAAATAATGAAGCATTTTGGCAATATTCTACAGTTAAAATGCTTCTATAGGGCCCCAAACTAGATTCCATTAGCACATTATATGTTTCAGGCAACAATTTTTTTGTTTTGTTTTCGTGTCTAGACACAAATCTGTCATAATATGTTCATCAAGCTAACATCAAAGGCAGTTACAGTTACATTACATAGAGACAGCATGAGCAGATAATACCCATCTCCCAAAATTGAACAACTATTTTCTACAAAAACACACACACAACATTTAGAAGGTTTTACAAGCACTGAAATGTTAATGTAAAGAAAATGAACATCTAGCTGGTGTTTATATATATATATATGTGAATATAGTATAAACCTGAACATCCTACTGGTATAGATTGAATACTGAAACATCATTCAACTAAGCATTACCGAATCGTACATATTGTTTCAGTTTAAACTATACACTATAATACACACACTAGTAATTCATCAAAGTCACTAATACATCTAATGGACATATTAATATTCATTTCATAATGACACTGGACACTCTGTTTTCATTTAAATAAATTTGTAATTTTGGGAGCTGTAGAAATGTTGAAAAAGCTAGGAAAATGAAGTTGTCCTAATGCATTGTAAAGCAATTATAATAAAAATCATTTAAAAAAAATAACTTTTTTTCTATTTTTAATGTACATGTTTTTACAAGTAAAGTAATCCAGCTGACCCCAATTCTTGATACAAAGGGCCAGGGAAGCAGTGTTCACCAGTTTACATGGCCATGGCATACTGGGGGATTGCTTTGCCCCTCAGGTACCCATCAGAGCTGGGTAGACCCAGACACCCCCAGACCCAGGATAAAATGCTAGCCTTCACCAGGTTTCAAACCTGAACCTTTGGTATACCAGCTGAATGCACTGCTGCTCAGCCACCATGCCCCACATACCGGTATATGTTTTTTTAAAGGCCTTAAATTTAAGTAATTATCAGACAAATAGTGTTTTGAGAAATCCTAACTAGCAGCAGTTTGCATTATAACAAGTATTAAAGAACATAAATGAACCATACCTCCATTAACGTGAACCTCATATAATGCATACTTGTTCTGAGACAACATACGCATGTCAGGTCTGAACTTTTCAATTAAAACATCAATAACTTCCCTTGATGTTGCTGTGCTGGAGACTCGGATGCATTTTGTTATCACATTAGCACCTATTCCACCCTGAAAAAAAAACCTGACCACACCATGAAACTCCAAGTCCTGAAGAAAATAAAAATGATTTTCTGTTAATTGCCAGTCCAATTAAAATGTTGACAAAACATAATGAAACAAAGCCTTTGTGTATTTCATTTCAACTGCAATTTTTGTTAGACATTTTATTAATTATATGTAATGTTTAACTAGGGTTATGATAATAAAGTAGTAGAGTGCTAGATAAAATATATTTTGACGGTATAGGAAATATTTTTGAATCTTGCCAGCTCTGACTGATATATCTAATAAATATGTGAGGGAAAAAGAAGCTAGGAAAATGAGATGACCATATAGTACTTTCCGCTGTTATGTTATACTCTATTACGATTTTTCAAATATATAAAATTATAATGTAAGCACTTGAAACTGAGTTTTTCAGTTGACGCTCAATGTTGCAGACAGACAGAATGACATGTCAGGGCTTTCAAACGTAGGAAATATATTCTATTGGTTTGTGCTTTATGATACATCAACATATCTATTTTAATATTATTTATCAGGGATGCCAGCAGGCCTAGACAAAAAAGCCTGAAATTTTTTTTCTCTCCAATGTAGACTTTGTATAGAGAGATATTTGTACTGAATGAAATGTAGACTTTGTATTTTCTAAAAGCCTGAATTCCGGCTTTAGCAGGAAAACTGGCATCCCTGATTTATGTAGATTCAATCGGAGCAAACTGTAACACTAAGCATTTAGAAAGAAAAGAAAAGACATCAGATATTTGTACTAATGGGTGAGAGAATAATTTGGTGTTAATCACACAGCCTTGTGATATATGTGAACAAGAATTTTTGGGCTTTAATGTATGTTAGACTGTTATGACTGCTGGCTCGAAAACAGACTGAAAAAGCCTCAGAAATACTGGAATTTAAAAGAGATATGTTCAATGTTTAACCATTTAAAAAAGCAGCTTCAAATCTATGGCTAAATTATCCACAATACAGTACATAAATATGGTATGTTCAATTTAAAACTTACATATGTTAAAACACTAACAGTAGTAAAGTAGTAATATACAGGTAAAATGAAAAATCAGACATACAAGGACTTGAACATTTTCCTTCAAGAAATGTACAAATTCTGCTGCAACTATTTATCTAAAGACATAGAATGATGATAATAGTATATGTGATAGTCATGGGGAGCAAGCACAGGACCACCTATCGGCCAATAATCAAGAGTTGGCAATGCAAAAAGCCTGTGTACCTTTAATCTACCTTTAACATTTGTATTTAGGCTTTATATTTATATATCTTATCTTATACAAACAGTGGAGCAAATTATTAGTTTGTAATATTACAATCTGCCAAAAAAGAATACAGTATAATATATCAGCTATTGTACATCAATTTTGACATGCACTAAAAAAGCAGTGGATCCATTCTAGCCAGTAGCTGTAATATATTTCTAATTCATTGGCTTAACATTTAAGAATTAAAGAAAATGCAAAGCTGACTGGAGATTGTTTGACAATTGATTTTTCCAAAATTTTAATTGCATGCCAGCCATAGATAACTGGTGATGCATATAGCAAACATTACAAGCAATCTTTAGAGGCAAAAAAAATAATGCTTTCATTTACAGTCCATTTTAGTCTAAGGCTACTAAAAGCAAGTCTACATGCTTCTGTGGCCACTGATTGTTTTGACATGCACAAAACTGGTGTCCTCACCATCCCAATAGTCTCTGGGTGCACACTATCCATATAAAAATGCCTCTGGTTCTCTTTGCCTATGTTTTCTAGAATGTGAACCTTCAGGGAGGCACATAAAAACCTTATGCCAATACAACACATTAACCCCATGCTATTTATTATAAAGTGAAGACACTGCATGGAGAATGGTTGGCCTAATAACAGTAACCCCATTTTTATATTTCACACAGAAACCTAGCCTATAAGTTTTGAATTAAATGGTTGAGAAACACTGGACACAGGGCTAAAAAAGGTATTTAATATAAACAAATAAGTGGGTTTTTTATGCCTGATCATGTACAAGCAGGCTTTTTTAAAGTTTTATTTTTTGTTGGCTATACTTGACCCTCTCATTGGTCTAATTATTAATAATTTATTCATTTGGTAATAGGTGATTTAGCCAAATACTAGGGTGTTTTGCATAATTCTTATTATCCACCAATTATTACAAAGACAAAGGCTATAGGCTACCAAACATACTGAAATGGGCAAAGGCCTACTACTATTATAATATTTGTAAGCGGTAGACATATCTATATAAACCTATATTCAGTATATATGTATATTATATTGTATAGAAGGCATTGGGCCACAGGCCTATGAATACTAATTTAAAATACCTTGAAAATTTATGCTTTTAAATAATGTAAATAAAAATCATATAAGCCTATTAAAAACATTGTCATTGGTGTGTTTTGTCTAGAGAAGGGAACATAAAATCTTATGCTCAGGCTTGGACTAAGTTTTAGTTTAGCGTGCCACTGTCAATGAGTCAATTCAATTAGCTAGGCATCTCTTTCAATTTGTGTCAAGTTATCATATAAATGTATTATTCTATTAGTTATTAGTTTATATATATAGTCTATATCATAAATAATATATGAATTGTGAATATTTATAAATTACTTGAACGTCATTATAATATTAGATAGACCTAAGCCCTAAGCCTAAGCCCCTACTAAGACTAAGGCTTAAGTAGAGCTATAAAATGACAAAATGTTCAAGTGTGAAAGTCAACAAAGGGGTGATTCATTACTGACTCCCCTATCCTAAACAAAACATAGCGTGCCCCACCCTCGTAATTTAAATACCAGAACACATTCACATAGGAATTGAAAAGCCTAAATGGGTAAATAGGTTCTACTTCCGTAAGTTGACAAATTTGTTAGCATGGGGAGAGGGGGGGGTCCATAGGAGTGGTACATTTTTAGTCAAAGTCCCTGTCAGTGTAACATAATTTGACGACGATGTATACGAGCGTTGAGAACATAATTTAATGCGATATGCGCTTTAGATATTTGTCGTGGGTGAAAGTCGAATAGCTCGCAATTATATTTAAGACAGGTATGTTTTTCAAGGTCGGCCATGTTGGATTCTTGTTGACGCTCGAAAATGGTGTCACCTGTCTCTACCGGGTCTACCGCATCCAGGTAAATGTGCAATAGGAAATGAAAATGAGTTCATCTCGCAATTGTATTCGGAGCTACAAAACAATAAATAAATATTGTAAATTAAAGCTTTCTAGACCGCAATTTCATTCAAACTTACCTCATTGGGTTGACTCAATTCAAAAATATCATAATGATCAACATTCCACTGATTGATCAGACCCCGCAGTCGTTCATACTCCTCTTTTTTGGACATCGACATTGTTAAATTTTTAACAAAAAACGTTGGAACACCACGCGATCAAAATAAACTCCTCACATTACTGAATGTACACATAAATTCCGTAACATCATGAAAGGTCACAAACAAAATTAATAAACAACAGTCGTGTGTTATCGGCTGCAGTTACTCCATCGTTCTCCCATTGCTTCTAAATTTCTAAAAGGTAGTGGCGCATGCGCACACGATAGGTCGAGTTAGACAAGTGCCCCTCTACATTTGTCCCCCCTCCCTAATAAATTTCTTCACCTTTATTTCTTCTTCGCTTGCTTTATGTAGATCTAGATCTAGGCCTATCTGCAGAGAAATGAAGAAGATGGAAGAAGGCATCACAATTTAATTTCTGTGGTCTAGTGCAGAAAAATAATACAAAAGTCAAAATAAAATTGTTATTGATATAAAGTCTCAGTGACCTACTCCCACGCTACCCGCTACGCATACGATACATTCTACAAATGAACAACAGATGACGTAAGTGAGAATCCCGCTTCGATCCATTACTATTTGTAATGTTTGGTGCGTTGGATTTCTCATCGGGAAATTTTTGTTTGCAATTCCATAAACTTGATTAGTAACCGGGCAAAGGGTTAACGTTTTCAAATATTATTATAGCTGAAACGCAAAGATTGTTTATTGATTTATTGTTTCATATCATTTTATTTAGAATATACATCTCGAATATTGAAGTTGGCAAACACTCACCACTATAAAAGTAGGCTGTAGGCCTTCTAATTATTAAATTAAATCAATTATTCATGACCTTTAAAGTCTAGGCCTACATAATATAAACGAAAAAACAAAACATTTATTTAAAATGAACAATAATCTTTCGAATGAGCCTGTATTAATTAACATATTAGGTCGATAATCATATTATAGTGGCTGATATAGGGATATAGCCTAGGCCTTATATAGGATAATATAGCCTATCAATATAGATATAAAGACCTAAAGGATAGGCCTATGCCTATTTATTATTATGTAGGCCCTAAGCATGCATGTGTTCAATAAAAATTTATTTGAAAAATATAAAGACTATTTATTACAATTAATTAGATTGAGTATAAGCAGTGATTTTCATGGTTTGTTCAGCAACCCGGCCATTCCATGCCCGAATGCCACTCTTATACATTACAGACGCTCCTTCTATAAAGAAGATTATTGCGTCCTACGCTCATTCCGAGTCTAGTCTTGCATTTTTATTAATGTTTTAAATGATGTTAAGTTACTGGTTTTCCTGGTTTGTTCAGGGAACCCATTCCATGCCCGAATGCCACTCGGGAAGAAAGAGTAGCCTACTTATAGCCTATGCATTTGTTCTCGCATAAGGGACAAGGCAGAGATGCCAAAATATTTAAGTTTTTTTAGTAGGCTAGAATGATGAACTTTATCCAATGCTTTGGAAAAATCAAGTAATATAGCATCATAATTGCATATTATCTAAAAAAATGTTTTACATCCTTGCATATGAACAATGGGGAGATAATCTACATAACAAAAGAAAATGTGCTTATTAAGTTATTTCTTGCTAAAAAAAAACAATGATAAGAATAGGCTATGAATGCTTTATTGATCCAAAATAAATGGAAATTTGACTTGATTACAGACGTTCAGTCTTTCAGCATATTTTAAACAATATAATAGAACTATTATTATTGTAGCCTACTCGGGATAAAAAAAATATAGCCAATGCCTACTTATAAAAATAGACATGCACGCACACTATTATCGTATGCTATCATTTATCATACAAGAAACGTATCATTATATAGATCTATAGGAGTCAGCTATTGTATTTCTGGCTGACTAGCGACTCTGTTGACAATTTCCCACTGTGGTTAAAAAAAATTCCTAAATATCTCTGTTCCTGCCCTTATCGAAAGAAGCCGACCACTTCGACTAGGCTAGTTGTCGTGTAGTGGGTGCGCATGGTGTCTCGAAGGATTTTAGGAATCATTATTAGACACCTTGAAATGAATACCTCTCCAAGAGCTGGTAGTTTTGTCTGTGTTCTAATAGAGGCTTTAATTATTAGGCTAGTTCAGCGATGGCGAACCTATGGCACGCGTGCCAGGAGCCATTTCTGTGGGCACGCGAGCGTTTTTCAAAAAAATGGAACAGCTTAGTTATGGCCACACCGCTAGGGATGGGATGGGACCACAAAAGTTGTCTCAGTTACTAGTGACGGGGCATCCTTGCATGGTGGGGGACGCATCTGATTTCATACAGTCTTTGTTAAAGAAGCAAAACACCCAGTGGTTAAGTTTCACTGTATTATACAACAAAAAGCTCTTTGTGCCAAGGATAGCAGCAAGAAATTAGATGATTTCCTTAAAGATGTCACAAAAACTTGTCAATCACATCATGGCTCGTGCTCTTAATTGTCGACAGTTTCACGCAATCCTTGATGAGGCCAAGACGGCGCAGTATAATACTTTACTTATGTACAATAATGTCAGGTGGCTGAGCAGAGGACGAGCATTGGAGAGATTTGTAGCATGCTTGTATGAAAATAGGCTGTTTATGGTTCAAAAGGGGCAGGATTAGGCCTATCCACAGCTCACTGATATGGTATGCAAGGTTCAGAAAAAACAGCAGAAATAATGTTTTGTGATATCAGAACATTTGAAAGAAATTTGCAGGTTTTGATAGAGTGGGGAAATATATTCCAAATGTAAAAATGCATTTACAAAATTCTATAACATTTACCGACAATCCTGCAGTCCAACAGGAAATCTACAAGGAATTTTCTAGCATTGTAGCAGCTGCAAAGGAGAATTTCAGTAATAGATTTGTACAGTTCCGTAAGATGGAGACAACCCTCTGTTTTCTTACTTCCCTAGAGAAAGCCAAATTTGAAGAACTTATTGTGGTTAGATTTAGGAAATCTGGAAATGGATCTGTTGGAATTTCAGAAAGCTCTGTGTGGAAAAATAAATTATATTATCTGCGTGAAACACTTGAGAAGATAGAGTATGAAGTATGAAAGGATGGCAAAGGATAGAACAGTTGGTAGCTCTGATGAAATCCGTAAAGTGTTGAATTCTCTGCCAAATAATTTCAAGTCGATGAAAGCACTTGGGATTGCACTTCGTACTTTGAGTCATCTTATGCTTGTGGGCAGCAGTTTTTAACTTTAAATTGTATCAAATATGATACCAGAAACAGACTGACTGATGACCTTAGTGCTGCATGTGTCGCTCTAAAAGTTACGGAGTATGAGCCAAGGATGGACAAATTATCAGCATGCACACAACAGCAAAAATCACATTAACTATGCAAAATCATGCCAAATGCATACAGTTAACTGTAATGACTGTAAATGTGTAATTGTAATATATTAATAATTTGTTCATTTACTACAGTTTATGTTTTATTTTATATAAAAGACTGTTTCGTATCATTCAAAGATCTGTTAATTTGTCATTCTTTTTTGACAAAAGATGTTAATTAGTTCAGACAACTGTATGAGCTGTTTTTTTTCTAAAGTAAAACCTTTAATATTTTGTTTCAATTGCTGTTGGCACGTCGAAAGAAATAAGTTGGTCTTGTATTGCACTTTGGGCACGCGGCCTCAAACAGGTTCGCCATCACTGGGCTATTTGGTCTAGAGGCATACGAGCCTAAGCTGTTTGTTCTTTTTAGTGGCATTACCATACGAGCAGGTAATTGCGAAGATGATGATACTAACAACAATCGCCGTGTAAAAAAAATTCGTTATGATCTTGTCTATAAGAAATGTCCTTATAGCCTAGTAGTAGTAGTTTATTAAGACAGAAAAGTCTTTGTTTGTAATAACCTATCCCACATAAGACATGCAGCCTAATGTATACATAGGTAATATAATATACACGCGGAGAAGGCTCATCTATGGTTGATCTATTCTTGTGACTGACTATAAATGACGCCACGCGACTTTGGCACTGTTTACCCCCCCCTTTCCCACCATTGTCACAGATCGTCACGAAATGCCAGATCCATCATCCAATATGACGTCACATTGCTCTGCATCCTCACAAACTCATGCGCTATACAGATTTGACAACCGAACTTATCTAGATCTATATAAGCCTATATTTGCATGCATGTAGCTTAAAGTGATCGCTCCACCCCAGCCCCCTCTCTCTATATATATATATCCCCCCTCTCTCCCTCTATCTCCCTGTCTCTCTCTATCCCCCTCCCTCTCTCCACCCCCCACTCTCTCTCTCCCTCACTCTATAGTTTAAAAAAAAACACACGTCATAGACTATTTAACAAATATTTTGACCATGCCTATAGATAGCATTTACTTTACGTATTACTTTTTTTATTTGGAAGATTATTGATCGCGCCTCAAAGTAGGTTCAAACACATGAGATTCTACAGAACGCGGGACGCATGTGGACCTGCAACTGATATTATGCGGCCCTCGAGGACATTTAGACAGTGGCGTAGCAATTTAAGGGGAGGGGAAGGGGTCCGAATTCGAAAGTCCCACGGGCCCCTACTTGAAAGGGGCCCCAAAGGAGTGTCCCTAAAAAAATGTCAGGGGCCCCCAAAGGAGTGTTCGAAAAGTTTTTTTTACAGGGGCCCCTAAAGAGGCCAAGCTCCCCGGGCCTCCAAATCCCTAGCTTTGTCACTGCATTTAGAAAAAAAATCTTCGTTTTTATGTAGACTAGTTTAATTTTACAGAATTTCATGTAGCCTACCGTTATAATTCTTAATAGCCTAACATCTTTAATAAAATTTAAAGAATATTGCAAAAAATTGCAAACACTTAGGCTACACATATCTCATTAGAAATATCAATATATCAATAGATTCTAATTGTAGCAACACTTTAGTCGGTTTGTATCTAAATTAAAGTCATTGATAGATCATTTTCTGGTAATAAAAAAATATAAAATTTTGTTAACAAACTAATACGTTTATTTTCCATATAAGAAAATATAGATCTATTGTAAGCCTATAAGTAGGCCAATATAGGCTAAGCACAATAAAATTGCAATATTTGTTTAAAAACATATTAATAACTCATAAGCTTATAATTATACTTATTGTGACAGTTTGCTGCAAACAAAGTGGTCATAATATGTATAACCGCCAATAGCTTTACATTTGTCAATGTGGCCTCATGTAGGCCTACAAAAAATTTGCCCACCTCCTTAACAGTATTTCATTCATAACTTTCTTTGCTATAAGCTTACACCGCAGCGCCTGCACACATTGCTTCTTTCTATTAACTTATTAATATGTGTAACATTGATGTTTGGATAGATAGTAGGAGGGAATGTAGGAGTGAAGGTGTGTGTGTGTGTATTGGGGGGGGGGGTGATTACGTAAGACTTTCCCAGGTGGAGATGAAAGAGAAATTATTGTTTTCAGACTAATAGAATATTGTAATAGTCTAGATATCTATAGACAAGGCCGGATTAAGCCAACTTGGTGCTCTAGGCACAAACCCCCATGGGTGCCCCTTTCTGCCCCGGGCCCCCGATCCTCCACTGATCGCTGGTATGTTCAATATTATGCAAAAAACTTACAAGGAAAAGCAGTCGTTAAAACTCATGTGTGTACTACTATCACTCAAAAAACCTAGAATAACGTAGGCTATTTCTGTATTAAAATTGTTAGTTAATCGGGTGTTGATTCTACTGACAAGCTGAAATAACCGGAATTTTTTACTTCATCTACAATTACTTCAGGAACTTTTTGGGACATAATTTCAATCAGTTCCTCACATATAGTTTTGGATAAATAAGAACGTTTTCCCTTTCCAGAATTTCCATATTTCGCAATGTGTGATGCTAAAAATGGATCAAACTGACTGACCAACTCCAGCAACCCTAGATAATTGCCATTTTTGTAAAGATCCACATTTTTCATTTGTCCCTCTAAAAGCTAGACCAAGCTCATCTATAGGCTAGTACAAATAACCGCTACTGCTCGTCTCAAAACATGTTCTCAGTAACTATACTCTTCATTTATTTGCTCTTCTAGCTTTTGTAGTAGACCCGAGCCTTGTCGACGAGCTATGTATATAACAAGCAGTCTTTTTGTATAGACTTTGTTCTTGATTATCAACTTGAATGTTATTTTTCCAGTCCCTGAACCAATTTTTATCAGCCAAACTTGTGGAACCTTTAGACGCAAAAAGTTTACAAACTAAGCAGTACACAGATCCCGTGGATGGTGAATACAATAACCATTCTCTCCTGTACTGCTCACCATTTGCTTTTGTGCCTTTGAAGAGTTTTTGAGAACAATATCTTGTAATTTTTCCTCAGGCATAAATACGGCAAGATGAATCAAACGGGCCATAATGATGCTGACAGTTAGTGGGCCCACAGTCAACCCAGTAAGCCACATCATCAGCGAAGACGTCAATCCACAGTCCTGGATCTACTGCTTTATTTATTTTATCCTCTTCATCTTTATCATCTTCATCTTTATCATCATCTCCAGCAGACTAAAATGGGTCACATTTCATTTTCAAGCACTAATGCAGTGTTTGGATTTGCAGAACAGCCTATAGTCAGTTCCGTATTTAGGATTGTGTGGGCCCTGTTCCTAAGGGCCAAATTTATGTGGGGGCCCCCTCGTGGACTCGACTCTGCCAGTGTCACTTAACAATCAAATGTGATTTCCCATTCACACAGTGCCCTAACATAGGGGTGTGGGGGGCAGAGGGGGGCATATGCCCGGGGGCGGCACTTCCAGAGGGCGGCAAATGTAGTCTAAATATATCACTAAACAAGCATTACAGTTTGCAAGGGGGCGGTGCTGAAACTTTTGCCCTGGGGCGCCACATAAGCATTCACATTATTTGTTTATTGAGCGCTTCTACAACATCACTGTTATAATTGCCGAAAGAAAATACACATTTTTTTCTTTTGGAATGTCTGGGGGCCCCTTTTATGTGGGGGCCCCTGTTCCATAGGAACATGTGGAACATGCCTAAATACGCCTCTGCCTATAGTAGACTTATCAAGAGGATTGATGGTGTCATTAAAATCCTGTTCCACCTGTTGCTTAACTGAAACTAAATAATTCGTTAATTTTCTGCTCTTAGCTATAGCAATATAGGCCTACACATTTTTCTTGAGACCTTTTGGTGCCCCCCAAACGTTTGGTGCCCTAGGCACGTGCCTTGTTTGCCTAATGGTTAATCCAGGCCTGTCTATAGATCTATATATAAAGTAGACTGTGTGTGTGGATTCCGAACCCCATTGGTTAATTTAGACCTATTGTCTCATTATTTTACTTTTGCGATCTCGTTTCCGGCAGGTATCCTCCCTAGCTGAGTAGTTAGCGTATCCGGCCCCCATGTGGGCGACCTCTGGTTCAATACCGCACAGATAGCTTTATTTTTCTACTTTTTTTTTTACAACTTCAATTAATTATATATTTTTTTCAAAGATTGTAAAGAATTTTAGGACTTAAAGCTTTCCTAAAATGTTTTCAGTAAGTAAAATCTAATAATTATATCGTAGATAAAGCTTAGGCCTACATGCGGAAGACGGATGTTCGATTCTCATCCACATGGATATAGTCTTTATACCTTATCCTTACAGTCCCGGGCGCGATAGAAGTAGGTCGGTACGGGAAGGGTTAATAGTATTAATAGTAGTGGGGCATGGTGACGGAAAAGCATTTTGATGCCTATCCAAAGATCCCCAGTTTTAATTAAGGTGACGGCACTGTGATGTTTTTCCCTGTCAGGTGTGCCCTTGAGTCTACCTAGTTCAGCTTTAAACCTGACACGAGTTAGGGAAACATATAGCTGGTGGCTGGGTTTTGTGCTGACGACACATTCTCTTTATATTATTATGCAGTTGTCAAAAAAAACAACAACTGGTGAATCATGCTTGATGTATCCCCAATGGATCCAAATGATCTAAAATGTAACTTTATTATTAATAGTGTTAAAGTTACAGCAAAAATGTCAATACAATTGATCCACACTTTAAAAAAAATAGACAAATTAATTAAACAATTATACTGTCTTTTAGTTAAATAAATTTTTGTTTTTTTTACGTTTTCATTACCTTTTCAATTCATAAGTTTACTAATACTAAATACTAGGGATAAAAAAAAAAAGACTTCCAACCATTAAATTTTGCACGATGCCTTGAATTTATCAGCTAAGAATTAATACGTCGACCGTGGCTTGGATTACAATTTACAATTGGGGGGGGGGGGGGGGCGGGAAGGGAATGGGGAGTAAGATGGCGTATAGAGAACAAATACTAGCCTTCACCAGGATTCGAACTCAAGACCTTCGGTACACAAGTCGAACACGCTACCTATTACTATATTAGGCCTATCTATTGAATCTAGATATTCTTTCCCAATAAAACGATAGAGACCATAATTATTCAAGTATATTGCTAACATAATTTATTTCTACATTTCCTATTAACTGTCCACCGCTCAGACCTCGCACACCGAATGTCCTTCGTACGTTCTTCTTACACACTGCGTCAGTTAATTGTTCCACGTTTCCCCATTCACGGGTAGCTGAGTTTAATTCATTCATCTAATTACAGTAACACTAACACTGTTGTTCCTCATGCATACACACTCGCGTATTTGTTCCTTTTACTCATACTAAGCTAACTCTCAAAATAGCTCTCGACACTGTGCTCATAATCGTGTACCCACTGAGCTGTAATATATAGCTCAGTGCGTGTACCTAACTAGTCTATTCTTGATTGAATTCTCACGTCTAAACAAATAGTGTAGGCTAACCAGCCAAAATATTTCATATATGTATATGCTCACCACCTCCTTCCACCCAGAACTGTCAGCTTCTTTTTTTTTCTTAACATGTCTTTCGCAGATCCAGCCTATCATCTCTACCTTTTGGTTATTTTCCTAAATATTAATATGGATTGTAAGCCTTATATCACCTTCAACATCCACCCCTTGAAGGGCATTTCTCTCCCATGTATTTACCTAATAATATACTTTCTGTAAGGGTGGCATATACTCTAATAAACAATACCCATATAATATCACTGTCTTTACAGTTTTTTTAACTAATCATCCCCAATTGCCTGTAAAAAAAAGTGTATGTTATTCAAGTGGGCGGATTAATTCAATGTGGTTTTCACAACCTTTAATATCATATGGAATATTATCAGAGAGTAGACACGTTCCTAGGCAACTTATTTCAAGTGGATCAGATAATTCACCAATCCATGGTTTAGTGCTTATCTACAAGAGGCATTTGTATAGACTTTTTAAACAAGGATGATCTTGTGTCCTGGTCATTATTTTTTCCATATTACTTCCCTGTTAAATCCGAAATATTCCTTAAAAAATAAAAAAAACTAGATAAAAAACAAAAAAGGTTTTGTCAGTAAAAGTACTAAAAGTAATAAAAAAGAAAATACTAGCAACCAGAGCAAAAGCTTCATGGGAAGAAGTAGGTTAAATTTTAATCACATTTTATAATGGATTTATAGCAGATAACATCAGTGTGTGTAAAATGAAAAGCAGAACAATTATCAGTCTTCCTGAATTTATATTACTGAATCTTAAATAGATCTAATGTTTAAACTGAAGTCTAAAAACATATTTCACTTTTGAATGAAACTTTTGACAAAAGAATAACAACTAATATATATTATTTCTTAATTTCAAATTATTTATTATCGATGTCATACAAAAACAGCAAATGTTCAAATTATCTGGAAATTCAATATTAACAAAAACAAACAGGCAATGTATTTTATGTACAGCTGCTTACAGGCTAAGTACAAGAAAAATGTCTCAATTATTTTTCACCTGTAAAAATGTAATAGTAAAATGTTAGAAAAAACTGAGTGTGGATCTACATAAAGTTTTCATCCTTATTTAAAGTCCTAGAAACTTTACTTTCACAATTAAAAAAAAAGAAGCAACAAATGAATTGAAATGAATGTGAATTAGGCAGTGGACTTTCTTGCTAGAATATCTTTGATGTAAGGGTTATCTTTCTTTTCCACCTCTGCCTTTAATTTATTCAAATTTTCCATCAGCTCCTCTGGTGACATGGATGAGTTTGGAATCTGTTTTACCTTCACCAAAAAATCTTGGATGATTTCTTCTCCTTCCTACATTTTTGGAAACAAACAAAAATTATAGTGTTGTGAGAGCTAAGTCTATTGCATCTGCATATTATCTCCCTTTTTAAACACAGATTTATTTCTCTCATACTAAATATAAAGTAGACTGTGTGTGTTCAACCAATCATATTAGTTAATTTAAAGACACATAACCTTATTGTCTCGTATTATACTTTTGCAATTTCACTTTGGACATGTGTCTTTGCTAGCTGAGCGGTTAACACAGCGGACTGCCATGCAGGCGAGCCAGGTTCAATTCTCCAGTTAGTCTATACCTTTTTTTATACAATTTTTGTTATTTCAATTAATATTACTCTCTTTAAAAAAAAAAAGATTGTAAATCTACGGGCAACACCAGGCAATTTAGATTTTTGTTAAACAAAAAGTCTTGCATATTTTTTTTACCCGATTACAATATATCAATGTCTTCGGTAAAAAATATATATTTTTAATTTTTAGATCTATAGCTTTCTGTTCATTGTAGTTTATGAAATTTTTATCTGTAGTTTGTACAGGCCTATTTATTTTTGCCCCAGGCAACACTGGGGAATTTAGTTTGTACTAAATATTTCCACACACAAGAAACTTTAGATAACAGGACAGTAATGAGTCAAAATTGTGTATTGTGTTTTTTTTATCTAATACAAAGATATTTTTGTTAAATTAAAATCGTGAAGTATTGCTAAATATATATTATTTTTTTTTTGGATTTTATTATTATCACAGATTTTAGTCATAGTTATAATAATTTAATATTAAATAAAGTAAAATTTTGAAAAAGTGTTAAGAAGTCTTACCATTTTAGCAAGTTTTCTTCTTTTCACTGCAACTTCATCATTACCATCCAGTCCACAACTTTCTAAGCCTAAAGTCTGGAAATCTTCTAGTTCACTGGCAACTCTTTTAGCAGCCTGGTTAAATTAGTTTAAGATAATATTTTTATAATTACTTTTTATACCTTTCAGTAAATTAAATAAACAGCAGCCTGTGGAAGAAGAAATTTCCCAAAAGAGATGGAAAAGGTTTGGACACAAACTCAGAAAAACTGACACACAGCATTGATTTTCAGGCAAGCCCTCACTTGGAACCCCCCAGGGCAATAGGAAAAGAGGTCAGCCTAGAAACACCTGGATGCGAGAAATGGAACTATGGCCAGATAGAGAAACAGGCCCGGGACTCTTGTTGGCGGCCTAGGTTTCAGCTGGGGCGAGAGGCATAAAAAAGAATTTAAGTAAAGTACAACTGTAAAACTATTTCTGCAGCCTTTCCACTCACAGAAATTGAGCACAAAGCACAATTCTCAACAGGTTACCAGTATGAACTGGAAAGACTCAGAGACACCCTTCAGACCCAGGAAAAAAATAAAAAACCCAGTGTTTACTAACATGTGCCGCTAGACCAGGACGTCCTGTTAAAAGTTAATTATCTAAAGTCTTTTAAGAGTACATTACTAGATATTATAATTGTAGTCCACCAAGTAAATATTTACCTCAATAACATTTTTAGGAAAATGAGCTAGTTCAGCAACATGAATACCAAAACTTTGATCACAGACACCTTTAGAAAAAAAAAAAATCATCCATTATTTAAAAAAAATCATAATTGTTCAACTTGTCTGTAAATGTCACTAGCACAGGTTCCTAAAAAAAACTTTGACCAGTCACCTGGCTTGACCCTGTATAGAAGAGTGAGTGTATCGTTGGTGGTCAAGGCTGTCACGTGCAGGTTATTCACGATGGAGACTTCGTCAGATAATGCCGTCAGTTCATGGAAGTGGGTTGCAAACAGGCAAAAGCATTGAATTGTTTTGGCTATATGTCTTTTATTGGAAATACAAAAAAATATATATACATCAAAAATACTACAACTAAGAAAAGTTAGATGATCAAAAGATGACTTTTTAATGATGACATTAATTATTGATTTTCCCATTAATATGGCAGATAACAATAGATTTAATGTAGGCCTCATTTTTTTAGATACTTTATTTCTTATAGTAAAAACCCAGAGGGAGGAAGATAAAAGGTAGATAGAAAATGCTTGGAATGGGTAGGAATGATAGAGCCTACTATAAGAGAAGGTAAGAATTGTCAGGATTAGAGGAGGATGGTTTGCCCCTACGGTCAGAAAGATTAAGGGGCAATTAGTATACAAAAAAAAAAAAAACATTACCGGTAATAGATTTCAGATATCCAGATAATGTCAAGAATATTATGCATTGTTTTAATTTTAAGCAAAGAAATTGTTTGTTAATAGGCCATGAATTGTGAATAACTATAAGCAGATAAAAAAAAATGTATGCAGAAATTTTAGCTACCTATGAAAGTAAATTAATATTTATTTATCAAAGAAATAAAATGATATAAAATGTTTTAAATGTTTTTTATAAGAAAAGTAATCAAATATTAAAATTGTACACACATTTATCTAATTGGTTCTTTTATTTTAAAACTAAAGTCATATAGTGAAATAGATACAATAAATATTTGTTTAAACATAATAGTCAGGATTAACTTACTCTGATAAAACATAATAGTCAGGATTAACTTATTCTGATTAAACATAATAGTCAGGATTAACTTACTCTGATATAGCCCAGGCAAGACCAAAACCATCATAGGTGGATGTTCCACGTCCAAGTTCATCAATGATGATGAGAGAATCTGAAGTTGCAGTCTGGGATAAAGGTAGTAAATACAGATGGCTATGAGCAATATGTCAAACCAATACTTGTTGTTACTTTTTAAAAACAAACTAATGTCACCATAAAAGTGTACATAAAATTATCTTAATATGAGGAAAAAATGACAACTTATACAAAGTGTCTTCTTAATTGTTTACATAATATATAATTTACTCTTTTGATACTCACAGACTAAATGCATACCAAAAAATAATAAATAAACTGATAGTCGCAATATTTATTAATAAGTGCAATTAACTATCAATAAACTTAATTAATCTTCACTCTAGTTTAGGATTATTTCCCTTTGAAAGAAGTGATATCAGAAAAGACGTAATGATAAGGTAAAATATTTTATTTATTCATTTAATACATATGGTTTATTTAAAAAGTAATTTAGTAAACAATGTTTTAGTTAAACGTTAAAATTACTTATACAGCACCATAAAAGTAACAGCTGAAAACATAACAGACCCGAAGTATTGAAGCAGTCTCCAGCATCTCTGCCATGAACGTGGACACTCCTTTCATCTGGATGTCACCGGCTCCAACTCTGGCTAGGATGCAGTCCACTATGGTCATTTCAGCCATCTGGCATGGTACATAGCACCCCAACTGTGCCATCACGACACAAACACCCACCTGGAAAAAAACAACAGAATATGAATTAAAGGTAATAAATTAAAATTAAGGGTAAATAAAAATACATGAAACTATTTCAATTAAATCTAGGAATATTGTATTAAGAATAAAAGTGTATCAGTATATTTGTTTTTTTATATCAGAATAAATATTTTGATTAGATTACAAAAACTGAATTACTTTCATAGCACAATTGAAGGCATACAAAAATTGTTATTGAATAACTCAAGTAATGAAGACTTACAGATCTAATGTATGTAGATTTGCCTCCCATGTTGGGTCCAGTAATAATATGAAACATTTGTTTATCTGAAAATGTCAACCACAGAGAAACCAGTGAGATATAAATATAAGGAAAGACAAACAACTTTTTTTTCTTGATACTCACTGCTATTTTAACATTTTACTAAGCCATTATTTAAACAATTATTTTGGTTTTATTTAACTCTGCTAAAGACTCTGACTCTTTGACTGAATGTATTGAAAAAAAGGAAAACTGTTCTAATTTTGTTTCTGCAGAGAACATGTTTGTTTTACTCAATACATGCCTTTTTCAAAAGTGGCATCATTGGGAATGTAGAAAACATCATCTTGCATTTCAAGACAAGGATGTCTTACTTCTTGTAACCTGAGGATTCCTGTACCTGTACAGAGAGCATTCAATTATATTAATTTCTTTAGCTCAGAAGAAAAATTTACATTTTTTGTTAACAATTTGTCTTCCTTTATTAATGTAAGATCAATAGGTGCAAGAAATAGATCAATAATATTTTTTTTTAATGCTTACTTAAAAAGTAAAAGTACACGTCGGACAAAATTAATCCATAGGTCCGGTGATGCAGCGTTCACCAGTTTCTGTAGCCACTAGGTGATTGTGTGGCCAGCACTATGCACAGCCGCCTTTACTTTACCCAAACTAAGGTCAGGTATCCATCATAGCTGGGTAGACTTAGGAAAACCCTCCAGGCCCAGGAAAAAATCCCAGCCTGCACCAGGATTCAAATCCAGGACCTTCGGTACGCCAGCTGAACCCGCGGCCACCACCGTGCCCCCATTAGAGCAAGTAATAGTCAAACAATATTTTTTTTAAATGCTTACTTAGATGTTCATGAATTCTTACATAATAAAAAATACAATTTGCGCAATAAATTAGAGTTTTCATCATTTAAGAGTTACCGACCTTTAGGGTGTAATGTAGGTCGAATATAAGGTATTGGGGCCGAGGTTGACACAATGGAGAGTGAAACCAAAACATCCAGTTGGGCCAGAATATCACTGAGCAGACTCATCGGCTCTGCATAACCAGCTTTTTGGCACATAGACGGAGATAAAAAAATCAAATCATAATAAATACACCATATATTAGTAAGCCTGTGACACATAGGTAAGTTAAATACTTCGGATCAATATTCTACTAGTATGGTATTACACATTTAAAAAAATAAAAATTGTGCAATTTTAATGAACAGTTTCATTTGAGTAAAACTAATTAGCCTCATTATGACAACCGGGGTGTATTATAGATGGAGACAGTTAGATTAATTTTAAACAATGGCAAAGTTTTAAAAGAAATAGTAAAATTGACCCACATATCTTTTTACATTGAGCGTCTTATTAACTTTTTTATCTTCAAAAAAAACAACATACATTTTGAGTTGAAGATCAGGATAAATGGAGTTAAAATGTACTAATATTTCAAAATTAAAGAGAAATAAAAAGGTTATCTATTGATTAATCACCATGCCAATTACCTGCAATATTTATTATTTCCACAACTAAAGTTTTCTGCTGATCATTGTAGGCATCTCTAACCCGTTGGTACTCCTCATTATAGACCCTTGTAGCATTGTTGTGAAACCTGACCCCGTTGCTTTTTGTGTCAATGGTGTGATATTTTTTGTTGTTTCTTAAGGCCTTTTCCTCCTATACACAAATATAAAAAAAAGAGTTTCAAAACTTCAACATAATTAAAGCCTCCATATTTACACTTGCACTATAACTTCAACATAATTAAAACATCCATATTTACACTTGCACTATAACTTCAACATAATTAACGCATCCATGTTTACACTTGCGCTATGTAACGAAATCCGATGAAAGAACCTTTTTCATTATTCACAACTAACTATAGGCCACTGGGCATAATGATGGCCTAAGCCATTTTTAACTGCTATGCTTTGAGTGATCACCCAAAGTGAGGTTTATATAAGTTTCATGATATGCAAAATACGCAACTCTTAATGTGTACACATGAGAAACCTAAATACCACCTGGAGAAGAACACTGGAAAAAGAACTGAAAGAAGTGGGAATGTAGTGGCAAGAGATGAAGAGACTGGCACAAGACCGGAAGGAGTGGATAAACATTGTCTTAAGGGAAATTGATTGATAAAACATAAAAAATACAGGGTAAGGAAGAGCCGATGGAAGTTTAAAAAAACTACATAGAATACCGGTACATTGTTTTTTTTCTACATTTGATAAAACTGTTGTATGCAAATTCTATCGTTCACAACTTCATGGGTTTAAATAAAAATGCTAAGATGTTAAGAACCTGCCTCACATCTATTTCTTCACCAGGTGGTAAGATATAGATATTTAAAAAAAGCCCGCCATTTTTGGCTCACCCTTGATAAACAGACATAACACGTTAATTTCAGCCAGGCATCAATAAAAAAAATTATTTCCCCTCAATAACAGTTGACTAGCAATTGTCTATTGGTAAACATTGTGAACAATTTGAGTTACCTTTCTTGTCACCCTGAAATAGTAGCCATGCTGGTTGTTATTTTCTAGCTTGACCGTCTTGTTTGGCTCTAAATTCAAATCTCTGGCCACCTATTGTAAAATCAACAGAACAATCAATAAATAGGTTAATGCATAAACAGATTACTTTCAAAAATTTTAACACACATGGCAGATGCTACTATGAAACATTTTTTGGCTTACAAAGTTTTGAAATTGAACAATTTACACAATAAACGAGTGGTTGTTAATGGAATTTTACAAAAGCCACAAACCTTATTGAGTTCGTTTTTTATGTTTTCTTCCACTTCATTCATTTGTCTGCGTAAATCTGAAACACACAGAAAAAAGACACTTGACTAGATAATATATAGAATAGAGGTGACACTTAGAACAAATGAAGAATTATATGCTCTGTACGAGGATCCAACGATGGTAGCTGAAATAAAGAATTCAGACTGACGTGGGCAGGCCACTTGGAAAGAATGGTAGAAGGCAGAGCAGCCAGAACAGTACACCACCAGAGGCCAAGGTGGGAAAGATGGCTCGAAGCTGTAGTAGCAGATCTGCAAAAGCTTGGTGTGTGGGCATGGCAGAGGAAAGCCATGGATATGTCTGAATGGAAGGAAGTGGTGGAGCAAGCCAAAGCCCTACATGGGCTGTAGCGCCATGAGATGGATGTTAAAAAAGGTAGATCTTTGTACTTTCAATGCTGTAATAGGTAGTGGTTCCCACACTGTGCATCACAGACTATACGCTTTAATTTATTTTGTCATTAATTCAATAAGGTAAAATCTGTAAACCAGGGCTTTGACTTAGGGAAAGGTGTCTTGGGAAAACCATACTTCAAAAAGAGCATCATGACTGAAAAAGGTTTGGGAACCACTGCTGTAAGAGTTCTATTATATGTATGTTACCTGCCAGGTTGTCATCAAAATCTGCTCTGATGACAAATTCATGATTCTGAACTTGTTCTAGATCAACTGTTGTTTCAACCATCTCCTGAAACTTGAGAAAGTCTGACAGAAGGTCCTGCAAGAAATGTTTTGTTTTTCAAACTTTAAAAACACTGAATAATATTTCAATTTCTTAAACAACTTTTTTTTTCTCTTATTAAATAGGCGCTCAGTGAAAAAGTAACAATTACAATAGAAGGTCAAACGTTTAAAGTACCGGGTACAAGTATTATTATAGAAATTGCATACAATCAGGAAACAATGGGAGTTTAATGGAAGAGAGTTTACAAAATAAATATATATATTGAAAACCAGTTTAGACGGTTCTAAGTAACATTTTTACATTGGAATTTTAGTCCAAAGAAATTTTCTTTTTTTTTTTTTTTTTTTACAGATAATCTACATTACAGATGCTCCTTCTATAAAGAAGATTATTGATAGATGTCGATATTAATTACAAAAGGTTATGAGTTCTAATGATTGATGAAGGTATGTAAAGGAATAGTTAGGCCAGCCCTATCCCTAGCCAAACTTCGGTTGCCAAATAGCTACTAACTATTTGTCACTAAGAAAATAGCGAAGGTGGCAGCACCCAGTGATTCACTTGATAGCACTGAGAAAACTAGGCCACCTGAACACAGGTAAGGGGCAATTATTCAGAGTTGGTGAGAGAGATAGAGAGAAAGGGAGAGTGGACAAAGAGAAGAGAGACAGAAGTTGGAGAGGAAGACTAATGACTCGTATAGACAGTGCGATGGTTGAGTAGAGACTAAAGGAAGTTTCATGTATAATGTGTGTTAATATTATAATACATCTGCAACTAAATGTGTGTTTTTTTTAATAGTATTCTGATATTGTGTACTGTGAGAGCATATGCTAGATAAGAACATTATTATTGAGATAAAATACAGATAGACCCATAGTCTCCTCTAAGGGTGTCACAGAACATCATGTGACACAACTAAAATAAACCCCTGTAGCCACAAGTACTACAGAAAAACAACATGGACTTTTCAAGCATAAGAAATCCAGTACACTGTTAAAGGATCACTGACCCATAGAGAAATGCAGTTACGTTCTATATAAAAAAATAATCTTCCCACAGATCAAAAAGTAAAGTTGATTGACTTCTAACTTCTAACCTTGATTGAGCTTGTAAAGAGTTCTTTGATCAACTGCTTATGATCACCTTCATGTTGGTCAAGGGTCTCTAAAAGCTGTGGTAGTTTTTCGATTGCTTGATAAACTCTGTAACAATCCTTAATGAATAAACATTTAATAATAATCAGAACAAAAATAAATCAACAATTGTAATATAAGTTTTTTTAGTATTTAGGTGGTGGAGCCGAAATGTAGGAGTGCAGTCCCTTGGGGCTTCCGTCTAAGGTGGTAACATGATAAACAAGAGTATGTGGCATCGACTATCAGTACAGTTGTAATTATTATTTCTATGAAGTTAACATGTACATGTTTCTTTCATAGCATAGGATACACAGCCATGGCACCCATGTGCACTGCGCATGTAAATTAAAAATAAAAATAAAAGTAAAACCATAAAAGTATTTGGGTCACCACAGACTTAGATATTTTTTACTTCATGTTTTTTAAATGTTATTATGAATTACCATGTTTAATATTGCAATCATGGAAAATCTGAACAGCCAGCTTTAAAAGGGACCGTTTTTAAGTAGGAACTAGAACCCGGCTCCACAAAAATGTAAAAGTAACAGCAAAAGTTAAAAAAGTCTACAGCCTCAATACATATATTTCAATTTTTTTCCTTCTGGGACTCACAACTTCCTTAAGCTTCTATTAGAAACCTGTGAACTAAATTAATGGTTGAGTAACAGAGTAACTGCCCAATTGTCAAGAGCTCTTATTTTCCATTTTTTTGTAAGTAAAGTACCCTTTGGACCAAACTAATTACAGGGCCGCGTTCACCAGTTTCTGTGGCCACGGCATACTAGGGGGATTGTGTGCCCAGCCGCCTTTACTTTACCACAACCAATGTCAGGTTCCCTTCAGAACGGGATAGACTAAGGGTCTCTGACTCTGTCAAGGAAATAAATTCTAGCCTTCACGTTCAAACCCAGAACCTTCAGGGCACCAGCCAAACAAGCTGCCGCTCAGCCACCATACCACCTTCCTCCATACTATATCTTTACCATGCATATAAATTATTCTCACTTGGAGTGAAGCTTTCTTTCTTTGGAATTTCTTGGCTAGTCTTTGAAAGTCTGGCACTTTCCTCAACTGATCTTCATGCAAAGTCTGACGCAAATCTGAGTCGGTGACCAAAGCCTCCACCACATTCAACCTCTCCTCTGAAGAGAAAATAGTCTATGTCATAACATTATCTGCAGCTGCCCCTTTATCAATTATAAGGAAATGAAATATTGCTACTGTAAAAGTTCCCAGACTTAACAGGTAATTCATTTGTTTATCAAATGTAGGATTATAGGAAAGATTATCCTCACCAATCCTTTTGAGATCCATCAAAGGTTGTTTGACCCACTGAGCCAGTAACCTTTGACCTGGTGCCGTACGACATCTGTTAAGTAAACCCAGGAGGCTTTGATTCTTATTGGCTGTAGTGGTGGAGTGAAAAAATTGGAACTTTAAAATACAGAAAGAAACTATAAAAGCAAAGTCCAGTAATTTTTTATATCATTATACTTAATACGAATGCTAAATTTGCACATGATGAACATGTATACATCATATATAGTGGAACTCTTATTTTTGTGTGTTAATATTTCTATTTTTTGTGTGGTTATATTTGTTGTTTTTTTTATAAAATTTTCTCTTTTATATGCACAAGAAAAATTTAATCATCCTTCTTGGGTGGTGATTCAAGCTTTATGCATCAACTTTCCTTTGCTAATTGTGTTTTTTTAAATTTACAATTTCTAAGGCTTTTTTTTTGTTCAAGGAAATAACTGAATTTGTAGTAACACCTTTTAATTACCTTCATTTACTACAGGAAGTAAGTTGAGTGCTTTCACCGCTGCCGCATCTAATTTCATGTACAGGCTTAGGTCAAAGGTTGACATTTTAAACTGTCCAAAGTTGTCCTCTTGAGTCAATAGCTAGTAAAGAGGAAAAGTAAGTTGGTCTTTAGAAAGAAGTTAAAGCATCAAACAATTTTCTAATTATCCGTTTACTCGTGTACTAAAAAAACAACAGAAAAAAGTTATCAAAGTGTTAATTAAAATAAAGTCTTACTTCCAAATATTTAATAACAGCTGATAATGAGCACATAGCAATAGTTTTATCAATCTCATCTGAGGAGAAAAAAACATTTCTCTTGTTGGATAAAAAAAAATTGGCATGCTACAGAGTTAGCCAAATCTAATATTATCAAAGTCTACTAATAATACTTAATGAACATGACGTCTCTGTCTGGCAAAAACTGACATGATTTAACACTTTCTTTAATTAGGAAGCACAGAGTAAAATTATCAACATTTTAGAACTTATCTCTTAGGATATATTACCTAATGTGGAACTGTTGGGTTTTTCCCCTTTCTTGACTTTCAGCAATCTGTTGAGGTCCTGTACAATGTCTTTGTTGTTAAATTCACCTAAGAAATTGCGTTGAATCAAAGTCAACAAAGTTCATGAGTACCGATATTTCACTGCATTAAATTGACATAATAGAATTTTCATTACAGGGCCTATGAATTACTTCTGCATAATGACCACATATATAACTTTGAAAATGTTTTTCTAAACTTAAATTTACACTAATTTGTCTCATTTACACATGGCTTTAGTTAATGATTCTGTGACATTAGAGTAATTAATGATAAAATAAGCACTGAACAATAATTTATGATACACATGCTACTAATGCTAGGAATTGATGTGTTTCATTTCTTTCAGTATTTTATATGTGTATAGTGTATATGGATCAATTTTGTCTGACAGGATACTTAACTTACTTTACTATAGTGTGTTTAAAAACTTTTTGTATTGTGTTTAGAATTGAGTTATTTATTTATATTTAATTATGACATAGAGAATATTTGTGTTAGAATTGTTTTGATAGTTATTTATTTTTACAAATAGATTATTTGCATCAATAAGTGTTCTCATTGTCTCTACAAATTTCTAGTTCGCATTTTCTTTTGCATTCTGAAAACTTTTAGGAAAATCCATTCTAGTTCTAGCAGCTTCTGCACCAAATTCTATACATGGCACACAGAGGTGTAGTTTATTGTTGTTGTTTTTGCAAAGTAATAAAGAAGCTACTTATTATCAATCAGTTTATTAATTTAAGTATTATAAATAAGTTAAATTCTTCTTTAAACATTCATTAAGTGACTTGAGTGTATTATTTCATAGTGAACCAGGCCATGGTGTAGACCCAGGATATAGCAAGTAAAACACAATGATTAAATGTCAAAGAGCCGAGGAAAGAATGAAAACAATTGACTTAGACATGTACTTTTTTTCCTCTCTGTCACCAGCACTCCACTGCGGGTCAGGACTTGCCTCAGCTTGACAGCATCGCCTGGAATATCTCCACTGGGTATCAAACATTCTTTGGGTCCGAGTTGCACAAGCAAAGCCTAGATGTTTGCGATGGAAAGATTTCAGAATACACATTTTAAATGCAACAGTTATAACTTAAAGTTAAAACCAGATATTTTAATAGGACATTTTTAAAGAGTAGTAATTCATTAACTTAGTTTAATGAAAGAAAATTAATGGTATTTTATATCAAACATTTTTTTTTAATTATATGTGACCAGACAATTAGTTTTCAATGTACTGGGGTCTTAACAGGCTGATGAACTCAGGGTTGTCACACTGACATGAGAACCATAAGTCCCAGGCTCAAATGTTTAATCAAGACTATTCTATTTAAGCCACACAGGTAAAATAGCAAGAATAGTCCCATTAACAGTCAAGAGCCTATTGTAATTCGTTCCTATCTTCCCTACGGTCTAAGATAGTCTAACGTTATATTATATAAAAATCCTTTTAAAGTTGTTTCTAACTAAGCCTGCCATAATTTATTGCATCATACACCATACCATCACTACTTACTTTTGTGTACGGGGTTACTATGTCTACTCAATCTATTTATATGTTTTAATCAAACACTATATTGGTAACTTTTGTGAATAAATGATAACAATACCTCAAGGTTACAAAACTGGTTGTTATCTGGAAATTCGCTGACTGTAAAGGTCCTCAAAATGGGATCAACGAGACTTATGCCAACAAGCTGTGAAAAATTAGTTCAGATTTAACAAAAATGAAAAAGTAAAAAAAAAAATTATTAAAGATATTTTTCTTTTATTTTATGCATTTTAAATATAAAGTTTTTTGCGAATGTAAAGTTTTTAAATTAGGGAAACAAATAATACTAATAAAAAAAAAAGTTTAAATAAAGAAAATCAAACTTTTGCTTAATAATAAACAATATTTTATATTAGTATTTCCTAAAGTTTTCCATCATTTTTTCAAAGAAGGTTTTCCCATGGCTACCCCCCCCCCCCCACACACACACACAATCACACATACAATATGTAAAACCCTTATGATTAAACACACCAAATTAAAAGCAAAAGAATACCTAATTATGAAGGCCTTTGCAATATTTTGCAGCATCGCAGTAAATGCACCATTACCACCAAGGTGCAGCAGCACACAGTTTTGGAACCAAAGCTTAACATTAAAAATTGTGTACAATGGGCACTCATTAAAGGCTTTTTTAAGTCCTTGTTACGCTGGTGTTGCAACCTACCTTGGTTTTTCCCTAATATTTTTACATTAGTTCTTCTTCATTCATATCATCATTTAAATTTCCATTAATTTATTTCTTTTCTATTATATCTCTGGTATTGCTGAGACTAAAAGTGCTCAATTTCAATGACAAATCAATGGTTATTTTATTCATAATGAGATTACACTATCTCAATAAGCTTAAAGGTTGAATTTACAAGGAGCAGTGTAAGCTATTCATTTACCAAATTGACATAACAAAGAATAAAATAAAATATATTTATTACCACTTGTCCATTCTCATTGGAAACCTTTAGCCCTAAAACTCCCCCAGACACAGACATTTCAGTGTTGCCAAATAAAAGATCTTCAAATTGGCACAAATTACCAGGAGATCCCTAAAACCAACAAGAAGTTTATAAATATTACTGATATATTTT
Source organism: Anisus vortex (assembly GCA_949126835.1). Lineage (NCBI taxonomy): Eukaryota > Metazoa > Mollusca > Gastropoda > Planorbidae > Anisus > Anisus vortex. Next base: position 40,956,196 of record OX421497.1, on the reverse strand, counting down.
TATTTAAAAAACAACAACATATAGATGAATTAAAATATATTTTAAAAAATATAGAACTCAGGGTAATTACAAACCTAGCCAAATGTTTTAAAAGGGTAAAATTCTCAATCATTCATTCTATATGTATTTACCTTAAAAGCAATGGCCCAATCATTTGATTTAGTTCCACCTTTATTAGTATAAACTTCAATTCTGTATTGACGAACCAATAGCAAATCACGAGCCAAAGCCTCAAAGTTCATCTTGCTCATCACAACAGATTCAATTTTCTTACTCCCTGCAAAATTTTAAAAGGCACACAAATTTTACCAATGATATTATGGTAAATATAATGTTTGAGCATTCTTAAAAAGGAGATACAGTATTACATTTCATTGCCAAGATGTAGCAGGAACACTGTCAGCTTGTTAGCATCTAACCTTCAGTTAAAACAAAATGCATAGCCAGCCATCCCAGCAGAAGGGCCAAGATTCTATGCTCATTCAAACCAAGGAGCAGGGGAAGGAGGGGGAGAAAGAAATATAACAGCAGGATTGACAAAAAAAAGTGTGATTGGCAATGTGGTTTAAATTAGGGATGTTAACTGAAAACCGGAATCGAAACTGAAAACCGGTTTTGATTTTCAAAACCGGATTTTGGTTTTTTGGTTGGGAGGTAGGCCTAATTATTATTTCAAGTAGCACGGCCTTTTGGGGGGTTTTGATGGAAATATTTTTAATAAATAATGTTGGATTTGCAGAAAACAATAAAATTCATGAAATGCCTTGCTAACACGTTTAAGTATGAGATAGTGTGTTTCTTTTTTTCCAAATACAAACTATGGCTTGCAATAAAAACAACAGCAAACCAATTGTTACAGTTACAATTCTTTGTGAAAGAAAATTTTCATCTTTAACGATGGCTCGGTGTAAACTATGTTCCCAACAAATGAGCAGGAGCGGTGGCAGTACACCTGGATTGCGTACGCAAGTGCGTAGGCCTACTAGGCATCCTGGATTAAAATCGTCATCCTCTTCAAATGATTCTTAATATTAGGGTCAACGATAATCGGAAATTTGATTTTCACCATTGAAAGCTATTATCGGTTTTAATCAATTAGACCAGATTTTTAAAGTTCTTTATTGTATTCAAACAAATCAACCTCTTCAAAGACATGCAAATACTAGCCTAATTAAATGTGAACTTTTTTTTCAAAATTAAGCACATTTGGCTTTTACGGCTTGTAACTTGTGACATTGAGCGCGGGAGGGAGGGGGAGACATGATGTCAGATTAGACATGCTGTGAAAGAAATGAATCTCAGTGTCTAATACATTCATATGTCACAGGAATTAAGAGAGCAACTATGTTATTTTCATATTAATTTCAAACATTATATAAATAATAAAAGGGCTTTGAACTTTAAATTTAAAGAAACAATAGTTACCTCCAATTAATTTGATGACTCCATTTGTTTTAAAAACTTCTTTTGCTACAAATAAAGCATCCTCTCCGTGCACTGTGTAATAGTCCTTATATTGGATGAAAGAATTTAAAGGTTTTAATTGAAAACTATTCACGACTCACAGAGCTATAGACTTAATTCCAAGAAATGTGCACAGAAATAAAATACAAATCTTTTACTATCCAAAAGGCAAGTGAAGCAGTGTTCTGCGGTCATGGAATAATAGGTGTGGCCAGCACAATGCCTTACTTATCCCCAACTACTGTCAGGTACCCATCAAAACTGGGTAAACTCAGGATCCTGGGATTTTCAATGTGCCAGACCAGCAAGTTGGCTAGGCAGCTCGCCCCGAAGGGTTGACTAAAACATATCTTTTTAGATCAGATTGAACCCCCGGGACTTAAAGTTAATAGCTCAATGTTTTATCCTCAGCTCCTCATAAATCTTATATATATTATATATACATATATTTAGCCAAGAAAGTTACAGAAAAAAAGGAAATTTAACCCTTACAGTCCCGGGCGCGTATATAGCGGAACTGAAGGCAGCATAGATAGAAGTAGGTCGGTACAGGAAGGGTTAAGAGAGCAGTATGCCACTATCACACAATAGGTGTCATGGAACACTAACAAATGTAATATTGAAACTGTTTTTTTTAATACTCACTGTTCTGTCAAAGACTCTAAGTGTTGTACCATTTTTCTGAAAAAAATAAGAGCACAATTTGAAATAATGATGTAAAGGTGTAATCTTCTGCACATTAAAATGCACAACTTTAATTCTGACCATTTTCTGCAGGATAAAATTAGATTAAATGATATACCTCAGGTAAATTTGAAAAGAAACTAACGAATCCAATTTCTTGAGCATTATCTGGAGAAAAAAGGATTAAATGTTTTAAAATAAATATATTTTTTACTAATATACATATATATTAGCCTTTATTTCTATATTTATTATTTTTGTACATGTCAATAAGCATTCAGTGCCTCATTATTTAAAAATTTAAAGTCAAAATTTACAATGTAGCTAATTCTATACAATTAGTGAGCAAACAAGAAATACAAAACTAAAAATTCTACAAAATTAATAAAATGACGCATTGATTTGATTTATAATTGATATATGACAAAACATTTTATCAGGATTCAATGATCTTTTGAAAAAAGTACTATGTAATATATTATATATTTGGCCTAACTGCTTAATTCATACAATGTGCCCATGCATATTTTTTTCTTTCATATTATGGTTAGGCCTACTAACTGCAGTGAGTTTGGTGGCGCAATCCCCAACCCCATGCATTGGGGCAGGGTGACTGATATCTTTTTGTTTAGCTATTTTTAGGCAATTTACGGTAAATATTGCAATATAAAAAGATCGTGTTTGTGTCCCCACAGATCCCCATTGGTCAATTTAAAAACACGCCTAGGCCTATATATTGTCTAATAATTTTTCACATTGTACATGTGTCTTCGCTAGATCAGTGGTTAACGCTGCAGACTGCTATGTGGGCGACCCGGGTTCAATTCTCCAGTTAGACTATACCTTTTTTTTCTACAATTTTTATTTCAAACTTAAAAAAAAAGACATTGTAAATTTACGGGCGATTTAGATTTTTGTTAAATAAAAATACTTGCCTATTTTTTTACCCGATTACCATATTTATTTTAAATTACTTTCCTAAAAGACTTCAGTAAAAAAATAATTTAAATATTAGATTTATAGCTTTCTTTTAATTGTAGTTTATAAAAATTTTATCTGCAGTCCGGTTTTTTTTTTCACCCGGGCAACGCCGGGCAATGTAGCTTGTACTGCAATAAAATTGCTCCAATCAACTTAGGATGCCCATTCATATAGCCTGCCAGAGGCTATATGTGCAAATATAAATATAGGAATATAGGCCCAAGCATGCTATAGTACTATAGTCACTATATTTTATGTGATTATGAGTTTAAAAAACTAAGCTTTATGAAAGTCTTAGTTTAAATATTTTACCCATTATTGGAGTCTTAAAAAAATCTTAGTAATGTAGGTTTGTGGGGTTATGACATGGGCAGGTGGCTCACCAAGCATTTTACTTTTGCATGTTTACTGTGACTGTGGCCCCTGCCCCTATAGAACTTCTAAAAATGCTCCCCCTCCCTCCGACATTTTTTGAACAATTCTTTCAAAATAAAACTGTAGAATACTGTCTGCAAAAAATTTTGTAAATGTTTGTCACATGAAATTTTAGCTCACTCTCCAAAAATAAATTTGCATTGCCTTGTTACCTTGTTCATCATAAATCATTTGTATAGTGTGCCAAAGTAGGAGTTCTAATTCATTTGCCATGCCTAAAGTTGGCCTAAACGTTATTCCGCTCTAGCACCCAATGACATCTTGTAGAGGAGACTTTTATAAAAAAAAATCGCCTTTTTGGAGGGCTTCCACATGCCATTGATTCGGTAGGTTGCTGACCCCTGATTTATTAAATCTAAACTTTGATTTGGCTCTTTGGCCCGTCAAGTTAAATTTATTTCTTGGTTATATCAAGTTATAATAGCATGGCCATGGGCATGGCTCAATCATACTCAATGACGAAAAATGTAGGACTGTAGTTAAGTTAGGTTATTAATTATTACAACTAAGTTAAGATGTAAACTATTACTTAATAAGTTAAATACTTAAAATAGCCTACTTAGACTTAGGAGTAGGACTAGGGACTAATAAGTGTAAGACATACTTAGTTATCTTAGGTCACTTAGTTTAGCAGTTTAAGTTTTTTAGCCAAACTTTTTATTACATAATAATAATACGTTAGGTCCCTAGGTCTGGACTAGGCTATTTTATTACTTTATTAATAAAGTAATGACTAGTCAATAAATACTAAAGTCTACTACTACCACTACCACTAGGACACTAGAGACTTAACTAGAGTTACTACTACTACTACTACTAACTACTAGTACTAGATATCTAGACTAGAGACTGAACTACTAGAGTCTTCTAGATCTAGAGATAGATCGTAAGATTTATAAAACAATTTATTAACCTAATTGTAATCCCTGTTTCGGTTGTAACGCCATTCTGATAGATGTTCTTAAGAGCCAATCTCAAATATAAGGATGTATAATGTATATTTTTTTTACTGTCTTCAAAATGCTACATAACTTTTCTTCAGCACATTTCATGTGCGAATGTTTACTATGATTTACAGATTGGCGGGTAACAACCCGTTTATAAAAATCATAGTAGTTTCCCTTTGTTGAAAAAAAAAATGGGTAGGCTAGTGCAGAGGTCGGCAAACTAAGTGACGCGTGCCAAACTTGGCCCGCAGAACGATTGTTAAAAACACGCGAGAGACACCAAGATAAAAAAAAAAACTAACATTTTCAGGTTTTGAATGAGGAAAACTGCCTGTTGAAGCTGATGTTTCTGAATGACAGAGCGACGCAATAATCTTCTCTATAGAAGGAGCGTCTGTAATGTATAAGATAAGATAAGACTTAAGACACATTTCAGCAAGTTGAACTTGCATTTACAAGGACCACTGGAATGGATTTGCATTGAAACTGGGCATATCTTGCGTATAATTAGATAGATAGTTAGGGCTTTTACAAAAGTGCATCGAAGTAGGCCTACTCAAAGCGGAGTTTTCTAACCAAAGGCAAGACTTTCAAATTCATGGTCTCATTTTTTCATACATCATCAAGCCTCATTTTCATACATCATCAAGCCTCACGAGCTTGATCTTACTACAACATTCTAAGAGGTGGATCTTTAAGTGAATGAATATTGGCGATTTTAAAATGCAACAATTAGAATTTTAAACATTTCAAAAATGGGCATCCGAAAGGTGCCCATTTGTGGAAAAATTCTGGAAGGAACCTGCTTATTATGCTTATAGCTTAGGAAAGTAATATGCTAGTCTCAACTGATGGGCATTCGCTCTTCTACTTTCAGCTTTTGGTGCAACTTAATTACATTTATAAAGAAATAAAAATTAGTCAGTAATATTTTTTATCTTACAAAACATAACGTGTATCAATAAATGTGGAAACCCCCTTTTTTTTTTTTTTCATTAAAGGGAGATAATTAACGCATTTTATTTGCGCTAATTTTTTTAGCATGTTTCTTTTTTTTTATATTATAAAAGAATAAATGGCTTATTATTTATAACTTTATAATGCTCAAACTGTTAAAAGTATTTACAAATTATATAAATATAAAAAAGGAGATAAATCTGACCCCGGAAATTATAGACCTGTTTCTCTAACAAGCATAACATGTAAATTACTTGAACATATAATATATAGTAGTATAGTAAACCATCTAGACAAACTAAATGCACTGTGCCCACACCAACATGGCTTCAGTAAAAATAGATCATGTGAGACTCAATTGATAGGCTTAATAGATGACTTGTCTAAAGGATTAGATAATAACAACCAAATTGATGCTATATTACTAGATTTTTCAAAAGCATTTGATAAAGTTCATCATTCTAGTCTTCTTAAAAAACTTAAATACTTTGGCATCTCTGGTCCCTTACATCAGTGGATTCAGGACTTTCTTATAGGCAGAGAACAAACAGTGATAATAAATGGCTCTAAGTCATCACCAATAACAGTAAACTCAGGAGTTCCACAAGGAACTGTTCTAGGACCCCTACTATTTCTAATTTACATTAATGATCTGCCAAATTGCATCAACACAGGCACAAAAGTAAGATTATTTGCTGATGATTGCATAATTTATAGAATAATAAAGACAGGAAAAGATAGTGAACTCTTACAAAAAGACCTAGATGAACTACAAAAATGGGAATCAAACTGGAGTATGTCTTTTCACCCAGAAAAATGCCAACTAATAAGGGTATCCAAGAAAAAGAAACAAATAATAACAAACTACTTCATTCATGGTAAAGAACTAACTCAAACTAGCAATGCTAAGTATCTAGGAGTAATAATAAATGATAAGTTATCTTGGAACCCTCACATTGATGAAGTAATAAAAAAATCAAACAAAACATTAGGATTCATAAAAAGGAACTTTTACAAATGTAATAAGAACATAAAACTAAAATGCTATCTCACATTAGTTAGGCCTATACTAGAATATGCAGGATCTGTATGGGACCCATCAACTAAAGAAAACATTAAAAAATTAGAACAAATTCAAAAAAGAGCTGCAAGGTTTATAACTAGTGAATATTCCCAATTGACAAGAGTAACACCATTAGTAAAATCACTAAACCTAGAAACACTAGAGGACAGAAGGGCAAAGAGTAAAGTAGTAATAATACATAAGGCATTAAACTCTAATTTAGAAATACAACCGAATAACAATCTGTTGCAAAGCTCAGATAAACATAAAGACAAAAACACCTTCCTTGTCCCTTATGCGAGAACAAATGCATATAAGTACTCTTTCTTCCCGAGTGGCATTCGGGCATGGAATGGGTTGCCTGAACAAACCAGGAAAACCAATAACCTAACATCATTTAAAACATTAATAAAAATGCAAGACTAGACTCGGACCACGGATGAGCGTAGGACGCAATAATCTTCTTTATAGAAGGAGCGTCTGTAATGTATAAGATAAGATAAGATAAGATAAATATTCTATGACTAAAAAATGTATATGTAGCCTATATTTTTAAACATTGCATTAAATACCCAGTATTTATGATTACTACGTATCTATTCCGCTTAATAGTACTTTCTTTCTATCGGTAGCAACGTAGTCTAAAACACATACAAGGACATCTCAGTTGAGATAACAAAATAATAAATATTAATATCATCTTGAATCTTGAGTACCAAATGATAATGTTAAGACAATGATTACCATAAATATGAAAGTTTAGTAAACTAATAAAATATTGCATTTAACCCTGTAATGCAAATAAAAAGCATGATAATCACAAACTCTTTATTTCTTTATTAATTATAAAACGCTTTAACTATTTTATCTATAAATCTTTTAATTTTGGCCTTGGTCTTGCTACGGAGTAAAATTAATTGTCCTATACAATTTTGTTTAAAAGTATAATAGAGCAGGGTTGACTTTTATGCTGTTGGCGCGCTGATTGAGTTAGAAATCCTAGTTTGGCACATTATTAGTAAAAGGTTGCCAACCCCTGGGCTAGGGCTGGAGAGATTTATGAAGCCTTGTGGGGAAATTCAACAGAATCCCACAAGGCCGACCACCCTACTCAAACCGACGAAAAAGAAACATTTCCTAATGCAAAAGGCACCTTTCAGCTTGGGAACATGGAATATCCGAACCCTGCAAAAAAAGGCAGATGCGCACAGGTCGCTATTAAAGAGATGGCTAACTACAAACTGCAAATTTTGGGCCTAGCGAAAGTGTTGGAAGAGATTCTATGAAGTCATATTTAGCTATGATTTTCAAAATATCTAATACTGACCAGTCCATGGCTATTTAAGGTCATATCAGCTGCTTGTAGGTGTCGCCTGAGCCCTAGTATTTCTTTTAAGAGCTAATTTTCGGATAGCTCACCGTAGAAAGAGATTAATTAGGGAACGGACACCAATAGCTCTTCTTCACTTGCTGACAGTAGAATCTTGTCTGAACAGCCTCAAACATAATAATATCTGCAACTTCCTTAAACGCCGTTGATCTGATCTGGAGTTCAGAATGAAAGCGATCAATACACTCAAGCAACTCCCTACTCAGTGGCATAGCTAGGGCCACCTGCGCCCGGAGACATGAGACACAAAGTCTGCGCCCCTTCTCGTATACATGAAAAATAATAAACTGCTACTTGAATAGGTGGGTCTTCAGCCGGCTCCTGAAGGTGTCAAAGCTAGGGCTCTGTCGAAGCTGTAGTGGGAGGGCATTCCATGAGGACGGGCCCACGTATGGGAATACTCGTTCGCCAGCGGACACCAGTTTCACACGGTGGCCGAGACTATTTTCATGAGACTAGTTTTTCGGGCTTTCTCCATTTGTTGAAACCATTGGTTAACTCAAATGAAGATCGTGAGTTTGAACTTGATGATGTAAACCAGGGTCGGCAACTTAAGACACTGGTGCCAAACTTGGCACGCAGAGCAGTTTTCAATGGCACGCGAGACACCTCCAAGAGGTGTTTTTGTATTGATTAAAAATATTAACATATTCCGGTTCTGAATGAGGAAAACTGACCGTTGAAGCCGATGTTTATGAATGATACAGCGACACATTTAAGTGAGTTGAACTTGCATTTTACAAGGTCTACTGGAATGGATTTGTTTTGAAACTGGACATATCTTGCCGTGAAATCAATTTCAAAACATTTTTCATGTACATCCTTATATTAAGGCATATATTTAGATAGATAGTTGGGCTTTTTAAGAAGTACATCGAAGCACTCAAAGCGGAGTTTTTAATCAAAGGCAAGACTTTCAAATTGATGGACTCATTTTATCATACCACATCAATCCTAACTGGTTTGATATTACTACAACCTTCTTAGATGTAGATCTTTTTTTTAAGTGGAGGGATATTGGCGATTTTAAAATGCAGAAAGTTGAATTTTAAACATTTAAAAAATGGGCATCCAAATAATAAAATATGCCCATTTGCGGAAACAATTTGGAAGGAAGCTGCTTAGGAAAGTCACCTGCTATTCTTAACTGCTAGGCATTCGCTCTTTTACTTTCAGCTTTTAGTTCAAATTACACTTGTGAACAGATTTTATCGCACATGAAAGCTGTTTTAAGCATACAAAAAGATCACATACACTCATTAATTGATACAGACTAATTACTTTAAAAATAGTTTTTTATGCTCATCTTCTTTAATAAAACATAAATATAGGCAATTCTAAAACAAATTTATGTGTATTATTAATTGAATAAATATAAGAGACTTATTTAATGGCACTATATTATGTAATTTCTGTAATTATTAATTTTAAAATATCAACTCCGTAAATGGACAGAGAATTAATGCGGGAAATGTTTAACGTAAACTATTTTAATCCTCAAATAAATAAATCTTGTAATGAATACCATAATGTTGGATTTATATAAAGAAATAATAATTAGTCAATAATATTTGTTATGTTACAAAATATAACTGGTTTGGCATCACTATTGAATCAAATGTCTTGAAATGTTGACACGTTTTTAAATAAAGGGAGATAAGTAACCCGTTTTATTTGAGCTAATATTTCTAATATGTTTCTTCATTTAAAAAAAAAAAAACAACAACAATAAATGGCTTACATCTTATAACTTTGAAATGATAAAACTGTAAAAAAAAATGAAAACTATATAAGTATTATATGACTGAAGAATTTAAATGTATATTTTCATACATTTCATTATTTACCCAATTTGTATATTTACAACTTATCTATTCCGCTTAACGATAATTGTGGTCTATCTTTGTCTAATATTAAACTACTTCCCAGTTAAACTGAGAGCAAAATATAATACATTTTTGCATGTGTTAGATCCTCATCTTCATTAACAAAGAATAATGTTTAGACATTAATTACCATTGAGTGTGAAAGTTTAGTAATAAATTAGGCCTATTGTATTTAATGTAAATGCAAATTTAAAAAAATGATAGTCACAAACTCGTTAATTTTGTATTAAATATAAGACGCTTTAATCATTTTCTCTATAAATATCCTTTGCTTTTGGCCTTGGTCTTGCTAAGGAGTTAAATTAATTGTCATAAAAAAACAACTAAAAAATATATAATAGAGCAGGTTGATTTTTAGGCTGTTGGCACGCTGAATGATTTAGCAATCCTAGTTTGGCACACTGTTAGCAAAAGGTTACCGACCCCTGATATAAACAATAGACAGCAGAAACAGTAAGCAGCTTTATTAATTGGTCAATATAATAGCCACGAGCGATTTACTTCCTCTCCATTTGCTAGTCGGCGTTTAAACAAGACCATCGTACTTACGGTTGTCTTGGTTTAAACCATGACGCAGTAATAGAAAGTTCACCTGCTACTGACGATAGACTGCTTCTCTGCTGAAAGGGTATAGATCCGAGAATTATCAATTCTTACACTCAAGTAAAATACTATATTCGACTCGAAATTATTCAACCTGTATAATTGTTAAAACCAGATGCCACTTTCAGTATATGAAGAATAATATTTTGAATAATATTTTGAACCCGCACTGATCTTTGTTTTAAAAAAAAAACGCCATCAGCAATTCTACATTGTGGATGTGTTATTTGTTTATGAGTAGAATAGCGCCCCTTAATGCCCAATGGGGCGCTAAAATGATGCTTGCCAACTGGTTTGTAATAAAGATATTTGTGGAGCTCCTAAATTCAATCTTGCAAACGTATTTGGGATAAATTAGTTTACATCAAAATAAAATTAAATAATTAGTGTTTTAATACTAATTTTGGCGCCCCCTAACGTGACTTGTTCAATAGCATGCTCCACTAATTGACTCCGCTTTTCGTGCAAAAACAATCTTATGGCGTCTAGCTTAGTCATCACTTTATCAAGAGTTCAGTTTTTAGTCTACAGGTACTGCTGTGTAAGATTAACGTCTTCACGTATATCAGCCCAGAGGTTAAGGTAGCAGATAAACGTGAAATCAAAGACAGCATGTAAAAGTCCTTGTGTTGTGCCTCTTGGGTCCACATTTTCACGAGGATCACATAAAGCTTCAATCGACCTTGTGCAGCTTGATTTGTCTGCTGCCTTCGATACGATTGACCACCACCGACTAATTGATCGCCTCAGGTCTACATTTGGCATTCATGACATTGCCCTCTCCTGGTTCATGAACTATCTTCAGAATCGCTCCCAGACCGTTATGATTGAGTCCATATTCTCCCAGCCTGTTCACGTCTGCTATGGTGTGCCGCAGGGGTCTGTCCTTGGTCCACTTCTTTTCACCCTTTACACTCAACCCCTATCCTTTGTCATCGAACGCCACAACCTCAAATATCATTCTTTCGCCGATGACACCCAGCTCTATAACTGTGCAGAGCCTGAGGACTTCGACGGGCTCCTTGCTTCCATCTCCATCTGTTTCCTGGACATCCAGAGCTGGATGACGGAAAACAAGTTGAAGCTTAACAGTGAGAAGACTGAAGCTCTTATCGTCGGTACGAGACAGAGGGTCGTGTCCCTCACTGCGTCCGATCTTCAGCTGGCTGATGTAACTGTGCCTTTCTACCCGACTATCAAAAGCCTTGGCGTCTATCTGGACTCCACGCTGTCCATGCAGACCCACATCTCCTTCCTCACCAAAATCTGCTTCTTCCATCTGCGTCGTATTGCCGCCATCCGTCGTTATCTCACCAAGGAAGCTTGTGTTAAGCTCATCATCTCTCTCCTCTTTTCCCGCTTGGACTATTGTAATTCGCTTTTGGCTGGTCTCTCGGCCTCCTCCCTTCAAGGACTCCAACGTATCCAGAACTGCGCAGCCCGACTAGTTCTCAAGAAGAAGAAGTCAAATAATATCAATCCTCTGCTCCGATCTCTGCACTGGCTACCCATCAACAACCGCATCTCATACAAGCTGGCTTCCCTCTGTTATAGGTGCCTGAATAACTGCGCCCCGATATATCTTCGCTCTTGTATGGAGCTCTACACCCAGTCCCGCCCACTTCGTTCGGCTTCTGACGCGCTTACTCTGCGGATCCCTCGTGTGAGGCTAGTGTCCGCTGGCGAGCGTTCATTTTCCTACGCAGGACCGTCCGCTTGGAATCACCTCCCACTATAGCTTCGCCAGAGCCCTAGCTATGACACCTTCAGGAGCCGGCTGAAGTCTCACCTATTTCGTCAGCAGAATTAGCGTATTACTACATATTCGTTGTCTGTCTGTATTCTGTAACTGTTGTCTGCGCATAGAACTGTCACCAACGGGATATGCGCTATATAAGCACCGTTATTATTTATTATTTATTTACATTCATCAAACTTATCTTTCACTGGCTTAACAGCAGCACGATGAGCCCTCCAACGTGTTGTAAATAACCTTTTCAACCCCTGTGTGTTCAATTAAAACATCCCACCGATGAGTGGAAGCAGCAAAGACTAAAAACATTCTCTCAAGGGTACTAAAAAATGTTATACATGAAGCATTTTCGGCAAAAGAGTGTTGACCACACAAGTTAAGGGAATGGCCCACACATCCATTAAAAATATCTTTCTTGTTCTTTCTTTTCAAAATGGCTTGAACACCTCCATGGATTCCAGACATTGTGGCAGCATTGTCGTAACCTTGAGCTTTGCAGATCATTATATCAAGTCCGTCACTTTTTAGATTTGTAAGAATGTCAGAACTGAGGTCGTCAGCTTTTTTCCCCCTTACCTGGAGGAAAAAATCCAAGAAAAACTTCTCTCACTTCAACTTTCCAACTGTGGATTTTCACATATCTGATCACTTCAGACATTTGGTCAGTGTGTGATATATCAGGTGTGCTGTCAAAAAAAATTCCAAAATACCTTGGTGCCTTTATATCTATAACAATATTTTTCTTTGCATGGTTGGCCAGTACATTTATAAATTCATTTTCAATTTGTGGTGAAAGATAAGATACAGATGTTTTCCCTGTACATGTAAATGATCTTTAGTCTCATTAGGTGCTCTTTCAGCACTGGGTCATATTTGGAAAGCATCTCAACCTTCTCGAGAAAGTTTCCGTTATTCAACGAGGATTCATCTTCGTGGTCGGCCATGAAATGCCAGATTTTGCTTAGCAAGAAACAATGTAATATCTAGCAACCTGTGTAGGATATATCTCCACTTTTACTTCTCCCTATCCATTAAAGGAATACTTTCGGCATCAATTGCTTTATGTAGCTTAAGTCCTGCTGCTAATGTTTTCCATTTTTCAAGGCGACATAGGTGCTCTTCAGATGTCTCATGATTATGTAGTTTTGGACTCAGTTTCCACCTTATCTCACTTATCAAACCCAGTAACAAAATTAGATGTTGTTTCGGTAACATCAACAGCAAACAACTGCAGCAAAAACAGTAGGCCTATAATTTCTCACTGACAAGTGAGTAAACCATCCATGAATGCTTTATTTTCTCGCCATTGGGGATTACCATGTAGAACCATTGTTTTGTTAGCTGGCGCACATCTCCTTTAGCTTTTCCATCTTGTCTTGTCACAACACTGAAAGACCAACAGTGCGTGCTCTGTAAAATTATCATTTTTTTAAAATATTGTTTATTTCATTCGAGTGTCACCCCCTGAGAGGGTGTCACCCGGTGCGGTCCGCACCCCCGCGCACCGGCCTCGCTACGCCACTGGGTGAAACTCTGCTCTTCTCTGGAATGGAAAACGAGGAGGATGCCCATGAAAATGGAGTGGCGCTCCTATTGAACAGAGATTCATTAAGGAGTCTCCTGGTATAGGAGCCTGTTGCAGACAGAATAATTAGAGCAAAATTTCTATCAAAATTCCAAAATGTTCACATCGCCATATGCTATGCCCCCACCAACCTTGCACCTGAAGAAGATAAAGTTGCATTCTATGAACGACTTCAAAGTATAGTGGATAGAATACCAAAAAGAGATATACTGATCCTCATGAGAGATATGAATGCTAAAGTAGGAAATAAAAATAAAGGGAGATAGAAGACAATGGGCATACACGGACTGAGCAACATGAACAAAAAATGGAGAGATGTTTGCTAACTTCTGTACATTCAATGAACTGATAATCGGAGGCAGCATCTTTCCACGCACACACAAAAAATGCCACAAAGCAACGTGGGTCTCACCAGACAACAAAACAGAGAATCAAATAGACCACATCGCTATATGCCGTACTTGGAGGAGCACATTACAGGATGTACGAACCAAAAGAGGAGCAGACATTGGATCAGACCACCACGTGTTAGTGGCCAAGCTAAAAATAAAGTAAAAACAAAGGTAAAAAACAAACAGGAAAACAAAGTTTGACCTAAACCATAGGTTCTCAACGGGGGCGATATCGCCCCCCAGGGGGCGATGAGAGGCTTTAGGGGGGCGCTGACATTCCCAGGGGCGATTGGGGGGGGGCGATGAAGGGCAAGTGGGCGGTACAAACCTACCTGCTATAATTTCAATACCTCAGCTATTTGAATCGATTAGTTTTTGGATGAAATATGATGTAAACGCAAGTGCTGTCCCACAACAGTAGGCATACATATTATTGAACAAATAAGAATCGTAATGAGTTTTCGATGAAGTATGGATCAGTATTTGGCAAATACGGTATGCGGCCGTCTGGTTGGTTCACCGGAATGTCGCCTTAACATCTGATAATATTACTCTTTTGATCTGTTTTACCGAGATATCCGTTCATTTTAGTGCGTTTGAATTCTTTGTAAATAGTTCACCACATAGCTAAGCGGTATAGATACGTAGTAATCATACAAACTGGGTAGTTATTGTAATGCTTGAAAATATTCATATAAATTTTTAGTCATATAATATTTATAAAATTTTCAAATCATCTTTTACAGTTCTATCATATCATTTTAAGGTTATAAATGCAAGCTATTTAGTTTTTTAAAAGAAAAAAAAATTGAAATATTACCTCAAATGAAACGGGTTAATTATCTCCCTTTAATTAACAGATGTTTCCGCTAAGTTGGCGGGCGGTGAGCGGAAAAAAAAAAATTAAAAGGGGGCGGTGAGCCGAAAAAGGTTGAGAACCTATGACCTAAACAAACTCCAGAATTTCCAGAAGAAGTGCTAATTACAATTAACCCTTAAAAACCGATTCTCTGCACTACAACCAGATGATACTGAAGAAAGCATAGACAAAACCTTGGATAACTTCAAAGATGTTATTATAGGCATAGGAACTTGTAATGAAGTATTAAAAGACCTGCCCCAAAAACAAAAAAACATTGGATTAGCGACGAGACATGGCAAAGAATTGAAGACAGGAAACAACTAATATTGAATAGTCTATATTTTGTTCTCAGTTTTTAACTGAGATTTTGTTTATATTGTTTTAATTTTAAATGAATAGGACTTATAATAATATGTAAGTATGAGATTTGTAACACCATTGTTAAGTGGTATTTATAGGCCTACGTAGTAATCATTCTAACTAGGTAGTTAATGTTATGTTTAGAAAATGTGCATATAATTTTTAGGAATATAAAATGTATATATTTTCAACTACGTACTTTCTACAGTTTGGTCATTATAGTTATAAAGCTATAAGTTGTAATCCATTTATTTATTTATGTAAAAAAAAAAGAAACATAAAATTATAAATATTAAATCAAATAAAACGGGTTAATTATCTCCCTTTAATTGAACTAAAGTTTCTAAATTTGATTCAATTGTGATGCCAAGTCATGTTTTGTTATTTAACGAATATAATTGACTAATTATTATCTATTTATATAAACCCAGCATTATGGTAGGCCTATTTATTAAAAGATTTAATTATTAGAGGTATAAATAAAAAAAAAAATATGAGACTTATATAGCGCATATCCCGTTCCCGTTGGGAACAGTTCTATGCGCTGCTGTAAACATAGTGCTGCCTGCTGGCGCAAATACGTTTACAGGCCCAAAACTCCTGCAGGGTGACAGGGATCCGCCGGTGGCAGGGATAGAACCCGCGACCTGTCCGTTGTTTTTTGGTTGACAGTCCGGTGTACTAACCGCTAGACCAGCCGGCCTCACAATTTATAACATTAATTTACGTTAAACTAACAAGAATTACAAACAGTTGACAGTTTCACTAAGCAGCTTTCTTCCAGATTATCCCGCAAATCGACACATTTTGATGGCCATTTTTTTATTCTTTAAAATTCAACTGGCTGCCTTTTAAAATCGCCAATGTCCCCCCACTTAAAAACAAACAACAGCTACATCTAAGAAGGTTATAATACGATCAAGCCAGTTAGGCTCGATGTGGTAGGAAAAAATGAGTCCATGAAGTTGAAAGTCTTGCCTTGTTGAAAAACTCCGCTTTGTGTGTTTTGATGTAGGCCCCTACTTCATCAATAAAAAAACACCTCCTTGAGGTCGTTTGCGTGCTATCGACAATCGCTCTGCATGCCAAGTTTGGAACGTTGACTTAGGTTTCCAACCCCTAGACTAGGGGAAGGAGTAGACCTAGTGATGTTGTGCATTCCCCCCTCCCCCCTTTTTTTTTCTCCCAGCGCTTACAGAAAATCCATGAAAAAGTCCAATTTACGAACTCTGTTTACTGGACACTAATGTGCAGCCCAAAAATCTTTTGTAAACGTCGGTAGCCTATAAAAAAAAATTATACTAAAATGCCTCCTTAAATTCTGTCTCAGGAGACAATGGTTGCGCCCCTTAGTTTAAATTCTGGTGGGTGGCCCATTTTGTCTATTGCAGAGTCGACCGTTGCTGAACAAGCCGATTCTTGGGTGGCTGTCTCTGGAACATCTGTGGCACTTACACATGGAGTTTGCTCCTCCCCTCTAACTAGGGTTTCTGTGATCTGCTTTATGATATTAGTATAGTTTCTGACAATTAGCTTAGCCGTTTTCATTGATATAAATACATTCTAACAAGCACTACTGCTTAATGTCCCTTGTTTATAGGTAATTTGACTAACTCCTTTTTATGATAAGTATGGATTCAAAACAATAGTAAAACTGCTTTATATTTTGTGATAACAAAAAAGGTCACAATTTAAAAGCAAGCAACACAAACAATCATAGAATGGAAAAATAATTATAAACTTTATTTTTGAAACTAAACATTATGAGAAACGGTTGTTGTATAAGTTACTTTATATATGATAAAATCGATGAGAATACTAAGGTACATTATACAGCTAAAAATATCTCTACATTCTAACACAGACGTCTAGGTTTTTACAATTCCAAACACAAAATTAATATAAAAAGACATTTATTGCATAGTCTTATCAAGAATGGTAAAAATATATATTTCTTACTCTGTTGTGTTTGTACCCAAAATAATGTAGAGTTGTAACATTATCTGCATAGTGATTTAATAATACTAATACTCATTTATAAAAAAAATATACCATACAAAAAAATACTATAATGCATCATACCTTTTCATATTTTTATCGTAAATAAAACTATTTTAATAAATATAAACAGAAAAGATTGTTCACATTTAAAACAAAAAAAAAAGAACAATAGACGAGACAAAGACTTGAGAAACGTTAAAAAACCTGGCGCATGCAAACACTAAATGTCTCGGTTCCTACAACAAAATTGACAAGCAACAATTTTGTTGTTTTGAAAATAGAAACTCAAATTGAAAGACTTCTCTCAAAATGGAGAGGCTTTGCTGGTTTATCTGAAGATCTTTGTTATTGTTTTTTTTGGTTAAAAAAATTACTTTAAAAAAAAAATTAAACATGAAATTAAAAATTATTACAACCAGGATGTATCATTTGATTAGAAGCTCATTAGTATACACATTTGTGCTTTATATATATATATATTAAATAGTTAAATCCAAAAAAATTATGTTCAACTTCATTCAATACAAGTTAATACAAACACACAGATACACTACCTATATTGTATAATGCAGACTTCATATACATTGGTAGAAACTGGTCAGAACTGAAGGTGATACAACAAATATTCAATGCTCTCACCTGTTCATATTATAATAATAAAACAAACATTAAAAAAAAACTAAAATTATAATTGGTTCCATATATCTGAGACACGGAAACATTAGCTTGTATTGAGCTAAATATCTTCTATTCCCAAAATGGCTTAACTCCTTGACCCAATCAGCCTGTTTTCTTAAAATTCTATATTTTCTCTGAAGTCCAACATTACATACCATACATCTAGTAAAGCAGGAATCTCCATGAATATCTTTTTCACTTATACATGAATTTAGAACAAACTATTGGTCAAGCCACTATGCTGCTCATACACTACACATTAATGTGAGCTGCACATGGCACCTCAAGGATGCGAGTGAGTGAAAAAAAAATACTATACGAAAAAAATACTATTATACATTACACCTTTCATAATTTTATCGTAAATAAAACTATTTTCATAAATATATATATAAAAAAAAGACAAAACAATTACAGATAAACAAAAAATCATTTTGCAAACTTTTATTTCTCATGCTTCACTGAACTCAAGTTTTAGCATACGGTTATTGGTTTCATGTGACTGTTTTTTTTTTTAATATTTATAATAATATTTAAAGCAGCTTGATTGAAGTAGGTGCTTTACAATTTCATTAAAATATGAACACTGCAAAAAAATAAAGGTAAATGGCAAGAGGAGCAGATGATAGAGTCTACATAAAAAAAAATTTGGCTTCAGTATCAAAAAGCAATGAAAAATAAGTATTTATTTGTAGTTGTAAAAAGTGTGTGATACATTTTAGAAAAAAAAAAACCCTGTAGAAATTGTTTTTTTTTTGCAAAATTCTATTTTAATTTTTAACAGAACTTTAAAATATTTTCTTTTTGGTAAAAACATAATAATATAATGAGGGATGTTATGTACATTTCAAGTTGATAATTAAAAGTTCATATTTTTTTAAAAATTTATTTTTAACAGCTGGTTGAAAAAATTTTTGATTAATTTTAATTTTTAAATGTAAAGAAAATATTCCAAATTTAAAACCAAACAGTATAGTGATAATTTTTTCTTAGTATTAAAGCGGATGTATATAAAAAAAAGCATTGTAGATAATACATTTTGAATTCAAGTTATTTCACTTTTGATGTTTTTGATTTTGATTTGTAAATTTCAATTTGTACAAATCTAATAAGTGATGATGAATGGAAATGTATGTTAATCAAAGCAGACAAAATGTTATTACAGTTTACAGGCTACTATTTACGGCAATAATACTTGATAGAACTGTATAAATATGCTTATTAATGACCTGTACTAAGCAAGTTGAATGAAAGACTATATTACCATTGTATGTACCTCAGCGTTTGTAAAAGAAATAAAAAATTTTGTCCCCACAAGATCTTAACAGATTTATCCAGAAAATGAAACACAGAATGCCAAAAGTTATGTTTCCTAATTGACAGCATTCTAGATAAGGAACAAAAGTTTGTCAACAATATGCATTTGACTATGATATAACGTCCAAAAGTCATCCTTCACTGTTCACAAACTTTTTTTTTAACGTACCCTAGTCTTAGCGGTAGACTTCTGAACAAGATACTATTACTAAAACACAGTCTTGAGTAAAATAAAAAAAACAAGAAATAAACCAAACCACTTTTGTACATTCCAGACTAGAATTTGTATTAGCAGCTGGATCTAATTCATATCTTGTAGTAGCCCTGTATGTTTAACACTGAGGTTGAGCGTAGTGCATTAAAATCTAGAAGAAAGTGGGTCACCTCCAAGCTAGTCCCGTCTAAAGCTGGCAAGTCAGGGGGTGTGCTCCTTCCTCTTCCTCCTCACAGCGGCAGCACCTTATATCATTAGTAAGGACCGTGAGACTGGAAAAGCATGCCCTGATGGCCCAAGTATCCAGGTCTGCCAAAACCACACAATCAATAAATATTTTCCGAAAGAGTAGATTTCTTCTGAGGCTGGATTGTATTCAAGTAAAAATCGAGAGTACAATAATTCAATAAAATAAAAATAAAACAAAGTCAAAACAAAACAATTATTATAAAAAACAACTGGCCAAAATTTTTATAAACAGCCGTGCGTTAATGCACAGCGTTGATTGCTTAAGAAAAATCACATTTTTTCAAAAGTAGTAAATTGCAAATGTACTTGCTTTAACAAAATATAAAACAAAAATATAATAGATTCATGTAACCCAAACCAACTAGTTATTTATATAAATTTATTATTATAACGTGTTTATAGAAACAATATTTTAATGGCTAGTTTTCATAAAAAGCTACTTTTGTATTGTATTCAGCATTTACATTAAGATGATAGTGTAGAAATGTGTTTGTGTGTGTACACAAGGTTTGGAACAATTTCTCACACATGGATAAGAAGTCTTTTGAGAATTATTGATCTATTCCACCCCAGAGCATTTAACCTCTAGGTATAAATTAAACTGCTGCAAATGAAATGACATTACTATTTTAGGTCTATACACACTCTAGGGGGGGGGGGGGAAGGGCGACAGAGCGTTCGGCTGGCCAACCAAACGTTCTGGGTTTGAATCCTGGTGAAGGCTAGGATCTGGTTCCCAAAACTGGAGGGTGTACTTGAGTCTACCCAGCTCTGGTGGGTATCTGACTGACATAAGTTAGGGTAAAGTAAAGGCGAGTGGACATCTTGCTGGCCACACAATCCCCTAGTATGCCCTGGCCACAGACACTGGTGAACGCTGCTTCCCCAACCATATGGACCAACTGGTACTACTTTACTCTTTTTACTTTCACACTCTTTTTTTTCTTTCTGTGTGTCGGGTAGTGGGCGGTGGACTTTATGTAATAAGCTCGTTTCCAAATGGAACACGGCTACTATGCACAGAATAAAAATTTCACAAATACTTCATGTCAGTATACATATTTACTGTAAGAATGGCTGGTATTGTCCTTAGGAAGTTTCCGCCACTTTGTGCTTTAATATGCCTATACATTCTATATAAACCAGCATGTATGTAGTTGTTTTCTTTAATGTGCAAACAGTTCTGATGTGATTAACCAGTAGACTGCATAAATACAAATTAGAATTTTTTTTAGCTCATTGAAATAAATATTTATTATATTGCACATCTTTCAACCTAAAATAAATGTGTTTTCATGCCTTTGTTATTTGTTAAGAAATTGTTTAATGTGATAAATAAGACAACAAAAGTTCTAAGTACAAAGGTAGTATGTTTCTCCGGGTATTATGTATGTCATCAAATTTAAAGCTGATGCCATTTAGTAAAACATACTGAGTACATAATTACAGCTCTTTAAGTTTAAGTCAACTGAACAATATAATTTTTATTTATAAAATATTTTTATATAAAAAATGACTACTCAAAACACAGATGCAAATGTATTAAGTAAACATGTGTAATAAATATACAAAAGTCAGAAAAAATTAATGTAAATTAGAGAACAGCATATAAAAGTTAAATATTTTGTTAAAAGTATAGTCATCACCCACTGTGATTAGGAAATGAAATTAAAGTTTGACTGTTAATTGATAAATAGTAAATTTGCAAAGTTTTCAGTTTAAAAGACACTGTACACAGATCCATCAATTGCTATAAAACAGATAAACAAGTCTGTTTAAAACTAAAACATAAAATTATGGACAAGTTATACAAAAGTGGAATTATACAAAACTTACAGGGTTACCGTAAATAAAATGACAAAACGATATTTGCACCAACCTATGAATATTCTGCATAGGATATTTTGCTTTAGAGACTAAATGTTTCAACTGGACTGTACAATAATATCACTATGTGTAGGTCCCGCCCATCTTGATAACAACTTTAATGCTCGTTTAATAAAAAAGACAACAACTCAAATCAGACCCAGCCTGGCTTCAGCCATTTGACCTCGAAGTTTCACAAGCTCCGCATACATGTCTTTATCTGGAAATGGGGAAACGGAAAGATTTGTTGTTATTCTTTCAGCTGCTTGTTTTTTTTTTTAAAGCACTAAAAAAAAAAACACTGCAAGCTAGGCTGCTAGTTAAATTTGTACATTGAAGTAGTAATCAAACCAAAAATGTTAAGATGCCAACTAAAGTAGTGAATTGCAACATAACACAACAGGTAATTAGAAATTAATGTTTTGGTCAAGAAGGCACTTTCTGATCAAACTTTATACATAACCTAATTTACTATGAAAGTTCATTTTACATTCAGGTTCTGTGTGTTTTATACCATAAATCAATTCTTATTAATAATAAAGTACGGTAAAATAAAAGAAGATAAAATGGTCAAAAAACCGGAAACAGAAAATATGTTTTAAAGAATAATCTTTTGTAGGGTATTTGATATTTAAGAAAAGCAGCCATAACTGAATAATAAAGCAGTTTTCTGAATAAATCTTTTATATGCATTTTTGTAATGCAGTAGCTTTTGGAAGATTTAGCCCAAGGCCACCAAAAAAGAAAGAAAAATAAAGTTAATAGATCTATAAAGGTTTTAAAGAAAGTGGGAAACGGCAGGTGTGTTGAAAAAAGAATTTTAAAATCAGCGCTATAGAAAGTGCAATGGAAAAAAAAAACGAAGTAAACTCTGATTTTTTAGCACTGGGTTGTGGGGGCGGGGATGAAAATTAGAAAGAATTTGTTGGCATTAACACCATGTCTATGTGCCCAGTTTCAGCTGGATAGGATGAGAGGAAGTTAGTCAATGAACCTTTAAAAGGAATTACATGTTGTCTTTGATGTAGTTTAAGTTCTCAAAGGGAATTATATAACTTTTCATTTTAAATTTAGGAATGAAAAACAAGCTAAGTGTACCTGAGCATTTGACGAGCCCCTGGGCTATGTAACGAACGTAAGAAAAGAAATCACACACAGCTGCTATCTGTTTATAGAAACAAATTATATTTTACCAATTTTAACCAAATCTAGAAACAATGAGACACAACAACAAAAATCTCTATTACTAATTTTGTAATGTTTATTTATTCATGCAAAGCTCTTAAAGTTTAATGGAATAATTACTGTTTTTCCAAACAATTTTTAAGTCTTCAAAGAATCTAACAAACCAATTCTCTTCCATCAAACCACACTCATGCATTCCAGTTACCTACCCTATTGCGTGCCATCTGGGAAATGGAGTACCATTCATCCTCCCCTTCAAACTTTATTTTATAATTGCACAGCTTTGATGTCTCTGACAGGCAGCACTTCCTGATCACATGTTGAAAATAAAAACAAAACATGAACTTCACCAGTTTTGTAGTTTTAGGATAGCTCTACCAAGCACACTGAACACTCCCTTCTGTCACTCCCACACAACCATCCCACATGGTGAATCTATATACAACACACACACACACAAAAGTTTTTTCCTTATATCCACTCAAAGGCCTCTGCCTGCGTGAGGTTGGAATATGTGTGCTGGCAACCCTTTTCATTTATATATGCACCACTCTCCTCCCTTCACTGCAGTAATGTCAATGGACGCCCATGTATTGTCTAGAAACGTATAATTAAAAGTGAATAGAAGTCTTTGTTTATCTTTATGTGCTGAATGAACTTTATGCATTTTTTTTAATGTAATTTTTTATATTTAGAGTAATAACAACAAACTGTTTTATTTCAGAGGCAGTAAAAAAAAAGAAGGGATAAATTATGCCCCAAGAGATAAATTGCAAGTTTTTTTTTTTTTCAAAATAAAGTGTTGTTTTAAGTTTAATACCATAACCTTTAGAAGAAGATGTAAGAAAATGAAATAAAAAAAATGGCTACACAAGTTTTGTAAATTTTCTTAATGTATTTCTCTAAGCAGGATCCAGGTTCTAATAAGTTCTATGTTTGCATAACATTCATACTGGAATATTAAAGTGATGGTAATGTAAATGCAAAGTGATTTATAAAAAGAGAAGAAGGAAAAAAAATGCTTGTAACAATGTATCTCAAGCCAAAGGTCATGGAGACAGTGATGAATAAATGATCATTTTGTTTTTAAACAATACATACATGGGCTTGATGTTAATGTTCATGTGTGTGATTTGGAAAAGTTATGTGTGCTGAATGCTTAAAATGATTTAGTCTAGTTCTAAAATCTATAATTGTAGGCCTATAGGCCTAATTGTAAACAAGGATCTGAACATTACATTTCCGATATTGGCGGGGAAAAAAAACAAAAAGATCGCATATCCTCATTTAAAAAAAAAAAATACTGAATAGCCTACGATCGCCGAATTTGGACATTTGCGAGCGAGAAAAAAAGGATATCAGATCAAGTTCGCCGCGGCATGTAACAAGTTGCTAACAAAACAGGGTTATTACCGATTGCCGGACCATAAAAACGTAGGCTTCTTGGAGATTTACTATAGCCTATGAAACTACCGGGTCCAAGCTACATTAAGGAATTGCACTAAAAAAATTTTTTTTAACTCAGAAGGCACGGGTAGGCCTATAAAAATTACCGGGCTTCAAAGCAGAAACTTGGGAAACCCTGACCTAAAAATAAATATAGAACTACGCATGCGTTTAATTCACCTGTTAAGTTTTCATGAAAGAAAAAAAGTTGATCATTTATAGTTTGTTACGGTCAAAAAAGTCCGATCGGTGCAACGCGATCTACTTAAAATTATGAATTCAGCTTGATGGCCATTGGCCGGTGGGCAAGTTTCCCAAAATTTAAATTGGCTGGCATGCCGACCATAACAGGAACTCTTGCACCCATGATTTAAAACACAGTTTTAATAAAAGGAACTACATGTATTGCGCATGTCCACAATAATATATTTCAGTTCCGACTTCGGATTCCCGACAGAAAAACACGTGCATTTTTGTAATCGGCGGAAAAAAATCGGCCGGAAGAAAAATAAATAAATTATTGGCTGAAATTTGACAAATTTTTAAAAAAAAAATTTTCGGCGGAAACTTTTGGGAATATTTGGCGGAAAGTCTAGATAAAACGGAATATGCGGATTTCCGCCAAAAGGCGGAAAAGTTACATCCCTGTTATTTACTGCCAATTTTTCCCTCATACAAGTGTAACTAATTTGAACACACACAAACCTATCATTATCATCAAGAAAATCTAACAGCTTTTTGTGCGGAACTGTCGTTGTCAAGCAAGTGGCACCACCTAGTGGGAAATGATACCTAGGACAAAGCTGTGCCACAAAAAGGAAAATATTGGACTGGTAATGAAATTTTTTTAATTTTAAAAGAATTACCGTGGATACGAATGATCTCCTGGTATTGGCTCGATGGATAAAGAATTGTTTTTCACACTTTCTAGAAGTCTGTTAGCAAGCTAATGTCAAATAAAAATATTAATAGTAATATAGTAAACAACAGAATGGTATAATATGCTTGAGAAGTTTTCTTAAAAAGCCATATCTTGATTGAAACCCCCTTAAAAATAAAGCTCATATTTTGTAGTATATATATTGTGCAGTTGTAAATATTTCTAAAGTAACTAAGAAAATGAAATTTCAATGGATAAAAAGACTTCTTGGCAACTCACACGAACATTCTTGAAGTTAAGACAGGGTTGGATATCTTCTACTTGCACACGTGTAAAGAACTGGCCCGTGAATTCTATAGTGGGCTGAAGGCGCCATCTTGAAAACTCATCAAATACAACGGTATCCATCTAAAAAAAAAAAAGAGTTAAAAAAATTTCAATGAAAAACAAAGTGATCTAATGAGGTCTATGCAAAATGATTTCCCGGTCACGTGATGTTAAGTAAATACACTTGTAAACATTACCAATGTAATGTAAAATTACTGCGCTGCTGTTGGGTGCGCAAATTCTACCGCTAAATTATCATGCAAAGAATCTAAAATCTTTTCAGCGATTTCCTTTGAAAGATCAACAAATAGGTGTTGTCCTTTAATAATTGTTTGTCTATAATCATTGTTGCTTCCCTGAGAATCATTTAAAATATCACAATATTCAAGGATATGTGAAAATTAAAAATTTTAATAAGCATAGGTGCCATTAAGATCAATGTAAAATCAGCCATTTTTTTTTTAGTTTACAAAACATCACGTGATCGATTTTCTGTCTCTAAGGAATTGTGCATAGACCTCATTAAAAATGGTATTTATAATTTTAAACAATACTATATAAATTTAATCTATAAAAGATACAATGAATTGGTTTACATCTTGGCTGCAGATAATAAAATAAAAGTATTTGACATGTGCTGATTTTAAGGACAAGTTAGTAATAACAAAGAAACTGTAACTATATGATAACAATGTGTGGGATGAAAAAAGTTTATATCAAATTTATCTAGTTTTAAAAGCTTAACTGCCTATTGATACTATTAGGACAATTTGTTTTGCCATAAAAAGAGAAAAATAAACAAATTGCAATATGTATTTATTCCTCTTATGATATTATATAGCTCATCACTTCATGCTATCACATAACATGCTCAGTGCAGAGGGGCTCAACACATTCCTTAGCAATAGGGCCTACCATTAAAAGAGATTTTACTTTATCGTAATTTAGACAATAGTTGTTTTTATTTACTGCTACTAACATACCTGATATTTGCAAATAATAAAAAAAAAATACAAATTATCATTAGAAGTTTAACATTTACGTTTTGCATAATTAAATGTAAATAGCATTCAAAGACTAATTGTTATGAATAGCGCTATATAAATATGTAATTTGTAGAAGTTTACCTCTTTCAGGTGTGCATGATGCTGGCTTGCTTCTTCCTTCTCTCTGGACTCCTTGGTGAACTGATGGTGGCTGGTGGAGCGTCTGTGCGTCTTCCAGAACGGCTTACCGCCTTTCTCCTTCTTGGGAGAGTCTATCTGCGGGTGGAGATGCCTGTTGGGGCTGCTGGGAGTCGAGGTCAGGACCAAATCTTTCAGGGCAGCTACTTCGGCAGACAGTACTTCAATCTACAAAAAGTACAACACAGCTGACATTAATATAAAGCAATCCTTTTTTGAAACAAAATCCCATATTAAAACAAAATTGCATATGCATCAACATTTTTTTTATAACAAGGAATGATCCTTATTATAACCTAGAGGCATGAATAAATGACTAGAATTTGAAACAAACAAAGAATTTAGTCAAGATTCTTACTCTAAGATCATTTTCAAATCAAACTTTTCCCAAACTTTACTAAAAATTCACAAAACCACTATATTGTCTACTGGTGTGTGTCAATAATCATTGAGTATATGTTTGTTTTTTTTTTAATCACAGATGTTTTGTAAATTTTTTTGTGAAATTCACAACTTTTTTATATTTGTCACAAACATCCAAAAACTTGAAAAAAAGGGTTAGTTTTCCTATAATTTCTAAGCCCATAATGAATCATGCCGTTGTATAGCTAACACAACACCCAGCCAGGCTTTTAATTTACCATATGTCCATCAAGAATGAACCCATTACCTTGGTGTTGGCCTCTTGGAGTTGTTTCCTTGCCTGCTGCTCACTCAATGCTGCAGTATTCAACTGAGAATTCACTTCCTGAATCACGAATTAGACAAAATAAATAGATACACCTTGTCGATTGATCAGTTTCATAGACCAAGGGGTCGGCAACCTTTTAATAATAGCCTGCCAAAGTAAGATTTCTCATTCATTCAGCTTGACAAAACTATGAAGTCATCCTGCACTGACACTGGATTTCTTGTCACATCCTGGACCCAGGTCCCAACACCACATTTTACTTCCTGCAGATGCCAGAGCTGCCTAACAAGATGAGCTCAGCACCTCTATCCAGGAGAAGTGCAGTGTAGAATTCTGTTGAAACCGTACCACAAGGAGAAGGTACATGGTTTACATTCTTGGGTTATACTGTACTCCATGCACAAACCATGAGTTGCCTTTTTACGACAAACAAGTGGGCAGTGCGGTGATTCTTTCAATGGTCACTTCCAATACTTACTCAGGGAGCCAGACTTGGGTAAAAATATCTGACTCAAATCAATTTTTTTTAAAGTAATGTTATTAGGAATGGGTCATTAAAGATAGCTTTTAGTCAAAGACTACTTTATTTATAAAAAAAGAAAACAGGCTTAATGAGTCACATTCACCAATGATAAAGGAATATATGGCTCCCTGTAATCCTCACCCCTCTCAATGGCACATGCATTGTGAGTTGTGAGGCTGGCCATGTCACCATAGAGATCAGCGGTTAGTATTTCAAACAAGATGGGGGAGGGGTGGGGGACCAAACCAAAGATCCTCAGAGAGTATCGGATAAATTTAAAGTTGTCAGTTGTTTTAACCCTTCCCGTACCGACCTACTTCTATCTATGCTGTCTTCAGTTCCGCTATATACGCCCTCGGGACTGTAAGGGTTAAAAGTATAAATATATGAATACATTTGTGACTTGTATGTTTCAATCCATGTTTGATAAAATTTAAAATGTAGGGCTACTTGTTAACATCATTTGGCAATTAACAAGAAGCTGAAAAAAATCTGGTTCACACATAATCTTTTAATATTAATTTTTACCAGCATAATGCTGAATGAGAAAAATGGTTTACCTCAAATAATGATGCAGTAAAATCACTAACTTCCTTCATTAGTCTTTCACGAATTCCTTTCAGTTCATCGACTTCCTCGTCTTTCTGTTCTAGAGCCTGAAAATTTATGAAAGAATACAAAAATCTACTCTCTCTTTAAAATTAAAAAACATGCATATCCTATATCCATAATTGTCTAGCTAGGCTGAACTTAACAACAGAAACATTAGTAATATAAGTTATTCATCATGTCAATGTGCTCTTTAATTGATATACTACTGAATGAATTCAAAACAGTAAAAAAAAATAAAAAAGGCTATGGCTGAATTAAATTTGGGTCTCATTTTTTCCTAGTGCGGGTGTGCGTACATATGTGTGTGCTGTTCTCTTACCCATTAATAGATTTTAAAACGAATTTTGTAGGGAAATGAATTTTGCATAAGATATAAGGTATTAAAAAAAAGTTTGTTTATTTGTTGGTTTAGACAACAATATATGTTGAAATGTAATTCTTAACAAAAAATTTGGCAGAAAAATATTAAATTGTGACACTTTGCCTCATATTTCTTTTTTTTCCTAAATCAATTATAGCTTTCACTCATAATTATTATAAAGAATATCCAAAAACAAACACAATAAATCCAAGATAAAATTAATTGAGTGGTATTTGCGCAAACAAGATAGTGTTATCAATAGAAAAATTTCCCACAACGGGAAGAAAACTTATTGACCAAAATTTAGCACAGAAACTGAGAATTTGTATGCAAAAATTGAACTTTAAACATGGTGAAATAAACTTGGCGTTGTTAGCGGCTTTTGGAAGGTAATGATCTAATTGCATTGGCGCTCCCACCAGCTTATGTCATGGTAGTGAATCAGTTAAACTATATGGCTAATTGACAATAAAAAAAAAAAAATTTAACTAAAGATATTTAGAAAAGTTATTACAATTTGAAATTATGTTCCCCTACCTTTTGGGCTTTCATTAGCTCCTCTTCAAGCCTGGCATAGCCAACCTCCTTCACATGAGCAAGGGACAGTCTCCTCTGTGTCTCAGTTGGCAAGATCACTTCAGACTGAGCCTGTCGGAATGGATAGCGATGAGGATGTCTGCGCACATCTGAGTCCACCAGTTCTGATTGGCTGCAATTTTAAACAAATTATTTGAACCGGCATCACTAAATAACAATAATGATAAAAATAATCATTCTATTTGTATAGCGCTGCCAACAAAACATAATGTAAGCTCAGAGCGCATTTAAACAAGTAGGAACACAGATAAAATTCTCCAGACTTAAAAGGATATTGAGCTAATAAATAATGTCAAAACTTTACAAACATAGGACAAAACAAATAAGTGTAGCATTAACTGATTTAAAAGGTAAAGAGTAGGGGTGCCAAAAACTTTTTTTATGAAGGTAGATATTAAAACAACAGGTTTTCAAGTTCTTTTTAAAAGTGACAATAGAACTAGTCTGCGTGAGCCGGATGGGGAGTAGATTCCATACTTTCAAGCTAGATATTGAGAAAACTCTCAGGTAAATATGTTTATTGTTGTTTTAATTCTAATGCCACATTGCCTCACCCATACCTTTTCTTTCATATTTGTAACAATCAGTATACCAGTCATATACTATAAATAGCCTTTGATTAAAATATCACTTACCTCCTGGTTTGATTTCCAGTAAAAGTCTGAGATTCCTGCTTAGAGCCATTCACTAAATCTGTCGAGCCGTTGTTTAATCTAACCAATGTAGCTGAATGAGCGGAACTAGAGTTTTTAACACAAGGATGGCTCTTCTGTTTTTCTTCTCCAACCGGAACACTGGCGCTGTCAATGTCTTGCGAGTGACCGCTGGATATAAAATCTGCTCTCCTCTGCCACACATCAGCTTGCCCCGGATGCTCACGCATGGTGCACGATTCCTCCGGAGAACAGCATTTAGCAGCAGGTTCTGATTTACTCTCACAACTTGGTTGCTCAATCTGCTTAGGATTTTCGATGAGTGTATTAATTCCAGTCTTTGGTTTCCCATTAGGATACACTCTATTAACACCTTCAGAACAGTTGTTGGTGAGTCTTTCGTTGGAACGCATTTTCCCAGGACCAAATTTCCCTTGAGACTGTGGTGCCGAGTTGCTTCTTCCTATATTGATTCTGGGGTTTAAAATATGAGAAAGATTGTAATATCACTTGTTAAAAAACAAAAAGTTTTTCACTCTATCATAAGTTAAGTATCCGTGGGACTTAACTGATCATAGTGCTGGTGTTGCAGCGTTCACCAGTTTCTGTGGCCACAGCATACTAGGGGATGTGTGGCCAGCACAATGCCCAGCCGTATTACTTTACCCCAACTAATGTCAGGTACCCATCAGAGCTGGGTAGACTCAGGGACACCCTCAAGTCCTGGGAAAAAATTCTATCCTCCACCAGGATTCGAACCCAGGACCTTTGGATTGTCAATCGAACATGCTTCCGTGAATACCATAAAAAGGCTGTGTTTCCTAAATATTAACAAATCACCATGAAATTTAGCAAACACTTAGAATGAGTCAATACACAAGCTGTTAAAGTTTTAAACATTTTAAATAATATTTAATTGTCTTTTAAACAATTTTGCTTTATTTTATACAAAAGCTACATAAAAACACATTTTAAAGTTATTTCTAAAAACAATTTTTGTTTGACAATTTCACAGCTATAAGTTAAGGCATTTAATATTACTAATGAATAATAATGACCCTTTAAAAAAATAAAAAATTTTGCATTTATTGAAAAATCAGTTTCACAGACTTCAGTACCGGTTGGTGGGCGGTGGGGTAGCAACACATATTTCACCCATTCTTGAAAGGTTATATCATGACTTCCAGCAAATGTAATGTATTTAAATCAAACGCGTTAGTCAAACATTTAAATTAAGAGAAATGAAGATTTTGTACTGATTCACTGATATTGAGGTTGCCGATTTTGAAATCCCTTCATTTTAAGGTAAATACATTGTTTTAATATTTCCGTTTGAGAAATACACATGTAGTCCTATCACTATATATCTATTCTGTGGCATTATTGTAAGGATGCAATTATCTTTTTCAGAGAAGGAGCATCTGCAACATGTAAGAAAATATCTACTTAGAAATGTATAAAGGGAAGGGAAATGTATTGGTCTAAACAAGAAAGTATTAAAAAAAAAGAAAGTTTTATTGACCTTTTGCCCGTAGCCTAGAGTTATAGGCCCTGTAGCCCTATCTACAAAAATCTGGCCTATATTTTGAACTTTTCCTCCTTTATTTTGAGGATAATAATAATAATATTTGTATAGCGCTGCCAACAAACATAATGTAAGCTCAGAGAGCGTTTAACATACAACTAAGAATACGGATATTACCCTAGGCCAGGTGACAGAGCTAAATTGATGATTAAAAAAAGACAAAACAAATAAATGTAGCATTAACCGACCCAGCCCATAAGTAAGACAGTAAGGATCTAAAGCAAATATTGAAATAATGAGTTTTTAAGTGCTTTTTGAAAGAAAAAGTAGAGCTTGTTCGCCTCAGTTGAATGGGAAGTAGATTCCACACCTTCAGACCGGATACTGAGACGGCTATAAGGCCAACGGCCGTCAGAGAGAAACGGGGCTTTTCCAGAAGCGATGAGTTGACAAAGTAGCGCCACTTTATACTCAATTCTGGCTTTCACGGAGAGACGGAGAGCCAATGGAGCGAGGGTAGATCTGTAATTTTTGCATATCCAACCATTTGGGAAACTCAGCTATAAACTGTTTTATAATCAATAATGTTTAACATTTGCTAAACAGTATTAGTACATAAATATTAGGAAAATTAACTGTGTACTCACTTGCCATGCTGAATGGAATGCAAGTCAGAAAGGATTAGATTTTTGTTTTGAACTGGAGGCGGTGAAGCATGATGGGATGCCTGTTGACTCTCTGACATGTTGTTTCAAGCAGGTACACTGGAATTCTCTTAACAACAAAGAAATAATAAAGTTTAAAGAGACCCATGTCATCTGGCCATGTTAAGTTGCATGGGGACATTTTAGAAAGTAGAGTAGGCCTACCCTGACAATCAGATATTTGGGTCCAAAGAGCTAATGTTTAATGACATAGGGGGGGTATTTACCATGAATACAGACCCATTTAAGATTAAAATTTTACATATTTCAAATGTCAGACACTTGAATAACTTTTATTGACATTTTCAATATTTACAGCTCGATTTAAAAAGTGGTCATGCTTTTCTTCTGTTCAGTAGTAGGCCTATCAGAAGTTCTACGGCGGTAGTCTCTACCTTAGTTTAGCTTGGCTTTTTTGCTTTGTTTAATATTAACTTACGGAGTGGTTAACTGCGCTGTTTTAGTAGTGAGGATAACGCTGAACAATATCCGCACGGTTCCTCTGCGCATGCACATAATGCCACATAATAGTTTTTCTTTCCCTATTTCTTTAATTACTGATGTAGCTATTGTTAGGGTCGTAAGTATTTACGATGGTCTTGGTTAGGCCCGGTTAGGGCTAGGAATATGATCCTAAATAATAACCTATAGGCCTAAAAGTTAATATAAGTCATAAGTATAGCCTAACTCTCACAATTTTTTTGAAATTTTGGGTCTGTTTAACGCTTGGCATTATAAGTAGAGGCCAACCGTGAGGTTAACGTTCGGCGTTATTCTCACGACCGAACGGCAAAAAAACATGCGGATAACGCTTCCCATTAACTTAATGATAACTTATTAAGTTATCATAGATAATGATAGGATATAATTTTTTCAATAGTGCCTAGTCAAGTAATAGGAAATAGAAATAGGTAGGCCTACTTAACAAAAAAAAAGGCCTAATTGCTAAAAGTAAGTGTAAGACTTGAGCTCTTAAAATTGTGTGTTTGTTTATCAAAAAAAATTGTCTAATAGGCCTATACTTATACCGTATACCTAGGCTATAGTCTATAGGAGTATAGGCCTACTAAAACTAAATACTACTAAAATATAATTTATTGTTCATACCTATCTCTGCAATAAGCAGCTATTTACTATTTATTATTATTATTGGTCAAAAGCTCTAACTAGCCCTTTATATTTATAATTATTATATTTACATAGTGCGAACGTCAATAATACACAAAATAGTTTTATATTCCTTTACAACAGTAAAAGTAAAAAAGTCAGCTGATAAAACGCTGTATCGCCATGTTGAACGTGAACTCGTTCGGTGTTTACTTTTGTGCGCATGTCCTTACATCGGAATGTCAAATTCTACAAGGTATGTGGGGGAGGCAAAATCTTACAGCTCACACATTTTTGCTTCCTCTAACAAGAGAACATAAACATCCGAAAATTGTGTCATGTGACCTCTTTATCTGTGGTCACGTGACTGCCACATCAAAATTAAAAAAAAATAACCAACCGAATTTCGGGCCAATTATTTTTGCAAGCTTATTCGCTGCTGTCTTCGCATTATCAAAACATAGCGACATTATGGCAGCCAAAGGATCATCAACGCTGCCACTATATCAGCGCTATGTTAATGGGGTGCCCGTCCCACAAAGTCGGAAAACATTACGGCTACGAGAGAAATATATAATTTTATTAGTGTTTATGACATTTACAATAGTATGCCTATGCGCTTTCATGTTTTTACCAAATATGCAAGACAAGGTTTCTTTTGGCATCGGAAAAAGCATAGAGGATCGTGCCGGTGCTTTTTTTTTACCACAACAACGCAACGGTCCTGATGGAGGTCCCTTGAATAAATTGCCAGAGGATGACGGACGTGGAACTAAGCATGGTAACACAGGTATGGTAATAGTTAAGTTTGACAACACCATCCAATAGGCCCTATATGGTTCTTAGAAGTTAGACACCTACATCCGATATAAATATAGTTAATAATAGTTATAGTAGTAGTAGGCTACTTCGTCGTCGACTTCGATATTCAATAAGTAGGCTATAACTATAACTAGTAACTAGTTATAAATAGTATAAGTAGGCAGTCTAACTTATGGGATTATCTCAACAATTTTCAACAAATTCAAGTAGGCTATATTGATAAAATAAAAATATAGGCCTACCCGATAATATACACTTCTGATAATGATAATATTTAAATTACAAATAGGCCTACAATATATTGTATAGGCCTATGCCTATATACTATATATAATATCCTACTATATTAACATAAGAATAAGATAGATATTGATAAGTGTCTTAGGAAGAGTGGCAGACTATTGAAAATAAATGTAAAAAATTTTTTCAACCCCCAAAAAATGGTAGTGTCTATACGTCCGGCGTGCCGGACGTATAGCGCGGGAGATATACGTCCGGCGACCGAACAAAATATTGCGGGAAATATTCTTCCGTCGTCACGTGACCGCCGGACACATTCGGAATTTGGAAGATATTATTCCGGTGGGCTTGTTATTTGACCACCCAACTACAAGTACAAACGAGAGACGTAGAGCGTATTGATATTAACATATTTATAAAGAAACTGGCATTATGCCTAATAGTCTAATTATTAGTTTAATACTTTGAATGAATACATTGAATGAGATTGTTATGTCCATCCACATTCATAGTAGGCTAAATGAATGGCTTATCGTAATTGAAATTGTAGCGCAAGTCAAGATCTCAAGATGTTTACTAATGACTTTATTAAACTACTTTATATATTGTTTGGTAATGATATTTAACACTTTTTCTCAAGAAATAGGCTAGACATTAGGCCTAACAGTCGAATTTTTTATTTCTTTGATTCTTTGAATGAAATTATTTCCACCCACATGAATAAATGAAGGGTATTCTCGTATTGAACTAAAAAAAATATCTCGTTGTACTGTATTTGAATAAAAATAAAAAAAAGATGGAGATAGTTGGATTCGAACCTGCGAGACTCCGGTTGCAAGAAAACGCTACTGACCGTTAGGCCACGATACCTTGATTATATTATACAATAAATAGTAATTAAGCAACTCGAACAAGAATAAACGATTATGGGCATGCGCCAGTAGCCGTGTGCTATTTTTAAAATTTGGTCAGTCACATGACTTGGGTCGCCGGACGTATATCTCCTGCGCTATACGTCCGGTTGCCGGACGCGCAGACACTCAGAAAAAAAATTCATTTCTATTGTGTTTACAAAAGGCGTATGACGTCACAACAGCCAGAAACATAATGTCTGCCGCGCTTCCTAAGACACACTTATCAATAGCTCCACTACTCAAATTTTCTGTCGGAATTTCTTAGAACCGATACCGAAAAGGGAAAAGGGGCGAAATAGCACGAAATGTATAAAAAAATAAAAATACTCTTACCGTATTTCATATGAAATAACACAAACAACACATTTATTCGACTGCCGGTGGTGGCCATGACACTTGACTTGCATCACACTACCTGTCCTAGTCATGGGGGAACTACGTTTTTGACAAAGCTTACTTACAGGAATCAGTTTAGTTTATCACTGTATAAAAATCTGAAGAAGCGGTCCTCGTCTTTTAACATGTTACACCTGTATCTAAATGTGTTTAAACCTGTCTCTAAATTTACCGTAACTCCACCGGCAGTCAGAACACACGTTAATGGAATCAACTACACTAGATGCAGACACAGATCCTTTAGCCCCCATTGTTAGAGAAAAAGTGACCGGTTCAGAGCGTGTCTTACCTTGACCGTTGTTATATCACGGGCGGCTGTGTATCGCACAGACCGCCCGTCCGATATTGCATTTCAAAATCAAATGACAAATTAAATAAACACAAAGGGACATAACAATGTTTATATTGACAAGACAAATAATCAAATGGGGGTAATTCAATTTTTACTGGAAAATAAATTGTTTCAAAGGGAGGTAATTCAGTTTTTTTAATTTTAAAGGGGGGTAATTAATTTTGCATTCCAATTATTTTTTCTAAATTTCAGCATTAATTAATAAATCACAGAAATGGAACAGCTCAATTAAACCAAAGGTTTCGTGTTCAGAATAAAAAGATCTTTAAAGTAGTAATATATGGGACTTAATAAAAAAATAGAACCAATTACACTAAAGTATAGCCTAATTGCTAATTGGCATATCGTATATACTCGCGGATAAGCCGCACTGGTGGATAAGTCACACCCCTAGTTTAAGATTGGTTTTCTTATATGTTGTCATTGACCCACGCATAAGTCGCACCCCGACTTCCAGGGGTTACACTGTCTTTTAACTTTTCAAAAATGCATTTCTTTTAAACATAAAAGTTACTAAATATACACCCTAATTTGGAAACTTTCCTTAAACAATGGTTTCAATTGTGCAAACGTAATCAAATAAAGGCAGGGCTTCATTTATTTTAAACAATCGATCAATAGGCCTACAGACATTAGTGCTATGAGAAACCCTAACCCTAAGTCCCCATCCCTACTCAAGTTCCTATCCTTAAAGTCTTTGAAGTGCGTTATTAGACTGAACGTTGCTCATACTAAGTGGCACCAGTATTGATAGTTGTGCCCTAATTACCATTAACATTGTTGTAATGATTTCAAATGCTAATGCGCGAACAAAGTTTAAAAAGGGGAGAGTGTGCTGGTCTCACCATTGACAATAAGCTGTGTTTTTTTCAACTCTTACATACAACTAATGAAAAATAAAACATACAGTTTACATTTCACGCGGCAATCAGCCGATCTTAGTTTTGGAAACATTGCTTAGGCATGGCGCGGTTTTATCAGAAAGCTAAACACTGCCTTATTAGTAGGCTATAGCCTAGGCTACACCCACAGATACCTTACTTTCCCATATCACTAAAGTCTGCAGGCCTTTTGATTGGTTGTTTAAAATAAATTGAGCTTTTTTTTATTATGTTTGCCTTATGCACCATTGAAACCATTTTTAAGGAAAGTTTCCAAATTAGGGTGAATATTTAGTAACTTTTATGTTTAAAAGGTATGCATTTTTTAGATATTAAAAGGCAGTATAATCCGGGAAGTCAGGGTGCGACTTATGCGCAAGTCAATGACAACATATAAGAAAAAAAGTCTTGAACTAGGGGTGCGACTTATACACCAGTGCGACTTATACACAAGTATATACGGTAATTGTTTTGGCAATCCAAAATCAGTCTAAAAGTTCTAAAGAAAGGTGAAGGGATGTCTGAAAAACCTAAAATATTGTCCATTTCAATCTCAGTTATATAAAGATAGTAATATTTGCACCTACGAAAGTTTTCTAAATGTAAAATGTAGGCTTATGCATATCCTGGTAATTCCACATCACTTCAATCAACTCTGCGGGTTATGTAGGAAACTTTATGACAGACTAGTGATGTTTTTTGGAACTTTTCAAAAATAGTGTCGGGTGTGTAAGTTGCACCCCTACTTTTTGTCAAAATTTTCTGTAAAAAAAGTACGGCTTATACGCGAGTATATAAGAATTTTGTCCAGCGACCAGACATATGAAATAGTCCATCGGATATTGATCTTGTGGGCATGTCACGTGACTGCCGGACGACAAATGCGAGATATATTATTCCGGCTGATTTATTGAGTATAACAAGATGTCACCAGACAAATTCCTACGCCAACTATAAAGCTTTTAAGATTATCCTAAGCTTAAAATAGGAATCTTAAAATCAATATAATTAAAAAAAGAGAAAAAATGAACTATAAAGGGAGTTTATCAAGTATCGTACATGCTCAGTAAATATTATATATATTGGTAATTGAATGCAACAACTTAACAACTGATATTACAAGGGCATTTAGAAATAAAACATTTTACTTTGTTTTTATGTTGAGTTTGACAGAATTTTATGTACTGTTGTGATTGTTTTAACATTTAAAAAAAATTCTTTTTAAATTTCTTTATTTTTACAATGTAGTCAGTTTGTGCCTACATTAAAGCCATTTAGATATAATACAAAAATGGTATTATATATTATATAATAAAAACAAATTAGTAAAAAGTTTTTGTTCATATTGTAAAATATAATTATAATTATAAGTGTATAAGTAAAATTAAAATTGTAACAGATACCATTTATTAGAACCTTTAAATAATTCATAATTTCTTATTAAATTGTGATAGGTTGCTGCAAACAAAGTGGACATAATATATATGCAGCCCCCTAACACTACTAATAGCTTTATATTTGTCAATCTACGCAGACCAAAGTTTGCACACCCCTGGTTTATTTGATTATGAGATTGCCAGCCGTGATGTCACAATGCATTATAATTATTGTTAAAATAATGTAATAAAATTAAGAAGAGAAAAAAATTCTTTTTGAACCCCTTAGAATGACTGCCATAAAAGTTAAAATAAAAACACAACTGTTTTGTAATCAGGGTGAATCGACTGTAAAATTTTAAAAATAGTTTTTGGACAAAAATATTGCATGGTTATTTTTAACTTTATTGTTACTGTATTACAGAGTTGATAAACAGAATTAAAGAGTTGGAAGACAAAAATCTTAAAACAGAAATAGACAAAATTCTGAACCCCAAAGATGCTGCAGCTGTCAAGGAAAGCCTGAAGAATGACAAGGAACAGTTTTTGAAGCAGCAAAGAGAAAATGAAATGGAGAATAAAGCTAAAGAAGAGAAAGAAGCAATGAACGTAAAAAAAGACCACGAAGGCCACCCTGGAGCCAGGGGTGGTGAACCTACAGATCCTGAAGTAAAGGCTAAAAGAGATAAAGTAAAAGAGGTAAGCCCAATTTAAATATATTTCTTTTCTCTGTTTCTATTTGGTTAGCAGTTCTTCTTAGTTTTTTTTTTTTTTTGTTTAAGGTCAAGCTCACGATTTCTAATGCAACTTAGCCGTAGCTAATTAAAAATTGTAACATCAATAGTCAACAAGATCTTTAACTCCTTAGTCCTAAAAAAAATGGGACTAATGATTTTTAAAGGCTCTTACTTCTCCTGAGTCATCTATAATCAGGGCCTAGTACGGGTTGTGAAAGTTTCTGAAAACTCACCATGGTTTGGGACAGTTTGTGCATGATGCTGAAACGGACAAAGCAGAATGAAAAAAATGAGTAATTTAAATGAGTAACGTGAATAAATGTGTAGTTTTATAAATAATGTAGGCTTACTTAAAAAACTTCCACAAAACATTTATTTTTGTTTGGACTAGATGTATAGTGACTTTTCAATAAGATTTTTCCAGTATAAAGGTATAAATTAGTTTGTGAACTTTGTACATAATTTGGGAATAAATATTTTGTGTGTGTGTAAAAACCCTGTTGTTAAGGGCATACATCTGTGCATACAAATTTGGGCTATAATAAATATTTTACCATATAAAAGCACCTATTACATAAGAAGAAGAAAAGGTGTACTCCATTACTAGAAAAGAGTTGCTTCCAACTGTATAAAGTTGATAAAACATAATAACTCAAACTAACAATGCTAAGTATCTAGGAGTAATAATAAATGATAAGTTATCTTGGAACCCTCATATTGGTGAAGTAATTAAAAAATCAAACAAAACATTAGGATTCATAAAAAGGAACTTTTACAAATGTAATAAGAATATAAAACTAAAATGCTATCTCACATTAGTTAGGCCTATACTAGAATATGCAGCATCTGTATGGGACCCATCAACTAAGGAAAACATAAAAAAATTAGAACAAATTCAAAAAAGAGCTGCAAGGTTCATATCTAGTGAATATTCCCAATTAACAAGAGTAACATCATTAGTAAAATCACTAAACCTAGAAACACTACAGAAGGGCAAAGAGTAAAGTAGTAATAATACATAAGGCATTAAACGCTAATTTAGAAATACAACACAATAACAACCTGTTGCAAAGCTCAGATAAACATAAAGACAAAAACACTTTCCTTGTCCCTTATGCGAGAACAAATGCATATAAGTACTCTTTCTTCCTGAGTGGCATTCTCTAGACTAGACTCGGACCACGGATGAGTGTAGGACGCAATAATCTTCTTTATAGAAGAAGCGTCTGTAATGTATAAGAAGATAAGATAAAAACAAGACTATTAGTCTAAAAGTTTTGTAAATTTTTCTGCTGTTAAATTTTGCCAATAAAGGTTAATCAAGGAAGCTTAGAGCCGATCTTATAGGTCTCTTTTAAATACTGAACGAGCATTCTGGCTCTAAATTCCACGGCACTAAGATCCTGTCCGAGACTAGACACCCACGCCAATTTAGGACTAGATTTTTAGTTTCTCTGAGATAGACTGTGTCACGTTTGTAAATTATTCAAGGACATACAATAAAGACAAAAAAGTCTCATGCCATTAATTTTCTTTGAGTCAAAGCAACACATGTTTTCTAAGCTATATGGTGGTTTGGATGCTTCAAAGCAACACATGTTTTATAAGCTATATGGTGGTTTGGATGCTTCAAAGCAACACGTGTTTTATAAGCTATCTGGTGGTTAGGATGCTTCAAATATTATACTGGACAATATAAGCTTTTCAGTTTTTAATTCCCCTTCATTGCTCTCACATTTCAGGCCTGGATAAGAGCCCGTGCTTTTGTATTTTGATCCTTGTAAAAGTAAAAAAAATAAAGTAAAGTATCAGGTCAGACCAAATTGATCATAGGGCCGGTGAAGCCGCGTTCACCAGTTTCTGTGGCCATGGCATACTGGGTGATTGTGGGGCCATCACAATGCGCAGCCGCCTTTACCAGCGCTGGGTAGACTCAGGGACACCCTCTAGACCCGGGAAAAAATTCCTAGTCTTCACCAGGATTCGAACCCAGGACCTTCGGTATGCCAGTCGAACGCGCTGCCGCTCGGCCTCTGTGCCCCCATTTATCCTTAATACGCTGAATATTTCCTTCTCTTGCTAACTTTTCTATCTGTGTTCATTTATCTTCTTTCCATTCTATTTTTTATTTCCTTCTCTGGCTAACTCTTCTATCTGTGTTCATTTATCTTCTTTCCATTCTATTTTTTATTTCCTTCTCTGGCTAACTCTTCTATCTGTGTTCATTTATCTTCTTTCTGTGTTCATTTATCTTCTTTCCATTCTATTTTTTATTTCCTTTTCACACATTTTTCTTAGTATTTCTTCTTATTTATTTGTACTTGTGTCCAGTATTTCTGGTTTCTCTTTGTAACATTGTCATTGTCAAACCTCCCTGCTTGAAAATCCTCACCTTGTTCCTTTCTTCTAATCATTCATTATCAATCCTCTCTAACAAGAGACTTGTTGAATCCCATTGCTTCTGCTGATTTCACTGGAAGTTGATAATGGCTAAGAATAAGAATTTTTATCCTAGACCCACTGTTCATTTAAATTTTTTTTAGTTTTTCTTGTTTATTTGATCTTTTTGTTCTTCAAGCTGTGTTTATACAGCCTCTCAACCTGATAAGCACCTGCAGTGAGTGGGTCTGTTAGTTAGCTTGCCATTATCACATTGCTTTTTATTGTTTGTTCAGGCTATTGTGCAACATGCTTTTTATCCTTTGCTTATGTTTAACACTTACCAGCTTGTGGTTTGAGGTAGCAACAGCTGGTCTTGGCAGCTTGTTATATCGTGTATGTCTGATCCATATAATCAATTACAGTTATAGAATGAGTAATTTTTAAGCATTCCAAGTGTATCAGTATGGAATAACTATTAGTACTTAAAGTCTAGTAAGATGCATAGACAGTGTAGACCCCTCCCCACCTCTCAATAGTATCCCTTTGATGACCTTAAAAATATTTTATGCACAATATTTTATTACAGTAGAGCATATCACCCATGACACAGAAATAAATATTGATCCTATGGCTGATTAAAAAAAATTTTTTTTTGTAAATATACAAATAATAATAACAGCTGCTAAGCCACAGATTCTATTACCCAAATCAAAGGCATCAAACATTTTAAGCTTAGCAGCTTTTTGTTTTTGTATGGTATCTTGATCTAGTTGTACTATTTGCTCGTAAATTAAAAACATTGTCTTATTAGCTAAATAATTATACATTTATAGCAATTCTAACAGAAACATATTCTTTACTGGCAGTAATTGTTTTTTAATCATCTAATCATATTTGGCAAAGACATATATGTACTGTAAAGATTTTGGATAAAAAAAATTTTTTTTTCTATCTGAAAATAAAGTATGTGCTTACTAATGGCCTTATCAGTCGGGTCTATACATTTATTTCAACAGTTGTATTAGTTTATTGTCACATAGTAAAGCTCAAGTGACCAAAGTCACTAGAAGGGTTCAGTTCATCTCCAAAATTCAGCTCCTGTCTTCAGCCTCTCACCTGTGCAGCTTATCTAGGGTCCTAAATATGATTAGCCTGAGAAGAAAAAAAAAGAAGACATTTTTTGTTACAGAGAAGGGTAGTTCAATTTATTCAAGGTTTCAATGTCAATTGAAAGCTAAAGTGTTTTTTTTATAAAGAGATGTAGATCTTACATAGTGTTTTTAAAACAAAATAGGATTATCCTGGCCCCATTGAGTGACAGACATTAAAATACAAATAAAGCAACAACACCAAACAAACAATTCACATTCTTCTCTTCCTATATATCAGGGGTCGGCCCTGGGTCAGCAACCTTTTGATTGTAGTGTGTCATGGTAGGGTTTCTAATTCATTCAATGTGCCAAGAGCCTACAAGTTATCCTGCTCTTTTCCTTATAGAAGAGATTGCAGTGTCTTTTCGTATATCTAATATCTTCAGAGTGCCATTGAAAATCGCTCTGTGTGCCAAGTCTGGCAAGTGCGCACCCCTGTTATATATTACAGACGCTCCTTCTATAAAGAAGATTATTGCGTTCTACTCTCATCCTGTTGTCTACTCTTGCATTTTGATCATTGTCTACTCTTGCATTTTGATCAGTGTTTTAAATGATGTTAAGTTACTGATTTTCCTGTTTTTTTTTTAGGCAACCCATTCCATGCCCAGGTGTCACATTAAATTAATGACATTGAAATAGTTCACTTATGAAATGAAAAGATATAAATCCGTAGAGCTATTAAATGTGTAACATTTTATTTTTTTAGGTCATTAAAAAAAAAAGCAAGAGTTTAAAATTTGTATCGGTTAAATTTTGTACTAACTCATTATTTAACTTACATGGATACAAAGGAAACAAAACTTTTTTTTTTTCAGATGATGTCTCATGCATGGAAAGGTTATGTGACCTATGGTTGGGGTGCCAATGAGCACAGACCAATCAGCTTAAAGCCTCATTCTGGAAGTATTTTTGGAGCTGGGGAGCTCGGCGCCACCATCGTGGATGCCATCGACACGCTGTACATTATGGAAATGGATGAAGAGTATAACAAAGCCCGCAACTGGATAGCACTAAGTCTAAACTTTGACATGGTATTAATTTTTTCAGTATGATATTGTATAATAATAACAGTAATACTATTGTCGTTATACAGTGACTGAACAAATATCCTCTCCAGCTACTGTAAACCCACCCATCCATGATTACTTTCTCAAACCCATTATTGTTGTTGTGAAGTGCCATTAGCAGTATTGTTGGTTCCCCTCTACTGAAAAGCCTGTTATCCTGAAGGGTATGCATACCCCAGATTGGGCAGCACTGATCTAGTGAACCTTTCACTTACCA
The DNA here is from genome assembly GCA_949126835.1 of Anisus vortex. Lineage (NCBI taxonomy): Eukaryota > Metazoa > Mollusca > Gastropoda > Planorbidae > Anisus > Anisus vortex. The sequence continues at coordinate 40,912,176 of OX421497.1, read as the reverse complement.
CCTAGAAGTCATGACACGCATACATCTCAGTCTAAAACAAGACTGCAAGTTTTAATTGCATACATAATTTTTATTAAGTTTAAAAAAATTTTAAATAATGTTTCTGTTCACTAATGTACTATAAATAGACATTGTTTAAGTTCACCATATTTATATATGGAGTTTAGTTCTTTCAAGTAGTGGTTACCATTTTGTTTTGATATAGACCATAGGTTCTCAACCTTTTTCGGCTCATCGCCCCCTTTTACATTTTTTTTCTGCTCATCGCCCCCCAACTTAATTTTAGCAGTAACATTTGTTAATTAAAGGGAGATAATTAACCCGTTTCATTTGAGGTAATATTTCAATTTTTTTTTCTTTTATAAAAAACTAAATGACTTGCATTTATAACTTTGAATTGATATGATAGAACTGTAAAAAATATTATATGAAAATTTTATAAATATTGTATGACTAAAGAATTTACATGAATATTTTGAAGCATTACAATAACTACCCAGTTTGTATGATTACTACGTATCTATACCGCTCAGCTATTGTGGTTAAACGCATTAAAGGACATCTTGGTAATACAAACAGTCCGGTGAATCAACCATTAGACGAGACGGCGCATACCATATTTGCCAAATACTAACCCCTACTTCATCGAAAAGTCATTGTGATTCTTATTTGTTCAATAATATGTATGCCTACTGTTGGGGGGTATCAGATATTTAGAAGCACTTGCGTTTACATCATATTTCATCCAAAAACTAATCGATTCAAATAGCTGAGGTGTTGAAATTTTAGCAGGTACGTTTGTACCGCCCATTTGCCCTTCATCGCCCCCGGGAATGTTATCGCCCCCCCTAAAGCTTCTCATCGCCCCCTGGGGGGCGATATCGCCCCTGTTGAGAACCTATGGTATAGACTGTGCATTATTTTTTATCAAGTTGTTGAGAAAATGTACTTCCGTTTTGATTTTTAATTTTGTGTTTTCTGTGCGTGTGTGTGTATGTACTGTACCCTTGTTTTCACCATATTTTCAGGCTGCCGACTTGTCTGTGTTTGAGACAAATATAAGATTTGTTGGTGGCTTCTTGTCGGCCTACGCCCTAACTGGCGACCAGGTTTGTAGTCTTTTGGAGATTTTTCATCATTTTTTTTTATATAGTGAAAATTGAACTTTGACCCATTGCCAAACTTTATTGTAAGTGTCAGCACAATCATAGAGTAAAAGCCAAACTTTGTGCACTTAAGTTAAAATCCACAAAGGGTGAAAGCCAAACTTTGTGCACTTAAGTTAAAATCCACAAAGGGTGAAAGCCAAAATTTGTGCACTTAAGTTAAAATCCACAAAGGGTGAAAGCCAAACTTTGTGCACTTAAGTTAAAATCCACAAAGGGTGAAAGCCAAACTTTGTGCACTTAAGTTAAAATCCACAAAGGGTGAAAGCCAAACTTTGTGCACTTAAGTTAAAATCCACAAAGGGTGAAAGCCAAACTTTGTGCACTTAAGTTAAAATCCACAAAGGGTGAAAGCCAAACTTTGTGCACTTAAGTTAAAATCCACAAAGGGTGAAAGCCAAACTTTGTGCACTTAAGTTAAAATCCACAAAGGGTGAAAGCCAAACTTTGTGCACTTAAGTTAAAATCCACAAAGGGTGAAAGCCAAACTTTGTGCACTTAAGTTAAAATCCACAAAGGGTACAGTGTGTAAGTGTGGTAACATATTTTCTCTCTTATTTAGATGTTCAAACAGAAAGCTAAGATAATTGCAGACAAACTACTGCCAGCCTTCAACACTCCCACTGGGCTTCCAAATGCTATAGTGAATTTGAAAACGTAAGTTCTCTTTAAAAATTTGTCTGAAGTTATTTTTTCTTCCTTTGTTAGACTATAGTTACACATGTTCCTTACCAACCAAATGTATTAAATGGTTTATGAAGACTGCGGCAAAGATACCCATTCTGTAAAACTTATACTAAAATTATTTTGTTGCTAGAAGACCGATGGTTACATAAATGTATTCCAGCATCAGAAGATCGATGGGGTTTGGTGGGCAGCATGTTCGACTGGCGATCCGAAGGTTCTGGGTTCAAATCGTGGTGCAGGCTAGGATTTTTTTTCCGGGACTTGGGGGTGCCCCTGAGTCTAGCCAGCTCTGATGGGTACCTGACACTAGTTGGGGTAAAGTAAGCCGTGGCCACGGAAAATGGTGAGCACTGCTTCACCAGCCCTATGATCAGTTTGGTCCGAAGGGTACTTTACTTTTATCAAGTAATCTGGTTGAGTCCTGTTGGGAGTGAGGAATATTAGGGTGGTTGTATTCACTAACAATAAAGGAAAAACATTCAGGGTTTAACTTCTGTTGGTTGATGGGATAAACTGCGGAAGTTGAATAGAATTAGTAATTGACAGGTTGGGTGAGGTAGAATTGGTTGGGGTAAGAGTAAGAGAGTAAGAGGCTTTAAAGGAGTTTTGTGTTCACATTTTCCTCCTTTTTTAAAAACACAAATTTCTAGGGGCTCATCCCGGAACTATGGTTGGGCTTCAGGTGGCTGTTCTATTTTGTCTGAGGTTGGATCTATTCACTTGGAATTTGACTACCTTTCATCAATAACCAAAGACAATGTCTACAGAGACAAGGTATTTGTTCCTCCAATTGTGTCTCGCATAAAACACTTTTAATTTTGTGAAGTTTTTACTATATGAATCTTCAGCTGAAAACATAAGTAAACATAAAGCCTTTTGTGGTTTAAAGTGTAAAACTTAATTTAGAAAAATCTCCTTTTGACCATAATGTCTGTCATAGGATGAGGGAATTACAGTTGAAATTTTTGTATAGCCACAGAATAAATGCTTTTTTTGTTTTCATCAACTGATGCCAAGCAGTATTATTCAGAAGCTGAGGATATAACTCCATTGTGTCATACTATCCATCACAACATCACCACCATCACAACAAAACCACCTACTATCTATCACAACATCACCACCATCACAACAAAACCCCCTACTATCTATCACAACATCACCACCATCACAACAAAACCCCCTACTATCTATCACAACATTACCACCATCACAACAAAACCCCCTACTATCTATCACAACATCACCACCATCACAACAACACTACCTACTATCTGTCACAACATTAATGCTTACGTTCTATAATAACACCACCATGTACCACAACAATAGGGTATTCAAGAGCAATGTTCTCAGCAGCCTCTTGTATGGATCTGAATGATGGAAAACTACAAACACCATTGAGAGAAAAGTGGAGGTCCTCCAGACACAAAGCCAGGGATACATCCTCGAGATCTTCTGGCCAAAAACTTTATCTGATGAGGACCAGTGTGAAGTAACAAGAGTAGTCCAGCAAGGAGATGGCTCGTACAACTCTGCAGAATGTCAGCTGGCTCCCTACCCAGGACAGCCCTGAGATGGATCCCCCAGGGAAAAAGGTCGCATGGCTGACCAAAGGAAACATGGAGAAGAATGGTGGAAAAGGACTTGAAGGCTAGAGGCCTGAACTTAAAAACGGAATAGCCCATCAAGCTGCTGCAGACCCAGATAGATAAAGATCTTTGGCTTTCGCCTCAAGCGCCAGCCGGCACTGCTGAAAGGATTTAGTGAGTTAGGGTGTACCACAACAACACCACCTATCTATCTATCACACCAGCACCACAACTGTTGGTGTAATGAATGTAGAGGCAATTAATCAAAGGAAATATTTTTTTTTACATATAGGTGGAATATTTGAACAGTAAGAAAGATAAAAGGAGTTAATATAACTACTGATATAATAAATGAAAACTATAATAAAAGCATGTATTTTTGTGTTTCGTTGAAAAGGTAATGAAAGTGAGAGATTTTCTGAGAGACATTGAAAAACCTGAAGGCTTATATCCAAATTATATTAATCCTTCAACTGGAAAATGGGGACAGAGTAAGTTTATTTACACTTTTCTAGATTATATATTATATATATATATTATTTTCAATTTTTTTTTCTATATATTTTTTCAAGCTTACATGTAGTCTTGTATATTACAAGACCACTGTATCAATAAAACATTCTGTTTCTTTCAGCAGCTCTTATATATTTGTATGTTTTCGGTTTAATTGTCATTTGAGACTTTGAGTTGAGAACATACTTGGATTGCTATGTTGTCATACTCTTTTTTTTTCTTTCTAAAAGGTTAACTTTTTTTCTTCCATGATCAGTGATTCAGATTTATTCTATGCTCTTCATCCAATGCTCTCCGGGTCATTTGAAGAGTTGTTTTTAGATCTCCTGACAAGTTTAAGAAAATTTCTAATAAAGATACCGTAATTTAAATAGCACACTCCATCATTCCATCACATTGCGCATGCTCAGTGCGCTCTCTTTCCACAATTCATTTGCTGATTTTGGGGTGGGGGGAAAGCACTCAAACATCATTCCAAAGAGATAGGTCTCTAAAGTCTTCTTAAAGGACTCTTTTTGTGTCAGAATTCCTCAGTATCTGTGGCAAGCTATTGAATAGTGCAGGTGCTGAAGATTTATAGAGCTTACTCCAAAGGGTGCACGATAGCCAAGCGGCAGTGCTTTCAAAGGTCCTGGGTTCGAATCCTGGTGGGGGCTAGGATTTTTTCCCAGGACTTGAGGGTGCCCTTGAGTCTACCCAGCTCTGATGGGTACCTGATCTTAGTTGGGGTAAAGTAAGGTGGCTGTGCATAGTGCTGGCCATACAATCACCTAGTATGCTGTGGCCACAGAAACTGGCAAACCCTGCTTCACCGGCTTTATGTATCAAATTTGTCTGATGGGATACTCCAAAGTAGTGTTTTTCTTCTGCCTTTGAGTGTACAGCTTTGAAGGTATGAAACCTTATCTATTGATTTTGTTTTTAACATTACAGTTCATGTAAGCATGGGAGCACTTGGAGACAGTTTCTATGAATACCTGCTGAAGGAATGGTTGGTCTCTAACAAGGAGGACACACAGGCTAGGAAAATGTATGATGATGCAATGAGGGTAATGCACTTGTTTAGTTGTCTCTACTGTACTATACTGCCAAATAATGGTTGTTCTCTAACAATGATGCTAGGAAAATGTATGATGATGCAATAAGGGTAATATGTTTATATAAACTAGAACTAGAAGGCAGGTTCACCAGTATGCAATTCATGTATTGAATCAAACAAGATATTTGCTTTGGGAAAATGTGTTTTTAGCAAAAAATTGTTTGATCAAGTGGAAACAATATTTCTCAAGTACGGATGAATTCTGAGGGTAAATGTTCTTGTAAACCAATGCTCATTCTTTATTCTTTTTAGACATTCTGACCAAAGTTAAAGTTGTAAGGCTTTTATTGTTTTATTACCAATCCTAAGGCCTATATTGCTTACCAGATGTAAGGCCTATATTGCTTACCAGATGTAAGGCCTATATTGCTTACCAGATGTAAGGCCTATATTGCTTACCAGATGTAAGGCCTATATTGCTTACCAGATGTAAGGCCTATATTGCTTACCAGATGTAAGGCCTATATTGCTTACCAGATGTAAGGCCTATATTGCTTACCAGATGTAAGGCCTATATTGCTTACCAGATGTAAGGCCTATATTGCTTACCAGATGTAAGGTCTATATTTTTTACTAATCATAAAGCCTTTATTGTTTACCCAATTTTCATTTTAAAAAATGGTTCACTTTATTGAACTTTATTATTTTCATCAGGTGGTTTATGAAAAATTATTGGTCAAGTCCAAAACTGGTTTGTCTTATTTTGCTGAATACAAATCTGGCCGTTTAGAGCACAAGATGGACCACTTGGCTTGTTTCACAGGTCGGTTCTAAATTCATCTTTGTTATAAAGCAGCTCATTTGAACACACTGCCATTCGTGGTGTTTGAAATCTAACCTATTCACCTTTGTTCACCTCCAGCTGGCATGGTTGCACTCGGCGCTGAGGGGTCTGACAATAAAGAGAAATACATCACCATAGGAGCCGAGCTGGCCAATACTTGTCATGAATCATACGTTAGGACAGGTAATAAAGAAAAGCAAACACGTAAAGTAGTAACAATACATAAGGCATTCAATTCTAACTTTGAAATGCAGCACTAGTAACGTTCTATTACAATGCTGAGATAAACATAAAGACACAATGTTTTCTTATCCAATATGCAAGAAAAAATGCATATAAAGTACTCTTTCTTCCTGAGTGGCATCCAAGAATGGAATTGTTTGCCAAACCAGGAAAAGCCTCAAGTCACGATAAATAGCACTACGATCATGCAAATGTTGTGTGATGAATTTAATATTGGCATGGATTATCTTTCCAATCAAATGCATACACATTTTTTTATTGTATAACATTATACATGCTAGGCCTATAATTAAAAGGACAATTTTGTTCTTCTGTTGAAATTAAGAAAGCTTTTATTTTTTATTTTAAAAAATATAAAAAGCCTGGAGAAGTAAATTGGATCAGATAGAGAAGTTGAATCCATGTAGCTTAAAAGATTTTAAAATGCTGTGAAAGACTTTTGACTTAAAAAAAAATTATCTGTGGAAGGTGTAACTTGACTTTGAAGCTCACCTGCATACCTTGTTAACAATAAATTAGTGATAAAATTAAATTTGAGTTATTGCTGGACTAGTATTGATTTTTAAATTAGCTCCATTTGGGACGTCAGCTGTCTAGGAAATTTATGGTATTGATTTAAGTTTTAAAAAAAAAGACAACAATCTTCTTCCGTTGTCCTGTTTGTGTTGTAGACTGAGCACTAGAAAATATGCCACTTGTCAACTGTCGATGTTTTCTTTTTCAATCCTTTAATGGTTCCCTGACATCTTCTTATTGTCCACTGATTTATTTCACAGCCACCAGGCTGGGGCCCGAGTCCTTCCGCTTTGAAGGGGACACCGAGGCCAAGGCCATAAGGCCCAATGAGAAATACTACATCCTGCGTCCCGAGGTTGTGGAAGGATGGTTCTACATGTGGAGGCTGACGAAAGATACAAAATACAGGGATTGGGCCTGGGACATGGTGCAGGTGAGCTTATTGTTTTGTGTGTACACTGATTGATCTAGTTTGAGAACTTAGCCAACCTTTATGGCGCACCACTCTTTTTGTCACCCTCTTATTATTCCTCAAGCAAGCAAGCCATGCTCACTTATCTATTTATGTATATATCTTTCTGTACTTACACACTATTTCTCTCTATTTCTTTTTTTGTGTCTTTTAAAAAAAAAAAAATTCTGTCTCATTTACACTCAGTCTACTGTAAACCTGATCTTGTAAAACTCTAAATGAAGCTCTAAGTCTTGTCATTTCTTGTCACTCTAGGCCTTGGAAAAATACTGCAGGGTGGAGGGAGGCTTCACTGGTCTGAAGGATGTTTACCAGTCCACCCCCCAGCAGGATGATGTCCAGCAAAGTTTTTTCCTGGCCGAGACATTGAAGTATCTCTACCTCATCTTCTCCGAGGACTCTCTGCTGCCGTTGGACAAGTGGGTCTTCAACACAGAGGCTCACCCACTACCTGTCAAGGGAGTTAACCCTGCATCCTCTCAATAATAGTGTACATTTTAAAACTCTATGGTGATACTTGTATATAAATTTAAAAAACATCTTTTAGGGGAGGCGGGGATGAAATAGATTTACGGCATCATAACATGATTTTCTTTTTGTTTCATCGTCATTCCTCAACAGTTATTGATGGGCCATTTTGCTAATCATTTTGTATAACTGGGCACCGCGACTCTTGTGGGAGAGGCGGAGGAACAGGAGTAGTTGAACTCTCTTTTTTTTACAAGCGGGAACGTCCACAAGCTAAACCTTACATAAACTCTTGTGGGAGGCGGCGGAACAGGAGTGGTTGAACTCTCTTTTTTTTACAAGTGGGAACGTCCACAAGCTAAACCTTACATAAACTCTTGTGGGAGGCGGAAGAACAGGAGTGGCTGAACTCTCTTTTTTTTACAAGCGGGAACGTCCACCAGCTAAACCTTACATAAACTCTTGTGGGAGGCGGAGGAACAGGAGTGGTTGAACTCTCTTTTTTTACAAGCGGGAACGCCCACCAGCTAAACCTGATGTACGGGTGTACGTTGGGAATGTTAGTTTCCCCCTTTTGCTGTTTGTTTTGATAATTTTCTTTTTACATAATATATAGGATTCCTCGCCCTGCCCTAATGCACTGAACTACCTTGAAGTAAACCCCCACACTGGTCCATAATGGATCTATTTAAAATACAGAATCATCTTCTTCTTTCTTTTTATTGCACCTTTACTTGTAAGACTTAAAATATCTATATTTCTAAGCATACTCAAGATCATCTATGTCCATCAAACAAAATGTACTCAAATCTCGTTTAAATCCCAAGAGGGAGGTTAGGAGAAAGTTTCGAGTTGTGTCAGCGGGGGGTGAGGTGGGGGCCCGGCTGTCACTGGCTTTTTACATGTTGACTCTCCTCTCATCGTGAAGTGAATGTTTTATTCACACATTTGTGACGGTGGGTGCAGTTTTTTTACATTTTCATAACTATCATTGAGAATAAAATTGTTTAGATATCTCTATATGACTGTTAGTGCCGCCATATCTTTTTTCAAGTAATCTTCTGCGCAGTAGGTGGGCGCATCTGTAACATAATAATAATATGATGCAGATATACCAGGCATTTATTTTACTTTGGACAATTTGATGCTAAATAATGGTCGCAATTCATCATTGTTGCTGCTACTTTAATTCTTGGCTGTTGGTTTAGTTTTTTTTTTTTCAAATTAAAATTTTGAAGTGGTTCATATTTCATCCTATTGATGTCTTGAAATCTGTGATTCTGTTTGGCATTTTTTTGAACATTTATATGTGTGAGTGACCTGCATGACCTAATTAATATTACCATTGAATGGGGGAGATAATTCTGTGTGACTGGATTTTTTTTTTTTTAAAGGCCAGCAACAATCAACTTACAAAAACGTGTTTGTCTCAATGATGGAGTTTCATTCATAGTTTCATTGTCATGTTTTATCATTGGGGTACACATCATTTGTTCACCCAAGGATTAAAAAAATAAAATAAATTTTTATTGCTCAGGTCTCTCTCTCAAATTAAGTCATCATTGACTAGTTTTTATTGGGCATGCGTGTCTTGTTTATAAAATGTAATTTTTTTTTTCAGTCATACTAGGAAAGCTCAAATCTGTAAAAAGAAGAATTTGATAATATACATATACGAAACAAAACGTAGTCAAATATATGAAGTATTTCTGCTAGGTTGTGTAGTTCTGTGTTGTAGACAAAATGTCAAGGATACAGGAATGTTGTATTCATTGAACTATTGATGAACACACAATTGGGCTTTCATAAGTTATACTACACAAACACTACACATTTCATAAGTTATACAACACAAATAACTGCACATTTATGTTTGAGGTGGGGTTTCTTGTAGAGTTTTTTCTTCTGTGTTTTAACATTTTGTGTTTCTTTTTACGATGATACACGAATCAACAACTGAAGAAGATAAATATAGATTAGAATTTTAAAAAATTGTTATGTTCTATGAGAGATTTGAATTAAAAAAAATAATTGTAATGTTCTATGGAGAAATTTGATTAAAAAAAATAATTGTAATGTTCTATGGAGAGATTTGAATAAAAAAAAAATAATTGTAATGTTCTATGGACAGCTTGATTCAATGTTGTTAATAAGGGATCTGGTAAATAAACTCAAAAGTTTATGGTAAATTACTCTAATCATTCTATTTGCTGTACAGACATCTTTGTGTGAGTGTGTGTGTGAGTGCTTTTGTCTAGCTCATTTGCTACTACTGCGACTCAATGCAACATACCCCCCTCCGTACTAATGCGCCCTAAAGCGGCCGCCACGTGTGTTACTAACCTATTGTCGTTTCTTGATTTTTTGCCATGCGTTCTGTTTTTTTTTTAATGCTGCAAGCACGGCTTTTAAAAAGTAGGAATATAGTCTGTTTCGTTAATAAAAACCGGATGTTTTTATCTAGTTTCGTTTTTTTTCGATGCGCGGTCAAAATACGGGTAGTTTTCAGTGGCCTTTCGTCTTGTAATACTTTTTTTTATAGCCTTCGCTTTTAATTTTTTACTTTATTTATTAATAGCTCTATACCTCCAAATATAACATTTAACAACAGTTCTGATAATAAGGATGCTGCAGATATAGACTTAGATGAATTTCCATTACAACTCGATTTTTGGGCTTTATTATACTTTATCGGACTTTGACGGTAGGGCTAGCGAAAATATTTAGTAGCCAAATCATAGGGTCTCAACATTCAGCGAATGATTCTACCGATAATTCGGCATTTTTTATGTATAAAAGTATACATTTCCAGAAAGCTAAGATATTTATCTATTTTATGATGTAATTTTTATTCACTTTGGGGAATATTTAGTCAATGAAAAAAAATATTAAAAAATAATTTACTAAATTTAATTCGGAGTTCCTTCCCTTTGGCTAGTACTTTCCCGGGTGTCTTTGGAAACTAGGTTAGTAGCAAATGAGCTAGATGATGGACTATCTAGTAACACACTCACTGCAGTCATATTTTTTCTTGTTATCACATGTATGTTTGAAATACTTGTTATGAATGCATTATAGCATTTCTTTTTCTGTTTTTATATTTCTTCCATGATTTCCAATTATTTTTGTTTGGTTTAATATTTTAATGTTTTCAAAACATTTTTGTGATGGATAGAGAGAGAGTGAAAGATTTATTTATTTCTATATTTTTCCTTATAACATTGTAGAAAAGATACTTTTTTTTTAACAGTACAAATTTTAGTAAATTATTGTTTTCTTTTTTAGTTACAGTTTACCATAGAAAACATTTAACTTATCTTCAATGATTTATTAGTTCTGCTAAAAACATTACAATGAAAAAAAAGGTTAGTACTGCGGTCTAAACTTACTAGATTATGTTTTAAAGTTTTCACTAGTGAATATTTCATTTGTGAATCTATCTTTGTTTGCATTCGATAAGAAAGAAAGAATGAACTGCAGATCTGCTGATAAGGCTCGTGTTGGGAGATTTTTTTTTATAATCGTTGACAGTATATTCAATTGATGTTGGGAAAAGTTTGCTTGTAAAATGACTTGCTTTGTGGAAATTGTACTTGTGTGTGTTTCGTGTGTCTGCATGTAAATGTAAATCTGAATAGTTTCTGGATGAAGTCAGTTGAATGTGTGTTTGACATCCTCAGCTGATTGAATAACAAGATATGAAGATATCTTTTTGTAATAATCAGTGGATTAAATGTGGAAGTGTTGATGAACGATAGCTTGTGTCCAGCCATTGTTTGTTGGCTTGTGTCCAGCCATTGTTTGTTGGCTTGTGTCCAGCCATTGTTTGTTGGCTTGTGTCCAGTGCATTTTCCTTTGCTAATCTTTGGTGCGGTTTCAAGAGGTGAAATGAAAAGTGTAGAAATTGTAAACAGCTATGCCAGTGGAGCAAAACTTGTTTCATTTAGAAAAGGGAGGAAACTTTGACAATGAATTTTTTTTTGGTGTCCAAATTGTGTAGTTTCTTTCTAGTGTAAACACCACAGAATTTATTGCTCGCTGGTCATTAAAAAAATAGAAAGACATTTTTTCATGCAAACATTGTAAGTTTAAAGGGCTCTAGTTTCATTGCATAAGCAAGTCATTGCGTGGCCAGTTCAATGCTTGGCTAACTTTACTTTCCCCAAATAAATGTCAGGTTTAGCATCAGAGCTGAGAAATCTCTAGGGGGAAGGGGGGGGGGCATCCTAAATACTGGAATAAAAATCCAGGGTGGAACTGGAGATCTTTGTACTGGCATCCCCATGGCTCTGGAGCTAGACCATCAAGCCCTAGGGTGGTTACCATGGATACCATTAAGTTTGTTTTCTAATCATATATTTCTGATTGTTGTGACTGTAGATGTTGGAAGGGATATATTTTATGTTAATTTTCAGCTTTATGTTGTTTTTTTTAAATATTTTTTATTCTGACTGAGAAAACAATAATTATAATGGGTATAAATCTTTGGAACATATTTCAATAGTTTGTGCAATCATTTTCATAATCATTTTATCTTGTTGTTTCATTTTCATTTGTTGATATTTATATTTCATTTAAATCAAAAGTAATTGGTAATTATATAAATACAGTTTAGTTTACAGAAAAAAAGTTAAATATATTTCTTGAAGTTTCTACTTTTAGTAAAACATCTTTCTTCAATTGAATTCAGGATACTTTTAATTTCTTAAGCTGGTCTTTCTATTTTCTCTAGACAGTACATTGGGGCGTGTGACTGCACTATGTAACTGTATGGAAACATTTCTTTAAAAAAAAATTTTTTAAGACATGAATTATGTAAACTATTGGATGAACCTTTTCTCTGCAAACAGAAATGTCTTTAAACTATACAACAGCAATCAATATGTGGCTTAATATTTCTGTCATTGGTTGAACATTTGACTCAGGGTTCATATAGGTAGAGAGAGTTTTAAAAAAAAAGTGAATAGATTTTTGCTATAATAGACAAAGCAGCAGTTTTTATTTTAAAAAAAATACATGTGGTTAAAGGAGTAATTCATGCATGAATTTTTTTTTTTTGTGGAACTATTTCCAGAGTTGTTTCTACAAGTTCTGAAAAACAACCACAAATAAATTGTCAATTCAGACAGGGAATATTCATTGCCTAATAACATTAAGATATTTAACATGTACCAATATATATGTTTTATATGGGAATTTTCTATTAACATATGATAAATAAGGTAAATTTTGAAATGACTTTTTAAGAGAAAGTTTCCTCAGGTGAAAGTGTAGGTCTTAGTGATTTAAACCTTTGCAAACTTATTTTGAATTCTTGATGAAATTGTTTTAGAAGTGTATTTTTTTAAAAAGAACTCACTGTGAGGGAAAAACTATGTACCTCATCTATATTACTGCTACACGTATTGATGTTTTTCTTCTTCTGCTTCTTAAATGCTTTAAATATTTATTAATAAATTGATAATTGTAAGTGAAGTTTGTGTAGAAAATAATCATCTTTTTTTTTTTTCATTTTGTTTGTTATTTGCTTAATCAGACAGAAATTTACATTTTTCCTTCATATTATATACTTTGTGTGAAGTATTTCCAGTTGTTTTCAGCACCAATTTGTTATAATCACTATGTTATTGATACTATCATTTCATGAAAAATATTAAAAGTCCATTTTATTGCATCTGTCCTTATCAGTGTATTATATACATTTTAGAACTGTCACCAACGGGATATGCGATATACAAGCATCATCATTATTATTATTTATTAGTTTGAAATAATTCCCTAATTGCATCTACAAAAACTTTACTTATTCCTCCAAGACTAGATTTTTCAGTTTCCTGGAATCTGCAATTTTTTTCCAGACAATATTAAACATTCATCTAGAGTGGCACAGTGGCACCACGTTTGGTCGGCGTACCGAAGGTCCTGGGTTTGAATACTGGTGTAGGCTAGGATTTGTTCCCAGGTCTGCAGGGTGTCCCAGAGTTTACCCAGCTCTGATGGGTACCCGACTTTAGTTGGGGTAAAGTAAAGGCAGCTGGGCATTGTACTGGCCACACAATCCCCCTGGTATGTCCTGGCCACAGAAACTGGTGAACGCTGCTTCATTGGCCCTATGGATCAGTTTGGTCCAACATGATACTTTACTTACTATTTATTTAAATAAGACTAGTCTCATACTTATATAGTCTAGACTTCTGTAATACTAAACAGGAAAAAAAAATGCTGATATTTATTTCATCATGGCTTTATTTTATTGCTGCTAATTTATATATACATTGTTCTATATAAGAACATAATGTCAAATTGAATGTGGACGAGAGATGAGATTTTCTTATTATTGTTCATTCTGGATAGACATTAAAAAGTCTGCTCCCAGTGGACCCAAGACCTACAGCAAAACATCATGCCCATGGACATGAAAAGTAAAAACAATATTGACATAATGGCAGAATCTTTAGAAATCTCTCTATATAAAACAACAACTCTGGTTAAACACAATTAGTAATAGCCATGTAGGGGATTTATTTATTGTTCACTTTCACTTGCCATATTGTCATCAAGTTTTCACTGGGTCATATGTAATATATACATTAAGTTATTGATATTTTTTTTTGCACATGAATGAATAGCTACACATTTTATATAATGAATTAGCAAAGGAACAAAATATACAACTTTTGTTTTTTGACACACAGCAAAATAAAGCTTTTAATAACATACTCAAATATAAATAATAATTAACAGTAAATAATTGAACGAATTGAATTGAAATATAGCTTAGATTTAAAAAAAATGTGTAAATAGGATCTTATAGCAACAATAAAAAGCCAAACAAAAGAAAATGAAAGTAGAAGTAGAAATTTTATTTCATGGTTTTATTTTCTTCAACTGCTTGTTTTAATTTTATGCTAATTATGATGGAGAAAAAAACAGAGGAGGAAAATGTATTTATATATATTGATACCGAATCTAAACCCTTAACCAAAATTTTCTTTCAGTTGCTTTAACTGTGGGACTAAGAATTAAATGCTAAAAACTATCATGCTGGAATGCGCCATTATCAATTTATGAACAATTCAGATGCACCGCCAACTGCTAGCCATAAAAAATAAATGTTCAGATTTACTGCTTCTAAATTTACTATTGCACCGGCTTGCCTCTTGAGGATTGCCAGAGGGCGTCGAGATAAGTGGCATACAATAGTTCAACAGTCAATCAATGGTGGCCCAACGACCCTCACACACTTTCAATGATAGCAGAAAAAGAAAGAGACAACTAAAACTTAAATTTAAAATAAAAAAATTAATTACATTTAGTACAAAAACCCTGGAACACAAAGTAATGTGGCTTGTGTTAACTGGCATTCAAATTACTTTGACAAAAAAAATGTCCCTTGTTTAATGTAAAATGGGGAGTTTCCCTTAAATTATCTGATAACATCGACACATGCTATAATAACATAACAAGCATTTACTTATATTTAAAACAAAAAAAAAATGGTTACATCATCTTCCAATGTTTTACAATATCACATAATGAAAGCATCACAGAATGAAATAGTTTTTGAACAAAGCAAAACAGATTCTGACTGAGTGACTGAGCAGTCAATTTCAAAATAGTCCTTTTACAAGAGTAAGCTCAAATTTAAAAAAGAAAACAAGAATCTGATAGAGATGATGAAATACACATTTTCAATTAATCTAATCCTGAAACCCATGGTTCTATGCATATGATGAAATACACATTTTCAATTAATCTAATCCTGAAACCCATGGTTCTATGCATATAGGAAATAATTATGAATAATAACCCCTTTTCTGGCAAAGAACAAAACTGACAAAAGACCATACATAATATTCTGAATGTCACAGAGTAGACATATATAATATTCTGAATGTCACAGAGTAGACATATATAACATTCTGAATGTCACAGAGTAGACATGTATAATATTCTGAATGTCACAGAGTAGACATGTATAATATTCTGAATGTCACAGAGTAGACATGTATAATATTCTGAATGTCACAGAGTAGACATGTATAATATTCTGAATGTCACAGAGTAGACATGTATAATATTCTGAATGTCACAGAGTAGACATGTATAATATTCTGAATGTCACAGAGTAGACATGTATAATATTCTGAATGTCACAGAGTAGACATGTATAATATTCTGAATGTCACAGAGTAGACATGTATAATATTCTGAATGTCACAGAGTAGACATGTATAATATTCTGAATGTCACAGAGTAGACATGTATAATATTCTGAATGTCACAGAGTAGACATGTATAATATTCTGAATGTCACAGAGTAGACATGTATAATATTCTGAATGTCACAGAGTAGACATGTATAATATTCTGAATGTCACAGAGTAGACATGTATAATATTCTGAATGTCACAGAGTAGACATGTATAATATTCTGAATGTCACAGAGTAGACATGTATAATATTCTGAATGTCACAGAGTAGACATATATAATATTCTGAATGTCACAGAGTAGACATGTATAATATTCTGAATGTCACAGAGTAGACATATATAATATTCTGAATGTCACAGAGTAGATAGACATGTATAGCTGCTAGATTTTATTGTCCTCACTCTTCTAACCAATTTTGACAAAAATGGAAACTAAAAGAAAAGGTCATATTTGGCATTAGATAATAAATAGGTTTTATTATATATAAGGCTGGCTGGGGGCTGGAAGCACAACGCAGACCACATGATTGGATGATACATATTTTAAATTGTTTATTTAAACACACTCTCTCAGACTAAAAGTAGGGTTCAAAGATCTTCACAGCCACACATACAACTTTCCTTTACCATTGAAAGAACTCAAATATTGAAGACTTCAAATTGAATGAGAAAATCAAATAAAATTTTTTAAGACTAACTGAACAGGTTTTTTTTATGTCAAACTTGCAAATTATTTTAATATACGGTTTGTATTCAGTATCCGAATGCTAATAAAATCTTTTATACCAAATATTAAACACAACTTTCACATAATTAATTCAATATTAGCACTTAAATGTGTTTTTGGGGTGAAAATATCCAAATCTCATAGCCATTTGAGATGTTTAATTTCTGGCAACAAAGGGGCCGTAGCATCATTAATTGGCAATTTGTGTAGGAAAAATTCATATTGCCAAGTTTTGAACCTATACTATTTTGTCTCTGTTGCCACATATTTTGTTTAATCATTACCCAGTTTATTATTTTTTTAATCATTACCCAGTTTATTATTTTGAACAAAATGGTTAAATATGTGTAATTGTGGGTCATGCTTTGCTTATTGTGTTCCCCTTCAAAATGTCATTTTGGTATGAGGATATTCAAAATCTAATCACTTTGAGAAAAAAAAAACTCTTCAGTTGGCCTTTAAGAAAAGCTCCTTTAAAGAAGTCAATGCTGGCCAATAAGTAAAACTATACAAGATAAATCAATAACGTGACTGAAGCCTCGCTAGATTCAACATAAAATAACTACAATTATAGTAATGGAATCGATAAAGATCATTTTGTATAACAATTACACAAAGCAAATCAATAAACTAAAACTGAAAAAAAAAGTTAGGAAGAAGCAGGCTACATTTGAAAAATATAAAATTCCTGACCAAATAATGTACCAGTAAGCAATAATTTAAGAATACAGGACTGCAAAAAAAAAAAAAAGAAATATTTATAATTATATAATAAACAATAAAAACCTTCACCTAGCAACTTGAAGTTACAATAAAGCAAAGAAACAAATAAAAATGTCATAGTTAATGACTTCATATAGTATTATGGATGGATAAAATGCAGAAATGCAGGCCCATAAAAGGCTCTAAGGTATCTTTATATAAGTTTTAAAATAATACTAGACTCAATGCCAGCAATATCGGACCTGATGCGGTGTGACAAATTGGTCACTGCAGTTTAGACATAACATTTGACTTAATTCTCATGTCGTCCTGGCGCTATTGAATAGAACAAAACATGGGGGACACAAAAAAGAATGCCTGCAGTTTTTTCAAAGTTTAAATGACCAGATAAAAATGACCAAACATGTCAGTTTGATACATTCAATACAGAGATGCTACATTGTATACATCTCCATCGTAGAGTGGCTAAGTAGTGGCTGACATATATATTATTGCACTTCTTTTCAATACTGCAGAGTCCTAGACAACTTATCTATAATAATCCATTTCTATAAAATTCAAAAAAATAATTCTAAAAGATAGAATTTATAAAAATGAATTTGAAAGTAACGTAGAAACTAAATATTATTGGCCGAATAGTTTACAGCAGGGAAGGGGTGTATCTGATAATGTGGGAACTCAATATTATTGGCCGAATAGTTTACAGCAGGGAAGGGAACGTGGGAACTCAATATTATTGGCCGAATAGTTTACAGCAAGGAGGGGGTGTATCAGATAACGTGGGAACTCAATATTATTGGCCGAATAGTTTACAGCAGGGAAGGGCTGTATCAGATAACGTGGGAACTCAATATTATTGGCCGAATAGTTTACAGCAGGGAAGGGCTGTATCAGATAAAGCACAAATTCTATCAACTAATAAAGTAGGTTCTCTCTCAAGTGTACGCAGTGCTGGATTCAACCAAAGCCTATTAAGGCAGAGGCTGTATCATAAAAAAGTACCTGAGCAATACAAATTAATAATAATCTGGTCATGCGCATAGTCTTGCTAGGAAAATAGTCTGACATGCAGACATGGGTCAGTGGCGTTTCTCAGATCTTGACCACCAGGTGATCAGATTTTTAAATGCTGCAGAAACAACTACTTTTGGCATATATCAAAAGTCTCAGTGACTCTTGTATACATTTTTTTTTTAGTTCTGCAAAATAAGTAATTCTTGGCTTCCATCTTTGAAAAATGAAATAGTGAATTAGTTCATCAATATATATAACATCCAGACCAGAAGATAGTTTGTCCAAGGTTAATTCTGGCCAAATACAAAATTTGACAAGGTAAACTTGTTACATCAGGTAACATAACTCAAGTCTTGCAGTGAACCAAACTCTATGTAAAACTAAAACATTTATGACAAAAAAAGTCAGTCCAGATTGGACTGAATTGTGAGAAATGGAATGCATGTCAAAGCAATCGTTCATGTCAACGTATTTCTGGAAATATTTAATTCAAACAATTTACAAATATGTCAAGTAAAATATATATTTAAAAAAACAAATACAGAAAAATTAAAACAATCTAGTTTTTAAAATTAAAATCTGAAATACAGAGAAAGAAAAACCAAATGGAAAAAAAACTTTCATATTGTTTGAAATAAGTATATCAAGTTTGGAATAAATGTAGCAGAAAAAAAGACAAATTTGTGTTAAACTTCAATGAATAAGTTATATTGAAAGTTGTTTATTAAAAAAGTTATCTTGCTGCCACTTCATCACAGTACTAATATTTTATGAACACATTTGAAGATTTTTTTCTTTTAAACAACAATCTTCTAATTTATGATTTTATTAATTACCCTAGCAGAAATAGTTATGACAAAAATATTAATCAATTCAAATCATGAATCAATTTGTAATCTAAAGCTAAATCTTTCTTTGTTTTGGGGGGGGGGGGGGGGTCGTGGTAACGAGGTGTAATGTCAAGGCTTATTAAAACAAAAAATGAATGGAATAGTAAAAGAGCTGGAATACATGAGCTCATTTTGACAATTATGTTTTGGGAGAAAGATCAGAAATTAACTTTCACACAATGAATTATTTATTAGAAAAAAAAGGTTGTTGCAAACAAAATAATGTTTCAATCAATTGAAATCTGAAAATGTCTCCCATATAACCAACAATTTTTACTGGATTCTTTTTACCTTTGACCTTTCAGGTCAATTCAATAAAGCCACAAAATAAATAAATAGAACTTATGTACAGGCAATCTTGTTTCTTTTTTCAAAACAATATACACGTCTTGTGGCTTACATACACTTCTAGTAGGCAGGCATAAATACACTTTTAGTCGGCAGGCATACATACACTTCTAGTAGGCAGGCATAAATACACTTTTAGTCGGCAGGCATACACACACTTCTTGTAGGCAGGCATACTCTAGTAGGCAGGCATATTGATCTCGTAGTCAGACATACACTTCTTGTAGGCAGTCATACAATTCTAGTTGGCAGGCATAGACCGTGTTAGTTATCCGTATGTTTGAGCCAAGGCAAAATATTTACAACCCATTAACCGAATCATGAAATATTGCTTCATTACAAATGTCTCTGTGCTTGCAAGAAACAGCTATGGAATTTTGTTAATTTGGTTTCCTTCTTTCTCTCATCCCTTCCTTAGGTTTAACTTCAGCTCAGAGGCTCCAAGAAGTCAATCTCCAGCAAGTGCTCTAGATATGCCCTGTTGGACAATGCCGGCGGAGAAGTGTCATCTTTCTCACCCTTGTGGCCATAGGGCGCAGACTTGGCGGGGTGCTGCCTGTCCGGGGCAGAGCTAGCCGCCTTGCCGGCGTGGCCTGGGGAATGGCAGACTGTGTGGAAGAAAGACTGGAGGTCTGCCAGCGAGTGCAGCTTGTGCATGGTGAGCAGCGGGTGGCCTGGTTCTGATTTGATCACAGATGGTTTCTTCTTCATCTATGAAAGGGAAAGAAGATTTGATAACACAAAGGGAAATTAAGTTTCTAGCAATAAGTGCATGTTGTATAATAAAATTTGATTAGGTGAGTGTTTTAACTAACTAGCCCACTTTACCCAACTACTAGCCAGATTCACAAAACTACTAGCTGGAGTCTAGCCCAATTTTAAAATTTACTATACCAATTTTAACATTGACTAGCCCAATTTTTCACATTCATTAGCCCAATTCATTAACATGTAAAAGCTCTGTTGTATTAATGTCAATGTATAAAATATCAAAATTACAGTCAAACATTTTCAGGTTCATAGGACTACGACTGGGGGCTTGGATTAGTTCTAACTGTAGTTAACTATTTTGCAACTACAGTTGCTGTGCATCCTGCTGGTAGACATCTATGGTCGCCGATACAGGTTTGTTTTCCTTCTGATAGCCATGCGAGTTTTTAAACCTTTTTAAACTCTGACCCCCCAAAAAAAGCGATAGTGATGCTGTTTTTTTTACACGTTGGTTTGAATTAAACTTCATCTATTTATATTTTAACTTAGTTATTTTACTGCACATTTTTAATAATATTTTTTGTTTTTGTTCAATATACAGTTATGCAACTTGGCTTATGGATTGGGAAGTAATAGGCTGGCAACTTCTTGAGGGTTTAAAGGGTTAAAATGTATTAAACAGATAGTGAGCTCACCCTGTTGTTCAACAGCCTAGACAGGCGAATGATATGAGGAGTAAATAGCGGGTTGGGCCGCCAGCCAGATTCATCCAATTCATCATCCATCGGATACTCCTCCTCTCCTGCTGTACCAACAAAAGCCCAACGATACCTAATAGAGAAAGAATTTAAAAAAAAAAGTTTTTACCATACCACCTTCTCGCCATGCAGCTAATTCCAAATCTCATTTTTGTTTAAATATGTAAATAATCAAACTAAAAAATGGATCCAATTATTTTTGTCTTCCTTATGCCGCGATAAACAAGAACCCTTAAAGAATACTTGATTTTTTATGGTTTTAATTGATACTTTAATAATTCTATCGTATAACAAGATCTTAATTATTTGATATTGTAATACAGGTGTAAATTTGGTTACAGGAATTCCTGATATTTACAGGCACTTCAACACAGTACTAATATTTTACAGACGAATTATGAAGATTGAAAAATTTTACACAACAATCTTAAAATGTATGGTTTTCTTAATTATTGTATCAAAAAATGGTTTGACAAAAATTCTTATAAGTTTAACAGATGTTCCTTCTAGATAGCAGATTATTACGTCCACTAGGCCCAAAACTCCTGCAGGGTGGCAGGGATCGGCGGGCTGCATGGCTAGAGCCCGGGCTGTCGTGGTTGACAGTCTGGTGAACTAACCCCTGGACCAGCCGGCCTCACAATTCAATTCATTGATCAGCTTCAGTTTGTTATGCAATGCCATTATAACATCCAGGGTTCTCACATTTTTTCTGAAAAAATAATTATTCCAGGCTGTTTCCAGACTATTTCAAGGCTATAAGAGCCAAATACCAGGCTGCTGGAACGTTATTTGGAAAATGGTCACACGCCTCCTCTCCCTAAATATTGCGGGAATGAGGTATTAATCTAAGGCTCGGTCAGTGGGCGTTTATGGCGTATAAAAATTGGATTGGCGCTTTTTGTCTGATCTTGATTTTTATAATAAATTTAGATATAAATATAGATTTAGATAAATTTCCAGGCTGACAGGCTATTTTTCCAGGCTAAAATGTCAATATTCAAGGTTGTCCAGGCCTTGATTTTTTTCTTTGAAACTTTTCCATACTTTCCAGTCTGTGTGTCTGAACCCTGAACATCATGACACTATTTGTTTCCTATCAAAATGCTATTAGAAAAGAACAAAAAAACAAATTGATACTAACAATTGAAACTGTGGCACCTGGTCGGCCGGCATGGCTATGCACATGTCCAGCAGCTTGCACACACTCAGGTACAGCTGCAGCCAGGCCGGGTTGTTGTGAGCGTTCAGGCCGTTCCCCAGGTGGGCCCAGCTCGAGTCCAGAGCAGCGATCCTTTGAATCTGTGTCCTGCACCAAGCAAAAATAACAAACACTTCACGTAACTGTTTAAAACACTAGAAGCTAAATTCAACATAATATTTCTGTGAATTACATCATTTACGCTTATTAAACAATTATTATTTTTATTTAAAAATAAAAAGATTATTTTGTTGAAACAGGATTATTTTTTAATTACATTAATGTCTCTAATTTAAAAATATTTTTCAGTGACTAACTAATTCTACAGATATCATTTATTAACAGAATTATTCTTTAGTTATCTCAACAAGAATGGAAAATAAATCTAGGAATGATTGCTGGGGCTTTCTTTAAAAAAATTAAAAGCTTTGACTGCGGTGGACTGTAAAACTATGAAGTATTAGCAGTTAAATCTAAGTGTTTTGGAAAAAAAAAAGCTACATACATTACATACAGACTATGAAGTTAAATGTCAACATGAACATGATGCCAGATGTCATTCAGACACAATACATTCATTACACAGTGACATGCTCAAGTTGATTTGCTTTTTTTTACTTATAAAACTCTATTAACAATTCATGCTATTGACAAGTAACAGTGTAAGTATCAAGTGCTCTTCATAAACTAGAAATATTATTGTTATAAAATGTAAGCTTTTATCTGAATTTGTGGTAGTGCCACTACTTTGTGAAAATAAAAAAGTGTTATAAAGTGAATGCAATATAAAATGTAACATTCCTTAAACACGCCTTTTATTTAAAGCAGTTTTAAAAAAAAAACACTCCTTAGTTTGAAATTCTTAATTATTTCTAATATTTTATTTGAACAAAAAATAAAAAAGAACACAAAAGGATTCAAAATGAACAACAAATTAAGACAAAGAAAAAATGCCCATAAAGTTTGAAAAACTTAGATAATAACCAAAAAAACACAAAACATCTGAACAGAAAAGTTTGAAAAACTTAGATAATAACCAAAAAATCACAACACATCTGAACAGAAAAGTTTGAAGGAAAAATAACAACAGAATACAATGAAATGTCAAAGTTAAAGAAAGTCGAAACCAAAAAAAAGTTATCTTTGCTGTAATAAGACAGCTCAGCCTCTAAGAATATTATAAGCAGAAGTGTAACGGGATTTCATGAGGATTACAGCAAGACAGAAGCTAAAGACATTTTTGGTTTTACCAGAGCTGGTACTAATAAAATCCCAGATACTAAAAAAATCTCTTATTCTTTATCGCTCCCCGTGGAGCATAAGGCATCAACAAAGTTCCGCCAAGCCTCCCTATCCTGGTCGAGCTATCTGATTTCACGCCATGTTCTAATATAATACACACAACTGACAGTAGACTTGAAAGGATTTAGAATACTCTTAGCTACTTCATACTGAATGGGTAAAGAGCTATGTTTACCCTAGAATCTGTTAAACAAATATTTAAAATCAAATCACAAAAAAAAAAAACCACAACTATAAAATGCTAACTAGAAACAAAATCACACAGAAAGACATAACTCACTAGCTTAGTTAGTGCAGGGGTCACAACTATATTATAATTTATAGACTAGCTAGAGAATACTTAAACTAAGAATTTGGAAAAAAACAAAAACACGAACAATTTACTTTTATATCAAACGATAGATAAAATAAAGAGCTAAACTATATATTTACAGAGATATTTGATTTTCTTTTTTAAGTCTAAGTTTCATTAAGTTCATGTAAGTACACAATTAAGTACAGAAACATACAAAATGACTGCAATTTAATTAAAGTTAATGTTTGTAAACTTTTATTTACCCAATGAAAACGAAAGCATTAAGCTTTAACATCTTCTTAAATTGGGGGCCACCAAATCAGCCAATGGGTGAGAGGGTTGTATAAGCCTGCCTATTATACAATGGTAGAGATGTCTGCACTTTTCAGATTCACTATGAACTGAACTATAGAGATGTAGATTCTATCTTTCCTTCCCAGTAGAAATTTAGGCATAGAATGGGTTGTCTAATCTAGCTTAAAATGCTTATCAAAACTTTGACTATATATATATGGTATACATATTAAGGATTTTAAACAAAAAATCAGAAACCTGATTAGCGGTTTCAAAATCAAAAACTGGTTTTAAAATTTTAATAGCAATCATCGGTTTAGTTGGCAGGTAATCATTTACATGTGGTGTGCTCACAATTTTATTGGTTCTTAAGGAAAGATTTTTGAAGAACCATTTAGTGATTCACACAAAAGAAATATCATTACATGCCTTGCATATACTAATTACCGTAGACTTCAAGATTGTTTTTTTTTCCAATCTCAATGCAAGACCATATTTGGCATACTTGGCCTATGATATCACAGTAGGGATTCTTTGACCAGTCACTGACCAGTGTGAAGGTCAAAACTAACAATAGCTTTAAATCAGGATGTTTAAAAAAAAACACCTAAAAAAAAACACCCAGATATTAACATCCTTAATAAGTCTGTAAATTATAAGATAAATTATAATCCACCCAACTTAAAAACATAATCAAGAACTAAAAAAGGAATATAATTAAAACTTAGGATGTTTAAAAAGCCACAAAAAGACAGATGCAAGAAACACAATCACACAAACAAAGCCACTTATATATATTATATATAATATTTCTTTGACAGCTGTTTTAAAACTATTTTAACAGCAAAGAACTAAGCTACAGCTGTGCCTTAATGTTTGCTCACTGTGTTACTGATGTAAAGAGTGAAAGTGCAGAAGCAAAGGCTCAGTTTTCATATTGCTAGAAACTGTTGTTATTTTTTATAAGTGTTTTCAGTTAATATATAACAAATTTAAACAAAAAAGGTGCTACATACTTATAAATATTTATATAGAAATAAAAGAAAACAAAAACTTCTATTCAAAATATTAGGATAATATATGTGTGTTTTTTTTATTTATTTATACTAACTTTTTGATATAATATTAAAATGCTACATATTAAATTAGTTTTAAGTTTATATTTAAAAAAATATTTAAAGTTTTAAATAATAAATTTAATTATTTTATGTTCAACAAATGTAAACAATTGCAGCCCTTGGCAACAACAAATATATAGTAAAACAATGACAACAATATATACATGGTCTATTAATATGACAAGTACCTGCTGCGTGTCCTGAGGTATTCACTAGAGTTACAAAAAGTTATAACAACAATATCAATATTTGTTTGTGTGTCAACAAGGTGGCTCATATTAAAATACAAGAATATTTAACCAAAATGTAATGCATATCATAGTAATTGAAAACATTCAGGAATTGTGTCGCAACGTTCATACACATTTCCATAACAGTAAAAAAAATAAAAAATTATGGCTTCAAGATCTTGTTTCTTAACTTTTTTTTAATAGTAAGTTATAGCAATCAAATAAAAAAAATTGGCAGAATAGGGAAATTGGTTAGCTAGTTGTTTACGGCTGTGTGTTCATTGTATTCTACATAGACATGTATGAATGGTGCAATATGCCTATGAGAAACTAACATTCAAGAGTTAGTGGGTGTTAGCGTCAAACCAAAGATTAATTCACAAATCAACTATCCCTCATGGAGCAAGACCATCCAGTTGTAAACAAAAAACAAACATAGTCATCTCACCACTTGTTAAGTCTGTTCCTTTTTTATTTGTAAAAAATACAAAACATGGAGCTAAACATTCAATAACATTTGACCTTTGTGTTCAAATAACAAAATACAAGCAGCAACGTTATTCATTAGAACTAGAGGTATTGCTACAGAGAATAGAAAATGTTTCATCTCTAAAACAATTGTTTAAAAAAAATTAACTGATTACTGAAGCCTTAGAGTAGAAGCCATAAACAAATCTTGCAGAGTCATTTATCTGACAGTAAACTTTATGGTTTACCATTCAATGATAAATTTTTGTTCTGTAAAATTTAAAATCCCCCAAGAACTAGTTGGTTATTTAGACACCAGAAATAAGTAAATGCCACAGGCCTCTCTCAAATCATAGAGTTTGGTCTTCTAGGTACAAGGCATACATAGTAGAACTGAATAAAGAAAAAGGGTTTTTTAGAAGAATTGTGTGTGTGACAACCACCAGCATGCAATAATGACTTTTGTATTTCTAATGACATTTCTCTTTATATGTGCAATGTCATCCGTTGCAAGTATTGCACACATAAAATCAATTCAACAATCAAACATATGAGTTCAGTAAATTGCTCAATAAAAGCTGCAGACATGGGAAAAAATGCACTTGTTTCTTACATCTATTTTGTTTTGGTGGCAAGTTGAATTTAGTAAATGCAAACTATTATTTCTTTCCACTTATTAAACAACTAGATCTACACTTTTAGTTAAATTCACTTACATGAAAATAAAACGTAACTTTCGTAATAGTAAACCAGGAAAAAAAAAAACAAAACAAAAATAACCAAACAGGCAAAGTATAAAAAGTATAATTGCAAGTTATATCTTATAATATTCCAAGCAAAACTAAGCATAATTTGTTTACAAGAAAATCATATATAAATATAATGAAATTAATCAGTACTTAACAGAGACTTTTAGACATTAGGATAAAGTAACATTACTAGCTTGACAATGGAGCCAAATTAATATTCAGAATGAAAAAATGAAAATTCAAAACACAAGCAGGCATGTCATAGCAGAAGTAAGAGTGGCCAGATTTTTCTTTCAATTTCTCATTGCAAGCCTAATGCAAAAAAAAAAAATGCAACGAACATAATATTTCTCTCTGTTCTGAAAGTCTAGAATTCAAAATCAAAACCAAACTAATTCCTTCACCCCCAATGTATATTCCATGTTCAAGATGCTGCAGACTTGAAAATAAAAATCTTTAGTTTTAAAACAAAAAAGTTAAAAAAAAAAAGAGAAGCTGTTAATCTCACCCTTCTTCCCTTTCACTTTGGCTTGAAAATAACAACAAAATCAATTACAGGAGAAAGAAGTGAAACAAGTTAGCTGGGTTAGTTGGCTTATAAACAACAGAAAAATAGAAGAACAACAGCAAGCTATTATATACTAGTCATCTGAGAACCAATTAGAACACATTTTGCATTGAGACCTCAACATGGCATCGGATAGTGTATAAACAAAAGCTTAGTATAGGCAGACAGACGGTAAAATACTAATTAAATTAGGTGAATTAATTGTTAGGACAAATATT
The DNA here is from genome assembly GCA_949126835.1 of Anisus vortex. Classification (NCBI taxonomy): domain Eukaryota; kingdom Metazoa; phylum Mollusca; class Gastropoda; family Planorbidae; genus Anisus; species Anisus vortex. Next base: position 40,884,807 of record OX421497.1, on the reverse strand, counting down.
AATTTTATTTCTTATGCATAATGCACATAACGGAAGCACTAGTAAAGCCTTTTTGGTAATTCAAAATTCTCATTGTTTGGAATGAAACAGAAACCAAATATGTGATGCAACCTCACGGAATGGTACTGAATTAGGCAAAAATAAGATATTTAGTTTTATGAGTTAAAAAAAAGCTAATACATTTATCTCTAAATTGGTGAAAAAAATCTCTAAAATTAATTAATTAGTTCAAAAGTTATTCAAAATTACACAAGTAACGGTAAGGAAATTTGTTTTCGACAAAAAAATTAAAAAGAAACCAGTACCGATTTTTTACAATTAAGATACTCTATATGAAATGTCTTTGATGTTTTTGACCCCAGGTTCAATATTACTGGAGGTAGAGATAGATCTGTTTACAGAAACAACTGTTATTATTTTTAACAGTTAATATAAACAAGTATTAAATATTTCCATAATGAATAAATATTAACCAATCACCATGAAATATAGCCAACACAATTATAATCAATATACAAGCTGTTAAATTTTGAATTATTTGAAATAATATAATTTAGATTAGATGACTTTGAAACAATTTTATCTTTAGAGGATATTTTGCTTCACTTTATACAAAAGCTGCATAAAAATACATTTTTAGCTAATTCCTAAAAAAAAGTTTTGTTTGAAAATTTCAAAGCTATATGTTAAGGCATTCAATATTACAAATCAATAATCTAAAAAAAAAATGACCTAGGACCCTTTTTTTCACATTTATTGAAAAATCAGTTTTACATACTTCCGTACCGGTTCTTAGGGGAGCATCACATATTGTTATTTTATTTGATAATAAAAACAAAACAAAATTTGACTGTGGAAATAATAATAAGACTTCTATTGCACAAATAATAATGTGTACAAGTAAAATCCAGAACTTCTATATTTCTGTGATAAAAGAAGTTTTAAAACCTTTTTTTTTGTTTTTCACTCTATAGGATGTATTGCACGAAATGTAAAAATAAATAGATAGACAACATATTTGTGTGAGGCGCTGTGAAGGGGTTGTGTGTGACTGGGAGGGGGGGTGGAGGGTATAGGCTGGTTTTGAAAAACACCAACAATGACACAAGAAAATAAAAGCACACGAGGATGGAAGAGAATATATACTCACTTGAACTCATCTGTTTCTGTAGACAGCTCCTGCTCTATCTGAAGTAATACTTGAACCTGGGGGCGAAAACATCAAGGACATTTCATATAAAGTGTCAAGTAGTCCTAAAGTAATCCTAAAGTAGTCACAAAGTAATCATAAAGTTGTCCTAAAATAATTGTAATCTTAAAGTAATTGTAAAGTAATCATAAAGTAGTCATAAAATAGTCCTAGAATAATCCTAAAGTAGTCATAAAGTAGTCGTAAAGTAAAAAAGTAATTGTAAAGTAATCCTAAAGTAGTCCTAAAGCAGTTGCAAAGAAAAACTTTCAGACCGATCGGTTCATAGGATAAGTGTAGCGGAGTTCACCAGTTTCAATGCTGCATACTGGATTGGGTAACCAACACAATGCCCAGCAAGCATCCTGCTTTAAACCTCCCTAATATTTCCAAACTAATTTCTATATTTAGCAATCCTAGAAGAGGAATTAAAAACAACAACAACTGAATCTTTGATAATAGACAATTACCATTTCAGTGATGATGGTCGGCCACTGTGAGGTCAGGTGCTGGGGCGACATCCGCAGGATCAGCACGCGGAAACATAAAAACACTGATGCCATAACATTAGCGACGGAAGGCAGGCGCAGGCACTCTGCAAGTCTTTCTGTAAAAGCAAACAAAAAAATATGTGGATAAATTAGAAGAACGTAAGAGGGCGTATGGATTTCGGAATTAACCCTTTACTGGGCAGAAGTTTTTCCATTTTCTAGCTCTGTGCGGGGAAGATTTTTTAGGATTTTTCGACGAGCATATTTATTTGTTTGAGAAGCTATTTTATCCAGTGTTACTTCTTCAAAAAATTTTATTGAAAGTAGCTTAACTGAGACTGATTCGCCACAGGCCAATTGGGACCAGTTTGTTCCCTAAATTCTTCAATTTTTATTTAATTTGTTACATTTTCCACCCATGGGGGGGGGGGGGGGGGGTGTCTCTCCCGATGGTCCCTCCCGTCTACTTCGAGATCAGACTCACAACTTTCAATATATCTTTTTTCCCTGTCGGAAAAATCGAAAGTAGGCCACTATCGATGTCACTATCAAACTTAACTTCACCCGATTAAAAAATTCCCCCAACTTAAATGTCCATTAAACTAAACCAGAAGGACGCCTAACTAAGACCCGACGGCTCCATCACACCACTTCGCGGAAAAAAAATTTAAAAAATGAAAAAATAAACTTACAGCGATGAAAAATTTACTAGAGATACTTCAGACATTATATAAACCGGAAATAAACAAACAAAATGCTCCCGAGATCTCGGACTAAACGAGAAAGCAGCCTGAACTATATAAATTGTCACGGCCGTTTTCGGGCGTTTTGCCCATATCGGCAACGGACGTTTTCGGCCGCAATGCCCGGTAAAGGGTTAATGAAATATTTTAAAGAACAGTATCGCCATCAGGCCAATTTGATCGATAAGTCTGTGAAGTTTCTGTGGCTGATGCGTACTAGGGGATTGTGTGGCCAGAACAGTGCCCATTCAGTCCCCTTTATTTTTCCAAACTAACATCAGTTAACTATTTTAGCTGAGTAGACTCAGTAAGACCCTCCAGACCTGAGAAAAAAAAATCCGCGGCTATCACTAGGATTTAAACCAGGGACATTCGGAACACCAGCCTAGCAGGCTGCAGATGCACAACCGCGCCCCACTTAACATAGAATTTTATAGCCTACAACCACACACGCGTTACAGTGTATAAACCAAATATACCTTGGATTTCCGGCATAGCCCGCTGGTACTGGTCAGTCTCGCTGCAGAAGATGGTGAAGGCCATGCGTTTGATCATCTGTGTCCGCTGCTCGTACTCCTGCTCTTTACTACTGAACAGATTCAGTGACCCTGTTTGTGTAATGGACACTCTACCTATAGAGGGTGAAAAATATAAAACTAATTAGCCTTGCAATCATTTGCATCTTTTTTAACATTTAAAAGTCAACTTCATTATGAAAATATCCTAAGCCTATCAATTTTTACTTGCATATGTTTCTATGGATAGATTTGAGCCTGTTAAAAATTATTTGCTGCTTTTAAAAATTTTCTTACATATTTCAAAATGTGCTCAGAAAAAGGTACTTGATTTTAAAAAGAACCAGCGCAAAAACTCTGCTTCTAGCACATTCTTACAGTTCCACTTGCACTAGCACTTTTCATAAGACAATCACATTCAACTATTTTTTTTCTCTCTATAAGGTTTAAAATAACATAAAACTAGTTAAGAATTTAAAATATAATTATATAATAAGACTAAATTTTTTATGCCGTCTTATGTTGTTATAAATGCTCTATAAACTGTGTTATAAATTTATATGTGCCAGTATTTAAATCCACTAACAGAACTAGTTAGAAAAAAAATTAATGGCCGGCCCTGGCTGATATTCTTTTAAAGCTTTATATAAATAAATTCATTTGCTAGCCTTGTGTTAACACTTGTGTCTGTTTTACTTTAATTAACTTCATAGTAGTTTGATAATGGAAAATTTATAACAAACACAATGTCACACACACAATGTCACACACACATGCATTCAGACATGGAATGGGTTGCCTGAGCAAACCAGGAAAACCAGTAACTTAACATGATTTAAAACATTAATAAAGATGCAAGACTAGACTCGGACCACGGATGAGCAACAATCTTCTTTATAGAAGGAGTGTCTGTAATATATAAGATAAACAAAACCTAGCCCGACAGTGGCTGAAGACTATATTTTACCCATGAGGTCTTTGAATGTCGTCTTGTCATGTGTCATCAGGTTGTCAATGATGACATGCCAGTAGGAGATACTCTTCCCGTCCATCTGGAAGAACGAGGGCTCCATCAGCAGCTCAAAGGCCTCCTTCCTCCAGGCCCTCCTGGTGTACTGGTAGCCTGAGATGCTGGACAACATCTGACTGCAGGCCTTGTAGCTGGGCACATTGTGGGAGCTGAGAGAAACATTGAAGGATATTGAAGTTATATATACACATATGTAGCTGGGCACATTGTGGTAGCTGAGGCATGAAGAATATTGAAGTTATAAACACAATATGAGTAACAATAAGATTGTTATTAAATAAAAGTTGTAAAATAAGTGATATGACAAACAACTTCAAAACTTTTATAATTATTGATAAGATAAATAAATTGAAATAACTCACTGATTGTATACAGTGTTAAGTATATATGTATTTTTACTTTAAGTATAAAAGTTATGTATACAGAACATTTTGGTCTGCAGGACTAGAAAAGCTAGACTAGATTCATGACATATGAGGGGACTGTGTGGCCAGCCCATGCTCATCCCCTTTTGTCTTATATGATAAGGTTGGGTTATAATTGTCAGGGTCCCTAAACCCAGCAATGTTTGGCAAGATTTAAACTCAAGATATTTCACATGGCAGTTCAACGCTCTGGCACACAGCCACTACCAAACAATTAAACATAAATATTGATATCTTTATGTCCTATTTCACTTTTGTGTGGCAGGTCAACATTCTGGCAAAAGACAACTACTAAACAATAAAAAAAAATAATTATGTCTTTAATGGTCTATTTCACCTTTGCGTGGTAGTTCAACGCTTTGACACCATACAACTACTACAGTTTAAGAAAATATTTATGTCTTTTATGTTCTATTTCACCTTTGTGTGGCCTGTCAACACTCTGATTCCACACCACTACCATTCTATTTGTAAATAACTATATTTATGTCTTTTATGTTCTAGTTCACCTGTGATGCCGAAGGTATGGGAAAACATTGTAGAGCAACGTTGTCAGGAATGGAGCCACTTTCTCTTTCTCCTCACTGCTATATATAACATCCAGGATGGGGGCAGTCAGCTGTAAGAGAGGGGAGATAATGAGCAGAATATGAAACAAAGAGTTATGCTGCTTGGTTTGTTTGCGCTGTACATGTGGCAGTTGCAGAAATGGAGCCAAATGTAGTAGGAAAGTTAGGACCACAAAGTGGCTTTAACAATAAGACCATTTCAATATTTTGTGATAGAACCATAACTTTCCTTATCTATATCTACATGTATAGGCTGTCTTTTGACTCTTCACTAACCAAAAGTTAGAAATAACTTAACATCAGTTAAAACATGAACCAAAATGCGACTAGACTCAAAACCATGGATAAGTGTAGAGCGCAATAATTTTCTGTATAGAAGGAGAGTCTGTAACTTATAAGATATATTTGAGTTTTACAATGAATTATTTGTTTACTTCAGTATTCTAAAACAAATATTGCTGTGAATTAATATATATTAGAATATACCGTTAATGACTAATTTTGCTTGCCATTTTGTTTGTCATGCATTTTGTTACAGGAATTCTTCTTTAGAAAAAAACAACAAATACATTGGTCTGAGGTTCCAAAACGTGCTAAGCTTTTATATAGGCATTGTGAATCCATGTACATAGGTCAGTGAGTGTGTGTAACATACATTTACCTCCGCCATGAATCCATGTACATAGGTCAGTGAGTGTGTGTAACATACATTTACCTCCGCCATAAATCCATGTACATAGGTCAGTGAGTGTGTGTAACATACATTTACCTCCGCCATAAATCCATGTACATAGGTCAGTGAGTGTGTGTAACATACATTTACCTCCGCCATGAATCCATGTACATAGGTCAGTGAGTGTGTGTAACATACATTTACCTCCGCCATGAATCCGTGTACATAGGTCAGTGAGTGTGTGTAACATACATTTACCTCCGCCATGAATCCGTGTACATAGGTCAGTGAGTGTGTGTAACATACATTTACCTCCGCCATGAATCCGTGTACATAGGTCAGTGAGTGTGTGTAACATACATTTACCTAGGTCAGTGAGTGTGTGTAACATACATTTACCTAGGTCAGTGAGTGTGTGTAACATACATTTACCTAGGTCAGTGAGTGTGTGTAACATACATTTACCTAGGTCAGTGAGTGTGTGTAACATACATTTACCTAGGTCAGTGAGTGTGTGTAACATACATTTACCTAGGTCAGTGAGTGTGTGTAACATACATTTACCTAGGTCAGTGAGTGTGTGTAACATACATTTACCTAGGTCAGTGAGTGTGTGTAACATACATTTACCTAGGTCAGTGAGTGTGTGTAACATACATTTACCTAGGTCAGTGAGTGTGTGTAACATACATTTACCTAGGTCAGTGAGTGTGTGTAACATACATTTACCTAGGTCAGTGAGTGTGTGTAACATACATTTACCTAGGTCAGTGAGTGTGTGTAACATACATTTACCTAGGTCAGTGAGTGTGTGTAACATACATTTACCTAGGTCAGTGAGTGTGTGTAACATACATTTACCTAGGTCAGTGAGTGTGTGTAACATACATTTACCTCCGCCATCAGTCCCAGTGCTTGTACACTGTATTTAGAATCTGAAGCCTGACTTCTCCTGATTGGGGTCTTCACTGCGGTGACCTCTTTCTTAACCTCTGACATATCTGGACGGCCATCAATGAGACAAATAAATGCTTACTAAATGGGTGGAGTTTCAACATACAAGGGACGACAAAACTAGGTCACGCAATTAGACGAGCGAAATAAAGTAGACAAGTTGGCATAGATATTTTATGTCTATCAAACACAAGCTGAAGGTGGAAAATACATGTTTTAAAATGTAAATACATGATATAAACATGGTGTAAATAGAGTCTACTGATAGACACATTTCTATTGTCACTTAACCTTGAAACTATAAAGAATACAAAAAAAGGAAAAGGAAGGGAGGCTATTGGCTACAACAAACTTAGAGCTTATGAGTTTAGAAACTTAAAGAAAAGGTTTTAGCAGGAATCAATTTCAATAAACAATAAAATAAAATAAACAGAAAAGGGAGCTACATTATGGTAAAAGTCTACAGAGTAGAAATAATATTGTTAACTAAATAGCTTGAACAAAAAATAGTTATCTTGGCACATCTTGTAGATGAACAATGTATAGTTCACAAACCACTAGTTCAATCCTAAACAAGAACCAAATGCTTTTGCATATTGTAAACATTCTTCATGTTACTTCTCATTGTTAGGTTCATTTAACAAATGGCATAAAAATTTCACAAATCTCTATGAATCATAAAAGTAAAATAAGATTGTTTTTAAAGAGATCTATACTGCAACAACTTAATCTGCCTAGGTTGGCTGCTAAAAACCAGAGCCAGCTATTGAAAGTATACAAAGCACAAACAGCAGACAGCTATTCTACATTAGGGCCTTCTTGGCGGGTGAAGCCAACCGAAGGACCTACACAACCTTTATGGAGCCAGAATGTGCCAAGTGGGGGCCAAACCTGAGTGAATCAACGTGGAGGCTTCATCCTCAACAAATGATGGAGAAGATCTTTCCTGCCCATGAGCTTTAGTACATAGAACATTTCAATTAATAGATAAACCAAGATGTACTTGGGCTAACTATTCTATATGTATTTATTATATACTAAACCAAGATGTACTTGGGCTAACTATTCTATATGTATTTATTACATACTAAACCAAGACGTAACTTGGGCTAACTATTCTATATGTATTTATTACATACTAAACCAAGATGTACTTGGGCTAACTATTCTATATGTATTTATTACATACTAAACCAAGATGTACTTGGGCTAACTATTCTATATGTATTTATTACATACTAAACCAAGACATACTTGGGCTATTCTATATGTATTTATTACATACTTTTTCTTTTTACCTCACAACAATTCTATGTGGTATTCATAATAACTTAGATATATTTTCCATTCATAACTATGTATTTCTATTTTTTTTGTCTTATCTGATTGTTTTATATGAATATATTTCCTCAACTGATTAAAGGGATAATACTTAAAAAATTATACATGCAGAGGGAAAAAAATAAAAATTTAAATGGTACAATAGAAGTTCAAAAGATTGATGATTTGTTATACATTGTCGGCTATAATGACAGTGCCATCAATATTCAAATCAATGTAGAGAGAGAATAAAAACTGGTTCCAATAGAAATGAGAGCTAACCTGAATCCTCATGGCTTTCTATATCATCCTCCCCAAAGTTCTGTGGACCAGGCTTGACTGCAAAATTTCTCCTCAGCCAAGTCGTCTGCTCCAGGGATGAGCCAGCTATGGCGGAGATGGACTCCAAGGCCTTCTGGCATATATCCTGCAAATCTTTCTGGTTCTTCTTTTCTTCCATGGCTGGAGTTTTTTGCACAAACTCATGTAGAATTCTACGAGGGAAATAAAACAAGGGAGAGAACCATTCATTAACAAGGGACAGAACCCAATCCTTCAAAGGGCTCACAAATCACCATCCTTAAATAACTTTCATGACATGAAACTATCGACTTACTGCAAGAGTAGAAAAAGGGCTGGTGGGCTGAGATTCATCTGCAAACATTCCCTGAGTAGACTTAGTAAAGACGGCCAGGAGTCCAACAGTTGGGCTATGGTGGTTGTATTGCGGACATAGGCAAAGAAAAACTGAAGCAGGTTCACTTCTAGTGGTACACCTTTCTGGAAAGGCAACATGTATACAATTGAAAAGCAGTTTTACTTATTGGAAAGAACAAATACTTGAATGATAAAATTTGCATGATGGATATTTATCTGGTAGGCTAAGAGATAGTACCTTGGTCAACTCAGTCTGTGGAGGTTGTTTAATAACTTGCTTCACCGTCTGTATCAGTGTGTCCATTGGCAACACCTTGATAGCACTGACCAGTTCCACAAGGAGTAGTTGGTCTTCACAAACAGTTGGGCTCGCCTGGTTCTAAAGGTGGAAGAGAAAAAAATTTAAATCCTGTTGTAACTTACACTATATCTCAAGTTATGTTAGGTTTTGAAGCATCACTGACAAAGTTACACAATATTGTAATACATCACTGAGCTGATATATATATATATCACAGTTGAAGTGCACACCAACCTTTTTAGGAGTTTGTCTCCTGTCATTCCAGGCCACAGCAAAAGCTGCCAGGAGATTAGTCCCATGAGGCAGTGAAATTGGACTCAAAAGTTCAAGAATGTGTTGACGAACAGCCTTCAATAGAAAACCAGATATAAACATGCATTGAAAGTCTTAAGCCTAGTTTAACCCTTCCCGTACCAACCTATTTCTATCTATGCTGCCTTCAGTTCCGCTATATACGCGCCCGGGACTGTAAGGGTTACAACATTCCAATTAGTTCATTAAGCAAAAGTAAAATTCTGACTGTTCTGGTGGAACCAGCTGCACAGTTGACCTGTCAGCAAAACAGAAAACAACAACACCAGACAACACCAGAGTAGAAGTAGCTAGTTGGGTAGAAATGGGAGCAGAGCAGAAAGCCTTCAGCCTTAGTGTGACTACCTGCCTCACTAAGTCCCTAGGTTTGTCAGCCTCACAGTCTAAACTTCAAAAGCTCCATCAGCCATCAAGCACAAGAAAAGCATCAGAATTTATGCCCCCCTACATCTGCTGTCAGGCCAATGGGACATTTGAAAGAACTGTTACTGAGCGCAAGGATGAGATCATCACAAGGCTTTCTTTACATTTTTAAACATTAAAAACAGTAGAAATTAAAAACCAAAATCTGTTTTTGTATTGACCCTTTTACCAAAGCAGTTATTGAAAAAATATACATTTTCCGTAATATTTTTTAAAGTCAAAATGAGCAAAACAAGTAAGTAAATGCTGCTGACAAGAAAACTGAACATGATTGCGTCAAAGAAACAAGCCTGGGCTCAGAGTGAACATTTATGCATAAACAGATGAACATATAGAAACAATGCTCAGATAGACATAAGGATAAAAACACTTTTAAATGCATAAATTCTCTTTCTTTTTGACTGACATCCAGGCAAGGAATTGTTTGCCTGAACAAACCAAGAAAACTAATAACTTAACATGAAAATACAAAACTAGACTAAAACCACGGGTAAGCTAAGGACACAATAATCTTCTGTATAGAAGAGTGTCTGTAGCATATAAGATAAGATAATTCATGTATAACGTGCATAGCAAATAGTTACCAATGCAAACAAATCTTAACCAGAAAGATAACTAACATCTAATAGCTGTTACTATACTAAGAAAAAATGAATGTAAAAATCAGTTTCTAAGACAAAAGTAATGAAAGTTTTAATAACGATACCATTTCTAGCTCCCATATAAATTTCCTTATACAAAATGTGGTGATAAGCATAAAGTTTACCTTGAAATCTCCAACAGTGGGATGATTGGTTATGTAAACATTGTTGTCTTCAGTTACTATGGCCACGGATTTCCACAAAGTGGCCATGCAGGCCATAATGCGAGGTAGGATTCCCAGTAGTCTAGCTCTGGCATCCAGGACTGGTGGCACAGGTGCCGAATCTCTTGCAGGACTTGGTTCCTATAGGTACAGGTACAATGTTAAGTCTTTGGTACTTTCTTACAATGTCAGAAACAATAAAATATTCATCCTAGCCAATAATGAAAAACATTAAACACATCAGATTACCTTTCCACTGGTGACTGGGTTGAACACGTGAATCAGATTGGTCAAGATCTGGCCAGCGCTGGCCGTCTCCGTGGAAATGTTCATGCTTGTCGGAGCGGGCTGACCGATGGAGACCGGGCTGGTGTTGTCCAGGAGGCAGTAGTGGCACAGTGTGGTCAGGCCTTCCAACATGCTGACCACATGGTCAGGTGGCACACGTTGCATAGTCGACCTGTCGGCAAGCAAAACAACAAGAACACAGTCAACACCAGAGTAGAAGTAGCCAGATGTGTAGAAATGGGACCAGAGCAAAAAGCCTTCAGCCTTAGTGTGACTACCTGCCTCACTAAGTCCCTAGGTTTGTCAGCCTCACAGTCTAAACTTCAAAAGCTCCATCAGCCATCAAGCACAAGAAAAGCATCAGAATAATGCCTCCCTCCATCTGCTGTCAGGCCAATGGGACATTTGAAAGAACTGTTACTGAGCGCAAGGATGAGATCATCACAAGGCTTACTGTGTATTTTTAAACAACATGAAAAACTATAGAAATTAGATGGCTATCAAATAGCCCCCTGTCAGTAGAAGCTTTTAATACAGCAAATTGAGCATTTTACAAATCAAGTCAAACAAATTTCATACTGTGTTGAAAAAATTTGATACACGACATTTTCTGTACCGGTACCTAAAACCACCTGGAGAAGTTTTTCTCACACCTTACGGTAGTATTGTTTCAATTGGGACAGAAAGATAACAAAGCATTATTCACCGAACCCATATTTAACAGTTTGTCTAAAAATAAGAACCAGGTCAGGATTCAGAACACATGACAAGATGACCTTTCCTAAACACAATTCCCAAAAATGATATCTCCTTTTGTTGCCGGGTAATTACACATCTCAAATTGCTAACACATTTGGATTTTTTGGTGCCAAAAAACATATTTAAGTGCTGATATTGAACTAATTACCTGAAGGCTGTGTATAATATTTTGTAATATTTTGGTATAAATGATTAAACTAGCCTTCTCACACTGAATAAACACTTTACAATAGTTTGCTTGCTAGACATTTCTGTTGGTCTTTAAGTGGACAAAAATCAAGAACTTCAAATATGTTAAAGCAATTAAGCTTACAGTACTGTTGACTAAACAAAGGAGAGAATATCAGGCATTGTACACACATACATTCTATTGCTTAATTCCATTTCTGTAACTTGCACTTTAGCATTACTTGGGATTCCAAACTTTTTCCCAAAACAATTTTTTTTAAAATCTGCTTTCCAGCATTGCAGGACACACAAAATGTCTACCTCTCCCAAAACACCAAATCTCTCCAAACAGCTACAAAAAGTCAGCAATTTCTTCACCATAGCCTCAGGCTGAAAGGTAAGTGAACAGATGGCTGCTAGATCCAAATGATGATGACTAAATTCTGCTAATTAATTAAATATTTTAAATACTGGTTTTTCCAGAGATTTATACGTCTCAAGTTAATTTTTCAGACCTTAATTATAGCCGTCCAATTTATTGTTTCTGAGATATTGAGATATTGCTTGGCCAATCTGCATAGTAACTAATTGTTTCTTAATCATTGGGGTTGGTTGGAACCTGGCAAAGTATGTCCTGATGATTAAGTCTTAAGTTTATTTTTTCAGCCCTTAAATGTAGTAACTAATTGTTTTTAACCTTTAAAAGCAAAACTAAAATTTGAGGGCGCCCAACTCACTTTCGCTTGGACAAATCGGTGGCAATGATTTCCAGGTTGCGGCACAACTGCAGGACCACGCACATGACAGTCCTGGCCATGGCCCTGCCCATGTACGGGAGCGCAGAGGTGACCAGCCCCACCCAGTGGCGGTGGAGGTGGCACAGGTGGTGCTGCTTGAGAGCGCTCCATACAGCACTCAAGAACATCTCTTGCTGAATGATGGGTAGGTTGGCATTGTAGTGGACATTCAGAAGAGATGACTGGCAGAACAAACCAAATGCAATTATTAATAATAATAAGTTTATTTATAGTGTACTGCTAACAAACATAATGTAAGCTCAGAGAACATTTAACATTGAGCAACAACAACATACATAGAACAAATCTGTATGCAAGAAGAGGGCTACAACTCTCTAGGCTATAGAAGTCTACAAACATGTTTCCTAGCAACCAACAATACAGCGTTATTTGAAAATCAAAAAAATGTACAGAACACATAAGATAGAACAAGATAAATATAGTTTTACTAACTTAATATAATTATACAAGTAAAACTGTGAGGGTATAAAATGATCAAGGAAGGGAAAATATTAAAACAGTGAGTTTTTAAGTTCTTTGTAAAAATTATAACATTATTAACATATTATTTTTATTCAAAAGAAAGCATTTCCTTATTTATTAGACTTAATATAACAGAAATCAATGTCACTGAATGATTAATCCTTCAATGGCTTTACAGTGACTTCTAAAGTAGTGCCTAAAGTGTATTCTTACACTAGTAGCCACTACATGTATGATACTGCAGAAAAATTATACTTAATGTCATTTCATGTGAGTGTGAAAATAAAACTGCAGCAGATATTTAATTTATATTTTTAGAATCATAACAAAGATTTCTTCTAGATGTCTTTTTTAAATCTGAAGATGGTCCATTGAAAACAAAGACTTACAGTTAAATGTGTTCTCTCTGTTGTGCCTAGATGGCTGTCAGCTGTTCCCTGGGCTAAGCGTATCTGGTCCTCTAGCATCACTGTCACCAGCACTAGCTGAAGCAGCTTCATCTGGAAGGTGTCGTTTACGCTGGGGTCAAGGCCGCTCTCGTTGAACTCTATGATCAGCTCCGTCAGCTTCAGGCTCTCTGGCTTGCTGCTCGCGCCCGCGGAGGAGGCGGACGATGCCCCCAGCCCCTGGTTGTAGACGGAGGCCAGGAGGCAGTGGAGCAGGGACTTCTGGAGCTTGCAGCGGGCAAGGAGATCGGAGATGTACGATACAAAGTTCTTGCCACTCTCTTTCATGATGGAAAGAAGCTCAGACACCATGAGTGTGAGGATTTCAACACCATGAATATGCACCTGAACATATGGTAGGACATAATGTGAATTATTTAACGCAAACGAAACGGCCAGAATACAAATAGCAATTCATTTACTTTTGTTCACTGTGGATGCCAGCGGACAACTCACCATTTTGTTGCCTAGCAGCTCCTCGTGGGACAGCTTGCTCACCATGAGGTTTGGGTAGTAGCCACGGACGAAGTAGAGGCACAGGGAGATGACAATCTCAACAAGCATGTTGCTACGGTAGCTGGACATCACCTCTTGGGGCAAGTCACCAAAAAAGTTTTTACCAAACACAGATTTTCTATGACGCCCTAAACAAGACAATAAAAAAAAAACATTCATGACATTTAAGGAACGATTAAGGAAATGATGAAGTCTAGAATCATAAAACATGCATGTATTCAAGCAAAATGTTACGAAAGAGATAGACAGTGGTCAATCTCATTACATTAGAACACAATGCATTTAATACAAGGGTCTTTAACAATAGCCCTTAAGTCCTACAAGTTCATCTACTCCCCTGTAAATAGTATTCCTGCTGGACCAAATTGATCCATAACAACATTCACCAGATTCCATGACCGCAGTATTCTAGGAGATTGTGTGGCCAGCACAGTGCCCGCCTGCCATTAATTTAACCCAACTAATGTCCAACTTGATAGGCTAACAAAGGGACCATCACAGCATGTGTAAATCTGCTAACTCCAACATCTGAAGCTTCTCTCACAGTCTATTATATCTGTATCTGACATAGTGAAAAATATAACCCCAGTGGTCTAGCAGGTGAACATTCGAGAGACTCTGGTTCAAATCTAACTTGAAAAAGGTCCTGAGTGTGTCCATGAGTCTACCCATCTCTCATGGGTAACTCACATTAGTGGACATAAAAAGGAGATCTGGTATTGTGACTTGTGACAGCCATTTAATTGCCATGTATGCTGTGGAAACTGGTGATAGCTTATTCACTAAGCCCCTAACCTGTCCTAACTTTGAATAGTGAATAGAGGGCTGTGTTGACTTACCAAGGAGAGACTGCAGTTTGGCCAGGTGGGGTGCCCTCACCGAGCTAATGCTGGTCGTGGCCATGGCAGTCACGACCAAGCGGGGGCAGTTGAGGAGCATGGTCCGCAGGGTGGACAGGGCGTACAGGGTGCGCCGATAGTCGTACTGCTGGGTGTACAGGAGCATGTGCATGTGCAGCTCGTGGATGTCTGTGCTGGGGTCCAGCTCCCTGGGGTCCTTCATGCGTGGCCGACTAGACCGATCCGAGTCTTGGTTGCTCAGGCTCTCCGTGCTGCCGTCTTTGAGATTGCTGGCGCTTGAGCTCAGCCTCATTCTGAGGCTCTCCTCCGTGTTGCTGCTGGAAAAGACCCTGGACTCGTCATTCTCACTGCCGCTTGTAGAGTCGACGTCAATTTTCCTGAGGTCGTCCAGGCTCGGAGAAATGTACGACTGCTCCATACCGAGCCCGGAGTTATTTTTACCATCGGAGTCTGCAAGGCCTTCGTCCCCTGATGATTCATTAACAACAGACGAGATTAAACCATCCAGGATCCAAGTCACTATTTCTTCAGGAGTGTATTCATTGTCATTATTATTTGTTTCCTTCAAATCCTCAGCGTTGACTTGCTCGCTGGGAGGCAGGTTCTCCACCCTTGGGTCTTCCACCAGAGCATCTTCTGCGGAGAAATGGTCTTCGTTAACTTCAGCCCCGTCGAAGAAAATCCCCTCCTTCTTGCAGGTGTCAGCGTTCAGCCTCTTCACCCCTTCCAGGTTGGGCATGGAGGCAGACAGCGGAAACTCGTAGCCGTCAAATATCAACTTATCAAGCGAGCTCTCCGACCCAAATGGGTTGATCCTGATCTTGACATCTTCAGGGTTGACCCTCTCAAAGGACAGGTCTGTGACAGAATGAGTTCTCACCGGTGCGATGCTGTGGTTGCCCTTACTGTTCATCACCGACATGGTGTAGGACTTGAGGTCCTCCGAGGACTTCAGCGCTGACTTTCCCTTGCCTGGCCCAGGGCCCTTGTTCTGACTGAGGTGGTAGATCACGTTGCCACCTTCGGAGCTGATGGCATAAATCTTGGCCTCGATGTCTTCCTCCCCCTTGTCTGACACAGAGACTTTCTTGGACTTGTGGACACTGACATGTTGAATGGAGATCCTGTGGATAAAGAGCACAATGAGTAAATGATTTGACTTATATTTTAAATAGTTATGCCTTTTTTTTTAAGAAGGCTAAATTTACTAGTGTCTGTATATTGGGCAGAAAATGTGAAATAGAATAAAAGTTTGAGTATTAAGGGACAATAAATAAGGAAAAAAAAGGGAGATGCGTTCAATTTTTTAAAGTACATTATCACCAAAAAGTCCCAAAAAATTGAGCCATCTGGCAAAAATTAACAGTAATATAATTAAAGTAGGCCTATCTACCTGAAAAAATCAAGAATCTAAAAGTATCTACCTGGCAGTGTCAGGATGCAATAGCATAAACAGCAAAGGTTGCAGCACCCTGCTTGTGTCACCTCTCTGGATGACGTGGGTCAGCCACGTCGTGGCCAGTGTCTTGGTGATGCTGGACTCTTCCTTCAAACTGTCCAGCACGACAAACATGGATCTGTGGAAGAACATCAAGGATTGACCAATGGAGGGGTTTTGATTTCACCCAAACAAAAACTAAACTAAGTTATGGTGCAACAACAGTGCATTATTAGCACACACTAATTTTAAGTTTTATGATTAAATGTGTCTCTGTCAACCTGTCAAATGTTCTAGGATTTCTTGAAGGGTTGGGCTCAGTCTTGATGGACCTAGTCAGATGCCACAGCACACTAAACTTTTTAAAAGCAGATATTCTTTCCACCTGCAACGAGAGAGAGAGAGAGTTAATAAAAAATGAACGAAACAATAAGTTGCACGTCTTTCAAAGGTTCAGTTTATACAAGCCTCAGGATAAACACATTTTGATTTACCCGCAATACATTTCTAACAAAGAGTAACTAACTTGAGAAACAAAATTCAGAAATCAATAAATAAGGGAGATGATATGTTAATCAATTTGAGGGTTAGTCCTGCGGTTAGTTCACCGGAGATGATATGTTAATCAATGTGAGGGTTAGTCCTGCGGTTAGTTCTCCGGAGATGATATGTTAATCAATGTGAGGGCTAGTTCTGCGGTTAGTTCACCGGAGATGATATGTTTTAATCAATGTGAGGGCTACTCCTGCGGTTAGTTCACCGGAGATGATATGTTAATCAATGTGAGGGCTAGTCCTGCGGTTAGTTCACCGGAGATGATATGTTAATCAATGTGAGGGTTAGTCCTGCGGTTAGTTCACCGGAGATGATATGTTAATCAATGTGAGGGTTGGTCCTGCGGTTAGTTCACCGGAGATGATATGTTAATCAATGTGTGGGTTGGTCCTGCGGTTAGTTCACTGGACTGTTAACAAAATGGCCTGGGTTCTAGCCCTGCTGCCCGACCAATCCCTGCAGGAGTTTTGGGCCTAGTGGGACGTGATAATCTTTCGTCCAGAAGGAACGCCTATAGACTTCTAAGTCAAATAAAATCAATGAAAGATTCATGTACAAATATGTCAGAAGTGCGATATTTAGTAGGGTATTCATCACTACCAGCTTGCAGTATGCTTTGATTTAAAGAAAAAAATACTTTGCATGGTTTAACAGTTAAAGTACAAGAACCTTTCTCTCTTAAAGTTCAGGTAATAAAATTAGTTAAAATTTTTTGCAAACAAATGTATAAAAGACATTTTAATAAAGAAAGACAGTGCTTAATTTCAGGTTTGTCTTAAATGTCATCAACCTTTTGAAAAGTTCCTGAACCTAGTAAAGTGTAAAAATGTCCCCATCAAACCTACTTGATCCATTGGGCATGTGAAGCAGCATCCACAAGTTTCTGGGGCCACTGTCTACAAGGAGATGTGTGGCCAACGCATTGCCCAGCTGCCTTTACTTTGCCCCAACTAATGTCAGGTACCCATCAGAGCTGGGTAGACTCAGGGACACTCACCAGACCAGGGAATATATCTTAGAATTCACCAGGATTTAAACCCAGGACCTTTTGTATGCCAGTCAAGTGCGCTGCCATTCAGGCACTGTGTCCCATGTAATGAACATATTTATAGAAAATAAGAAGAGATAATCATATTGAAAGAATTGAAAGATGACATTTTTGGCAGTTACCTCAGATTCACTGATTAGGGCTTGACCAATGACATCCTCACAAATGTTGGCATTAGGTGTGACCTGGTGTAGAGTATGGAACAGTTCCACAGACCTCTGGTGGTGCATGTTGAACTTCTCACACAGGTAGCGCCACAGTTCAGCAGCCACAACCTTGTAATGGAAGTATTTTTATGTTTATTGTAATAACCTGAACCACTAGCTGATGTAATGAAATAAATAGACAGATCCTAATATTGAACAAGCAGCATTTTGATCATAAAGGTTAAATACTTTACAAGAACAATAAAGGTAACCGATTATTCATCTCAAGTTATTTACTACACAAGAATTATCTAACTTGCAGATTATAATACACTTCACTGATGTATTTTAGACAGACCACCTCGCTAGCTTTCAAAGTTTAAAAGAGCAAGCTATGCTATATAAATAGTTAATTTCAAAAGTCATTGATAGCAGACACAAGCAAACATACATACATACTGTTTATCTGGTAATATTTAGTACTAGTGTACACAAGGTGTGAAGATAAGAGTATTCAGAAAGACACATTTTTCTGTAATTACACTGCTAAGATTTGTCATCAATAATTCAGAGAAAAGAGGACTGCGTTCAAACAAACTCCATCTACAGCTCAAGGTACCAAGAGTAAAAAGAAAACCATTTGCATCTCACTCCTACAGCGTCTTATCACCTCTGTGGTTGAATGAACTTCCGAACACAATTAAACAAGCCAACAATATAGACACTTTCAAAACAAAATTGAAAACACACTTTTTAGATTTATTGTAATAACATATAGTAAATGTAAATCGCATTCAAAGACTTTGATATGAATATATCTATATAAATACGAATTTTGTATTTAAAATAACACAGCCAATGTTGAGCTGACCTGGTAAAACTGTGTGTATGTATTGATGTACACAAGGTGAGATGGCAGCAGAGCAGGCAGGATCACAACGGAGACGTTGCCCTCGCTGATGGACTGCCTGCCCCGGTGGCGTGTCTTGTTTTCCCGCTCCGTCTGAACAGACTGGGTCAGGTGGATCAGGTCTAGCAGCGTGGAGGCGGAGGAGCTCTGGATTTCAAAACAGTCGACGTAGCAGCTGCATATCAACAGGTCTTGCAGCCAAGGAGGAAGCGTTGAGCTCTCTTCTGTTGATCAAGTAAATACAAGCTATCACAGTAAATGGGCAGGAAATCATTGTTTCAAACATCAATAGTTGAAATGCATCAGAAAAATAGAATTTTATGCATTCTTTATCCTAAAAAAAAAGTTAACTACCCTTCGAACCAAACTGATCATAGGGCTGTTGAAGCAGCGTTCACCCGTTTCTGTGGTTATGGCATACTAGGGGATGTGTGGCCAGCACAATGCCCAGCCACCTTTACTTTACCCCAACTAATGTCAGGTACCTATCAGAGCTGGGTAGACTTAGAGACACCCTCAATTCCTAGGAAAAAATCCTAACCTCCACCAGGATTTGAACCCAGGACCTTCGGATTGCCAGTTGAACGCGCTGCCATGCCCCATAGTCTTTATCATACAAGTGGATATCAAAATAAGAGTTAACCAAGGGAAGTAGAGCATCCTTCTCAGGCCATGTAGCTCCATAGGGAGCAGCTTTCACCAAATTCCATGGCTATGGCATACAAGGGTATTCTGAGCATTAAGCCAGGTTAACTTTTCCTTTTAACTAATGTCAGTTACCCTTCAGAGCTGGATAGACTAAGGGACACTAGTCAGATTTAGGTAAATCTAGGTATGCTAGCCCTTCTTACCTGGATGCTTTACCTTTAGAACAGTGTATCTCCATTAATAACCAACGGATAACAATAATGAAAACCTATGCTTAAAGAAATGAATCGTGTGTTGTTTTTGTTCAGCAAACTACCTTACCATTCCATTTCTTTTTCTAAATCACTACTAGACTAAATGAAGTTCATGTATATAGACCAAAAGTTTTTACAAAAAGCTCTAAGTGTTACTGTGTATAAAATACCAATATCTTTCATTAATGAATACCTTCTTACCTTTACTGCTCATTTCGTCTAAAATAGCTTGATAATCTGTGCAGTATATGGGAAAGCTGGCAAAGTCTAACAGCAAACGGCAAGCTTGTCTGAAGGCCTGCTTCACTTCCTCCATCTCTAGCTCTAGGGTGAGCTTGCTTTGCTTTTCTGGGGCAGCCCCCGATCCCCCTGTGGTCAGGTCGTCCTGGAAACACGGGTCGGGCCCAGGGTCCACCCTTAAGCTGTCCATGGCGGATTGGCAGAACTCAGCAGACGTCAAGATCCTCAAGTGGCAAAAACGATGGAAGAACTGCTGGAAGCTCTGCACACAGAGCTGCATCAAGCTCAGGTGGCCAGAGAGCACCTTGTTATTGTTGCTGACATTGGTCATGCTTGAGGCCTTACCGTGTTTACTGTGAATGCTAGACCCTTTATCTGACAATTTCCCTGGCTCCGCAGGGTCTGAACTCTCGGCCCGTTTCTCCAAAGAGCTCGACTCTGGCCCGTCGGAGGCTAACGTGGTGAACGACTCCCCCAAACCGCTGTCACGGATATTTGACGTGAGGGAAACCGCGTTCACAGATTGACCCCGATTGATGGCGGAGTCGCTCAGTGAGGATGGGAGACCGCTTCTTTCATGAGCTGTCTGTTGGCTTTCTGAGCTTTCACAGGGACCAGGAGAGTCTATCTGCACAGTTGGGGCCCTACCATCAACATCTTCACACAAGTTGTTTTTACCTTGTTCTTTGTCTGATGATTCAGAAAGTTGATTGGCTGTGTTGGAATTACTCACTTCTGAACAGTTTTGACTACAGTTATCTAAAGAAGTCCCGTCCTTATTCTTTGGCGTCTCTGCCTCTTGTCCACACTTCTCTGTCTTGTCGCCAGCAGGCCAGTCCTGGTCCCTCACTCCGTCAAACAGGGCATCTGAATTACTGAACACGCTGACGCTGTCCCCCGTGTCCACTGAGTGAGAGCGGTTCAAGCCATTAAGTGCCATGGACGGCTGGACCTGTGAGAGAAGCTTCGAGCAGAGTTTCAACGATGTGGTCACCTCAGTTTCAGACAGGCGGTCACACGATGCGGTCAGCACTGAAATGATTTGCCTTAGTAAATCAGGGAGATGTTCTGTTGTGGTTTCTGGATAAACATCCTATCAAATAAGAAATGAAAGAATGTATTTAAACATAAACACCGATTCTATTCTTATAGTAAAATGGAATGGCACTTAAACACTCAATCTATTTATTATATTAGTTCAATAAAACTGTAAACTACTAAACATTGATACTAATTTAAAAGCAATAAAGATATAATTAAAATAAAATTTATAATAAATAAAAGCAATTAGTAAAGAAAAAAACACATTAAAATATTTTTTGGAGCTCTTTAAAAAAGTAATAATTGCATTAATATTTTCCTTATGAAATATACATTTCATGATAAAAAAATGTAAAACTTACTAAGGAAATAATGTCCAGTAGGAATACCACTAAACTACAAATTTCTTCAATAGACACAGCTTCGCCAGGAGTCTCACTATGTTTATCAACATCACTGTTCTCTTTCTGCTCGCAGGTTGTATTGAACAGCCTGGCAATGTAGTCCCACAGAAAGTAAGGCTCAAATGACCCAAAGAGGAGGTTGGCTGTCTTCAGCGTCTCCAGCGGCAGCTTGCTCTCTGGTGCAACAGCCACTGTCTGCTTGGAGGGGTCCGCGCTGGCGTGCAGGGCTGCTTCTATTTTCAGCCTGCGGAAGACGGCCAACAGGACGTACTCTATGATGACTGGCCCAATCTCTGGCTTGTCCAGGAGGCTGATCAGTATCCTGAAAGGCTTAAGGACATTGTGGGTGCCATCAGACGAAGGCAGTGACGACGGCGACGTTTCTTCCATGAGTTTTGCTTTCAGTGCAGTGACCAGTAAGTCTTTGGAATAAGTCTGCGAAAGATATAAAAAAAACAAAGCTAGTAACAAAACCTTAAGACGAGATGATCCAGTAAAAACAATTATGGCCATGTTTAGTACGCAAAAGTTTAAATTACAACATGGTTGAACATAGAATGTGGATCTAAAAAATAAAAACAAAGTAAAGTATCCTGTTGGGCCAAAATGACCCAGTCAAGCAGAGTTCACCAATTTCTGTGGCCACAACATACTAGGGGGATTGTGTGGCCATCACAATGCCTTGCCGCCTATACTTTACCCCAACTAAAGTCAGGTACCCATCAGAGCTGGGTAAACTCAGGGACACCCTCCAGACCCAGGAACAAATTCTAGCCTTCACCAGGATTTGAACCCAGGACCTTTGGTACACCAACCAGACACGCTGCCCAGATCGGCCACGGCACCTATTTTGTATCTAAAGATGTTATGCATGACCATTGTATGGGGATAGGATATCACCTGAAAGTAGCTATTGTCCATTTCACTTATTGTCGAAGAGCTATCAGTTCGCTGCCTGTGAGAGTCTACAACCGTGGCTGTTGTGGTTGTGGTCGAGGTTCCCAAAAGCCAAGCGTAGAGGCGCCTGTTGAGGGACATGTCACGCCTGAGCACAACGTTCAAAGCAGCCTCCACAACTTTGGCCTTGTCGTCTCTGATCAGCTGGCCATTGTGCATGGGGAATGCTAACAAGAGAAAGTCCAACATACTTCTCTGGACTAGAACAGTAGAATCTTGCAGGCAAGCACATATACCTGAAACCTGTTTAGCGAAAAGAAAAAAGTAATAAAAAAAATTTTCATGGTTAGTTTCTTTTTCTCGAGTAAAGTTCTAGATGTATACTAGTGTTAGGAACATGAGTTATAAATAGAAAAGAGTTGAACAGTGACCATTCATTGATGGTGTTAGCGTCCGAGGAGAGGGGGAGGGGAGTGATGACCATTAAAATATTTTTTTAAAGTAAATTAAAATTGTAACATCCACCCATTGGAAGTTAATGTTTTGGCTTGCTGTAAGTCTGTTGATTGACTTTCTGAGCCCTCATAAAGAGCATGATTTTAGGCTATCAACCCATAAGGGGGAACCAATCCGAGTTGGCCCAGCCACAGTTTAGTCAGTTCTTGTTTAGCGATTGCAGTCTTAACATGTATATTTTCATCTTAAGACTATTTCTTCTGTATATATTTTTTAATTCTACTGACGTTTGAACTTAATAAATTTTACATTGTTCTACAAACATTGTTGAGATTGATACAATTTCTGAATGAGATTGAATGCAAGTGTTATTATCTACTACTAATTAAAGTTGAAGCTGAAACCCCTAGCGAAGACTATCCATCTAACAGAAAAGAATTAGGGCTTCATTACACTGCAAGATTCATCGGAACCCAATAGAAGACTGAGTCATAACATTAGCTCACCATGAGATCAATATCTAGGCCTATCATGTGAAGCTGATCCTCCATGCTCTGTCGCTTGTTGAGATGGTGCAGCAGGTAGGTGGCTCCAGACAGCCTGACACTCGGGTAAGATAACATACATTCCCAGATCCCGGTATAGAAAAATGGAGGCCCAACCGCGTCGCTGAAGTCTTCTAGAAGCTGATTGGTTCTTTTGAGAAGAAAAATAAAAGTGCAAGAATGAACTATTAGCTAAACCATTTCCACATAAATGTTCTATTGATGTATATTATGTTCTCATTCAACAATAGAATTCTGATTTAACATAAAATATCTAATATCAGCAACAGCTAATACATTAATAGTATAGTAATAGTATCCTCATTGGGCGGATAATTGTAACATTCAGGCTGGAGTTTGCTAGAATATAATCATATTGCCTTTACCATCTACTGTACTTGGCAATAAAAATACATATTTTTTATTACTGTTATCATTATATACAGTAAACTAGGTAAATGATAAATCACATCATGGGGCAAGACAGTCCAGTGGCAGCATGTTCGGATTGCCCTTCTGAATTTCTCAGGTTCAAATGCAGGGTATTTTCCTTGGAATGGAGAGTGCTGTCCATTAGAGTATTTGACATTAGGTGGGGAGAAGTATCTGGTCATCACATGTTAATGTTATGGCCATGGAAACAGGTGGACGCTGCTTCTCTTACCCTATAAACCAACACAGCCTGAAAGTATACTTTATTAACCAATATAATACATTACAAGCGAGCACAATGGTCGAGTGGCAGTCGCATTCGACTGCTATACCAACGGTCCTTGGTTCAAATCCTGGTAAAGGCTAGGAGGGTGTCCCCTAGTCTACCCAGGTTTCATGGGTACCTGACATAAGCTGGGGTAAAGTAAAGGCAGCTGAGCATTGTGCTGACCATGCAATCCCTTAGTATGCAGTGGCCACAGCTTCACCGGCCCTACATGGATCAATTCGGCCAGACAGGATTACTTTTTAATCCACCATCCATGCCATCCATACAGTAAAATGAGTCAAGATCTCTTGAAGGCTCAACAAATGTTGAAGAGAAAGAAAAATCATTACAAACTGTCCTGTACATTATTAGAAAAAAACTTATCTATGGACTTGCAAACAAACAGATAAAAAACATTAGAAGTACCTTTCAAAATATTCAGCGCCTTCTTCTAGCCCGGGTAGAAGACCCAGTAATAATCCATTCAGGCCTGGCTTGATGTGTCTCCCCAGGGCCACAAAGTGTTTCTCATACATGGTAAGGAGCACAGGCTTAACACTCATGGCCGCATGACTCAGTAGGGGAAACAGGCCAGCACAGTAGATGAACAGATCGTGGGCCAGGCGCTGGGTGCCTATGCACTTGAATATGATGTCGTAGGTCTCCAGGGCTTTTAGGTGTACGCCACTGGGCAAGGCTGGGTGTAGACACTGAGCCAATCTTTTACCAATGGTGACTTTTTTGGGTATCACAGGGTACTTTAAATGTGACAGAAGCACCTACAAAAATGAAGTAAACATATTCTAATATTTTGTTCTGCATTAAAACAAAGGTATATTTCAACTGGAATTAATTTTAAAAAAAGATTTAATCCTAAGAAAACTAAATGAAGTGTCCTAATCAAAATGTATAGTGGAACACAAAAAAAGATTAAAATGTATAATAAAAATAGGGCATATTATATGGTAGTATAAGTTCAGGCAATCATTGGGACATGATAAAATGCACATGTCCTTTATTTCTACTACCGAGAGGATTCTGGTATCTGACTTTTTAGTTCTCACCCTGTTTTTACTTTTTGTTTTGATTGTAAGCAGTTAATAAATATGTGTGTGTAAAATATCTTTTTTACTTTGTTGAGTTTTCCTAAAGCTGATATCAGGTCTGCCCATTCACTTGTGTACTCAAAGCTACGCAGAGCTTTCTCAACTTGAGTGATGTACGACCTGTATTTTGAGTCTGTCAGTAGCTCACACTCTTCAACTGTAAGCATGCTCATTTTTTATGTGTTAACCTAAATAGAAGACATCAAAGAAAATATTTATACATTTTTAGTTGTTTTACATTTTAAGATCATGAAATATTAAAATTCTGCAGTAGAATGTTATTGTACTATAAAGTGTAGTAAAAAAACAAGCATCATGTAGGACCAAATTGATCCATAGGGCTGGTAAAGCAGCATTCACCAGTTTATGTGGCCATGGAATACATCAACGATGGCTTAGATGGCTAGGAAAGGTGTGTAGAATGGAGGATGGCAGAATCCCAAAGAGGCAAAGACATCCTATACTCAGAACTAGCCACAGGAAAGTGGTCTACAGACTGGCCCCACCTCTGATTCAAAGATGTCTGAAAGAGGGACATTAAAGCCCTAGCCATAGACACAAATAGCTGGGAGAAACTTGCCAGAGACAGTGAGACAGTTCCAGCTGGAAACAAGCATTGACCACTGGGCTGGAAGCAGGAGAACGCAACATGCAACAGCTTGCTGATGAGAAGTGCACCAGATGAAAGTGAAGGGAAGACCATCAAATGACTAATGCAGCCTTCTTGTGCCAGAAGTGCAACAGAGACTGTCACTGGCTTGTGGAATTGTACAGCCACAGCAGAAGTTCCAAGGCCAGGAACTCCTTGCGAGACAAATGGAAGCCAACATACATACAAATAAGGACAACATATTAAAATTAAATAATATCTTAACAAGATATAAATTATAGTATACAATGTCTAAATCTACAACTAGGCCTACACTCTCAATCTTAACTAGATCTAGGCCTTAAGCTTAAGTTAAGTAGTCTAAACTAAACTAAAACTAAAATAACTGTGTTGTAGTGTTGTGTATAAAATTATTTAAAAAAATGCAAAACTAAAATATTATAATCGTCTAACTAACCCAACTTTCACGCATCTAAACAACTAGCATATTTTCAATTATTCTGTATAATAAAACTAAAGTATTTATTCAGATTCACATTACTTCTCATATTGTTTATTTTTGTGTCATGATCAGGAGATCTTTACTAATTTACTTGTTCAACAACTTCCGCTGCAACAAAACAGTTTCGTGATCAATAAAGGTAGTCTGCAGTGAATGGAGGAAAATCTTCTTTACATTCATTTGAAGTTTGTTTCACCTGTAAACATGCATTAATAAATAGCAGGCGGTCAAAATGTTTATTACTGTAATCACTGGGACACTGATCCAATAATGGTAAATGATTTATTAAGTTATTCATCTACGTTAATGGGCTCTATATTTGAGGCGTGTAAATAGTCTGCGTCTATTCGCACTTAATGTTTCGCGGTAGGGTGCTTTCTCCCCACCAAGTCTCGGAGCCTCTCGGAAGGGCAGTGATCCTCGGACGAACAACAGGGACTGTCCAGCGTTGCGTTCGCCCCACTTGGTGTGCTCTTAATGGGAGCGTATCGGTCGTTTACACACTTCACCACCGAGGTTTGACCTCCACATCTCAACGAGAATGCGAGCCGAGATTACTCTCTTAGGGCTCGGAGAACGAATTTTGCTGTGTCACGAAGATGTGACACACTCCCATATAGGGTCGGTGCAAACGGTTGGCCGTCCCCATCCACTATGAACTCCTGCAAAGCGGGGCAACTTGCAAGCACGTGATCGATATTGTTTATATAATAAACATTTCTTTTGGAGGAAGTTTCCAATTTATAAATTTAACTTTTGACCCGATTAGTCAAACGGCTTATGAGCCTATAGAGCACAAACATACAAATAAATTTACAAACATGTATATAAACAAACTCACGGTACTTATGTATGTTGATATGTTTGTTCGTTATAGCGCCTAGGCCGTTTCACGAATCGGGACAAAAGTTAAATGCATATTTTTTTTATTACTCCACTCATTTGCATCGCTACCCCCCCCCCCCCCCCACCCCCACCACAAAACCAATAACTTATTTTTTTTTTCTTTTCGAAATTTAAATTGTAATAAGATTAATGATATGTTTATTACCTTTCAACTTTTGAAACTTAAAAAAACCCACAAGTTTTCGAATCGTTTAGGGTGAAATCATGTTCAAGTGCAGAAAAAGCCTGACATATGATTGACCCTTCCCAAACCGTGCACTATTTTTCCTTGTGCAAAATTGTGCAACCACCCCACCCCCTTTATAGGCCTACTATTTGCTTACCCTCCCCCCCCCCACCTCTCCCTACTAATTGACACTATTTGTCTCTCCTCCCACCTCGCATTGTTTTTTTTTTGTCTGAACTTCTTCCAATTTATAACTTATATAGTCATATAATTATGTAGGATATTTTTCCTATTCACTCGCAATATGCGGATGTGGTATTTACCATGATGTAGCCGTCTGATCTATTTATTTTGTATTGTCAAATCTGAGGTTTAATCAATTTTACACCGCTTCACACCTCCCCTCCCCATCCTCGTTGCCACCTCATCCATTCACTCAATTTCCAGCCCCCTCAACACTGTTTTTAAACGATTTACCGAGCCTTTGCTAGTGACACTGAGTCTAACCAGATATGCAGTAGCAATACAGATGACACATGCAATTATACTTTTAATCGCTTCCCAAAAATACATTTTGGCTACTAAAATACATAAAATAATGTTAATGTTTTCGTAAAAAAAAAAAAAGCCAAATAAAAAGTCAAGGTCCTTGAAAAAAAAGCCAATATCCCAAGTTTGAATTGAACAAATTTAAGATCTTGGGAAAAATGCCAAGGAGTGATATCATAGACTATAATAAGATGGACCGCTTGCTCTATTTTTAGATCTTATAGGCCCTATGTACTTTTTTTTCCGTTCGCAACCAATAAGTACTTCCTCCTTGTTTCTTAAATGTTTCCGCTGTATTTTTCGATTTTAATTTTAATTTTTCATTGAGAAAATCAAAGCGATTCAATAAAACGGAAGTGCAAAGTATTATACGAATCGGGAATTCCGCAAAGCAGTCTTTCGAGTCATCATATAGCAGAAATACTGAAGCAAGCGGTCCATGTATATTATAGTCTATGATATCACAGCTTATTTTATTTCCCATCAATAACATTAAATGGATACGATGCTTAATAGTTATAAAAGCTGGGTAGTTAATATAATGTTGACAATTTTACATATATATTATTTAGTTATACAACATTTATATAATTATCAACGGAACCATTAAAAAATAGTTGATAATTATATAAATGTTGTATAACTAAATAATATGGTTCCGTGACAAACGCGCACAAGACAATTGCGCACACGACAAACGCGCACAGACAATTCCGCAATGACACAAATGCGCACAGGACAAACGCGAACACCGATAGTTTCGCACACGGACAATGGCGCACACCGACAAATGCGGACACCGACAATCACCCACAGTGACAAATGCGAACGGCTATATAAGCGCACACCGACAAATGCGCAAATAGCAAGTTATGCATCGCCAATTTAAAGGTGATAATGGATTTAGTCTTAGTTGGTTTTCAGCAAAAATACATCATGTTTAAAGCTAACAATATATTAATAATCATAATAAATGTAATAATAATTGTATGCATATTTAAAAAAATAATAATTTTTAAATGTAGGCTATAGACTAATAGTATAGTAATAAAATGTTCGTTCTAGTAGTACTGCTACGTCATGATTTTTAAGAGATGTCATTTAAAAAATTTTAATTGGATATTTAAGTCTTAATCAGCATGTTAAACCATCGTAGTATGATGGAAGCTCGTAAAATGATTATTAAACAAATAACAGCAGTACTACTACTTAAGCATATAGTTGAAAATAAGACGTATACTTATACATTATACTAAAAAAAATTGTGTTTTTTTTTAAATAAAAGAAAGAGGAATATTAGTCTTAAAATAAGAGTTGGCATTGCACTTTTCTAAAGGCAAAGTACGTTTTAAAACATGCATTCATGCAACCGATTTGAAAATTTTTTATTAGTGATTAACACGTAGTTTTATTCCGACCCCTCTTTCAACCCACATATTTATTAGGTACATAATCTTGGTTATTTATAGTGTAGAAGGAAGTCCTAATTGAATGATGAAATTACTGTTGATATTTTATTAGGATTTAAACTACCATTAGAACAATACGCAAACTTAAAATTAAAGGTTATTACTACTCTATATTATATTATTATAATTTCCAGCAATATTCTTTCAGTTAAATTTTTTTTGTTATACCTGTTGCTATTAAGACATAGTGCTTCCTCATTAATTCTATAATAGTTAAGTATTAGTATAGTAGACTCTAGACAAACACGTATGTTTGGGGGGGGGGGGGGGATGATTTTTAAGGACTCTTTGCCAATAAGTCAATTAAATGACAATGTGAATAGTTTGTAGCACTAGATTTAAAATTTAATGGCTTTTTATTTGTTATTGAATACTTCTCAAATGTTCAGATGAAAAGTATCAATGAATGCTAGGCTTTTCTGTTATATCAACAGGATCATAATTGGGCATGAAATCTCAAATTAACATGGAATATGAGGGCAAGGTGACTCTATGAAAAAACTGGATCACTGTATGCAATGGGATAATACTGAGCTGTGATCCCATTAAAGTATATGGTTTTGAATGAAGATGTGTATAAATGGCAATGATTGAATGAAATTGAAAGCAGTTAAAACCAGTTAGCTACGGTTCAGTTAGTTTTGTATCTTCCACTCTCATAGTGAAAAAATTATTTCGACATTTATTATTTTTATCTTAATTATTTTAAATTCAATTTCTTTTGTTGTCTATTTTGTTCCTTTTTTCCTCCATACTTTGCCTTCCTTTCTGGTACTGAAAACTATTTGAACTAAATTATATTTAAACATGTTTTTTTTTGTTTTAATTATAGCTTCATTGTCAGTTTGCGCTTTTGTCGGTGTGCGCTTATATAGCCGTTCGCATTTGTCACTGTGGGCGATTGTCGGTGTCCGCATTTGTCGGTGTGCGCCATTGTCCGTGTGCGCAACTATCGGTGTTCGCGTTTGTCCTGTACGCATTTGGGTCATTGCGGGATTGTCTGTGCGCGTTTGTCGTGTGCGCAATTGTCGTGTGCGCATATGTCTGGTCACCACTAAAGGCGCTCAGAGCTTACAATATGTTTGTTGGCAGCGCTATACAAATATTCAGAAACAATTAAAACAAACAAAAAGTAAAAACTCAACACTGTTTTATTAATACAATAAGCAAGAACAAAAATTAAATACCGAAAAAAATCGTTCTCACTTTAGTTTTTATGGTATTGAAATATTATTTTCTACGCTTTTTTTTTATTTTTTACCTTTTTATTGTTTGGTATTGTGGTTTTCTTTTCTTTTAGATAGTATATTATTGTTAATTTAATAGGCTATTATTAATAACAAGTCAAGTCAACACAACTGTTCGCTACGTTTTAATACCAGAAGCTTGACAGCAACAATTTTTATGCATATGCCAGGGTCAGGGCGACCAGAAACAATTAAAAAGATTAAAAACTAAATACCGAAAAGAAACGTTCATTGTCTTTATTGTAATAGTCTCTTTTCTTTCTCTCTTAACAAAACACATTGTAGTCATTCGTTTCTCCGTCATTTTGACGGGCATAACCACTAGTCATCAATATATATAATTACCGTGAGTTTGTTTATATGTTTGTTTATATATTTATATATATATATATATATATATATATATATATATATATATATATATATATATATATATATATATGTTTGTTCGCTATAGGCACCTAAGTCGTTTGACTAAACGGGACAAAAGTTAAATGTATAAATTGGAAACGTCCTCCAAAAGATAATTTTATTTTATGACAAATATTCATGAATGTGTTGATTAAAAAAATCCAAAATGTTATCTGAAACTTTATGCTAATAAATATAACTGTACAAATCAAATGGCCATTTCCGTTCATTGACTATGTTGAACGCGAGATTCACTATGTTGAACGCGAGGGTCTTATCTGATTTTCCCAATTCTGCTGTTGTTTTTTTAATCTGGCGAGACCTTTTTTCAAAAGCTACGCATCGCAATTTGGCTTGGAGAGTTTGAATGGTGTAGGCTACTTTAAAAAAAATACTAGCATATGACGTAATGTCTATCAAATCATTCCTTTTTTCATTATAGATGTTTGCCAGTAGCGTAGCCAGGGGGGGGGGGGGGGACCATTTTCGAAAAAAAAGGGCCTTTTCGGGAAAAAATAATTTAATAATTTTAACAAGCCATGTAGCACAATTTATACCGTTACTAATTTTTTTTTTTAAATTGCATTTCTACAATTTAATTTGTTACAATATGATTAATAAACCTTGTTAGATCTAGTTAATTTTAGTTTAATTTAATTTGATACGAAGTGAATGTCACACTCTAGCAGGGGTCGGCAACCCTTTTGCTAATGGTGTGCCAAGCTAGGATTTCTAAATCATTCAGCGTGCCAACAGGCTAAAAGTCAACCTGCTCTATTATACTTGTTTTCTTATAAGATAAGTAGGTAAATTAAATCCGTAGCTAGACAAAGGCCAAAAGCAAAGGAACTCTATAGAGAAAACCGTTAAAGCGTTTTATATTTAATTTAAATAAAAAAAAATGTGTATGTGATTATCATCCTATTTATTAGCATTTATACCAAATACAAAATTATATTACCAAACTTTCACATTTATGGTAACTTTTTTATGTAAAGGTTATCAATTAGTTGTCAAGATACATCTCTGTGAACTGATAATATTGATTATAATATTTTGTTCTCATTTAAACTGAGATGTTCTTTAATTTATTTAATTTTTTTACAAGCCCTTTTGAGATAGATGTTAGGCGGAATTGATACAAATTAATCATACAAAATTGGTTAGTTAATGTAATGTTCAGAAAATTTGCATATATTATAATATTCATATAATATTTATAAACTGTTCATCTACTTTTTGACAGTTTGTTCATTATAAGTTATAATTTGTAGATCATTAAATGGTATATATATATAGCTATAGACATAGACTAAATTTTAGTCTTTTACAAAATACAAATTAAAAAACATAATATTAGAAATATTAGCGGAATTAAAAGTAGTTAATTATTTCCCTTTATTTAAAATAAAGATTCTAAATTTGATTCAATAATGATGCCAAACAAGTAATTTGAAGTAATGTTTTGTAACATAACAAATATTACTGACTAATTATTTTTTTTTTACACAAACTAGCGTTGTGGTATTCATTACAAGATTTAATTATTAGAGGTATAAAATTAATTTACGTTAAATTGTTGTAAGTAAACATTTCCTGCATTAATTATTTGTCCACGCAAATTTGAGGAGTTTATCTCTTAAACAATTTGGCACATTTCGATTCCCATTTCATTAAAGGTTTAAAATTCAACTGGCTACGTTTTCAAATTGCCAATATCCCTATACTTAATTTTTTTAAGTATCTAGATCTAAGAAGGTCGTAGTAGGATTAGGCCAGTTATGCTTGATTAGGTATGAAAAAATCTATTTGAAAGTCTTGAAACTCCGCTTTGAGTGCTTCGATATGCTTCTGAAAAAGCCCAACAATCTATCTTAATGTGTACCTTTGTAAAGGGAAGTGCATATAGTTAAATGTTGTGAATTTGATTTCACTCAATATAAGTATTACTAAAAAATATCGTTGTTTTTGTTTTCACCAATAATAAAACACCTCTTTGAGGATTCTCCCGTGCCATTGAAAATCGCTCTGCGTGCCAAGTTTGGCAAGCGTGCCTTAGATTGTCGATCTCTTTTCTAGTGGATACCAGGTCATAAGCAGGAACTTAGAGTGGACAGGAACGGCCAACCGTTTGTGTCTAACTTTTACGGTGATGTATCGGTGATGCGTGGACACACCATCTTTGATCCTCCCCTGGACGTAAGAACCAGAAGAACTACGAAATGCGTTATTTACAATCTTTAGGTGGAGTTTGTTTCTTGTACTCTTTTTGTCTTTTGTGAAGGGAGTGATTTTCTAAGGTTTTTCAAATTGTGTATATTGGTTGAATATTATTATGCGTCCTATCTTTCTTTTCGTAGTTTCAAGAGGGATTACAATTTCCATGGTTGTAATTTGCGTTGATTTCATTCCGAAGATCTGTGTTTTTACTTTTGGCGACATTTTAAAGGCTTAAATGGTTTCAGCGTCTGAGCCAATAACGGTTCCTCCATATTCTTATGTCTTATGTAGCTCGTACTGTTTCTCACCGAGCACCGGTCATTCTAGAATGCACTACACTCAAAAAGCCACACACCATCATCGTACAGAAAACATTAGTTATAAGTTATAGACTATTCAAGATCTTGAATTGTTTTCTTTACTTTCGGACTTTGCACTGCGACTTACAGCACCCCCCCCCCCCCCCAAAAAAAAAAAACAACAACAAAAAAAAAAAAAAAAACAACAACAACAGAGATCTAGTTCTATTCTGTGTCCCCCACTTCACCCCCATCTATGCCATAATGAATGGAAGTAATATGATAATAAAGTGTTGACTTGTTATATTCATGTCATTGTGACACCTAAAGAACAAGGTCATGTCATCCATTACATGACCCTAATAGATAAAGTATTAAAGAAAAGGAGAATAAAAAAAACAAGAACCAAGAAGAGCCTTGACCTATTTTAAGACCAGGGAGTCTCGTTAAGACAACACATTATACATTGACAAAATACAAAATTTACGATTTGATGAGAAGCAACTTTTAATTTATTTGTTTTTTTTCTTTCTCTTTATTTAATTCTTGAAGTACACGTATTCTTTGCCGTTTGTCAGTTAAACGACTGGATGTTAATAAAAATAACGATTTCTAATTTGAAACCCGAGCAAATTTGAATTAAAAGCTCAGTCGTGGAAGGAAAACTCGTAA
The DNA here is from genome assembly GCA_949126835.1 of Anisus vortex. Lineage (NCBI taxonomy): Eukaryota > Metazoa > Mollusca > Gastropoda > Planorbidae > Anisus > Anisus vortex. Next base: position 40,850,644 of record OX421497.1, on the reverse strand, counting down.
GTCAATGCATACCCATGTGAGAGCCAGAATTGAATACAAAGTGGTGATACTTTGCCATTAGTGGCTACATAACAACGAGATGCCGTCCTAACCTCAAGGAACTAATCAAACCCCATTGACAAGTCTTAATTAGGCATGACCTTTTGAACTGGTGTGATCGTGAACTTCCGGTTCTATTTTTAAATTTGTAATTATTTTAAACATTTCCGTAAACAAAAAAAACATGCTTTTGCTGGTTATTGACAGTTGATTTCAACCTCGACGGCTAGTTCTAGTCTTTTAGAATTATACAAAGGATACAATATTAGTTATGAGGAATCCGTTTTTAACATCAAAAGTGAGTAGGCGATAGTTAATACTCAAGTGTTAGTCGCATGTAGCTTGTTTATAAAATAAATTAGTCAAGAGTTGCGTTTTCTTGGTTATTGAAAAACAAAATTCGTATTCATAAAAACGAATAACACAAATTCTTTTGCATTAAGCAATACGTTTGATATTATAAGAAGGTGATTATTCCCTTCTGACTTTCACAATACATTGTTTTCTTTTGTAAACATCTTTTGAAAATGAAAGAAACTTTAATCCCCGACAAATGTTCGTACAACCAGTAACCTAGCAAACAGACATGTTTCGAATAAAATGATCGAATTCGACCGGAAATGTTTTTTCTTGTGAACTTTTATTATGCTTGCATACACGTTAAGACTTGTCAATGTCCCACAAATAACTCTCAGTTCCGCCGACTCCTCGCCTTTTGAGGTGTCCCGTTTTTCTCTGACGACTGTTGGTCTAAGAGCCTTCTCAATATCTGGTCCGAAAGTATGGAATCCATTTCCCATCCAACCCAGGCAAAGAAGTTCTATCGTCACTTTAAAAAAAATAACCCATAAAAACACAGTTTTTATTATACTCCCTTTCTTTGTAAACTAAGTTTATATTTAATGTATATTTTGATAGATTAAAATAAATATAAGTGATATCATACCTTATGAACTTCCACACAAAAATTTTGCGCATCCTTTTTTTTTTCTAGATATAGACATACAATTATTAAAGAACAACACCTATTTGTTGATCTTTCAAAGGAAATCTATGAAAAGATTTTAGATTATTTACATGATAATTTAGAGGTAGAATTTGCGCACCCAACAGAAGAGCAGTAAGCGCCCATCTCATTCAATTCATTGTTTATCAAGTATGTCTAACAATGATCACGTGACCGGAAAAGACTTCTGCATAGACCTCATTAGAATTATTATTATTAGGCCTTTTATTTATTTTGAAACTAAGGTTTTTGCAGATTATAATAAGTTGGACCGCTTGCTCTATTTTTAGAGCTTATAATAATATGTTCTTTTTTCGTGCGCATCCATTAACGCTGTCTTAAAGACATAGTCTTTTGTTTTTTTCGTTTTTATTGTCGTGTGATGGCTGCAAAACTAGTAGAACTAGAACCGCTGTCTTTATATTTTACATTCATTGCGTACAGGTAGATGTATACTGAGAGGAAAAAAAACAAATTTTGACACGAGTGACGGTCTCGCAGACTCAATGCCAGCCTACCTGTTCTCACTTATTCACCTGCCGCCCCTTGGCGTGAACAGGTTGCCCGGGGCTAGTCAGCTAGAACCTAAGGTCGCGTTCACGCAAAAATAATATAATATGTTATATAGTCTATAGCTCTTTCTTGAACTCTCTCTGTCTCCCTCTCCCCACTCTCTCTCCCCTCTATCATTCTTCCCATCATCCTCTCTCTCTCTCTCTCTCTCTCTCTCTCTCTCTCTCTTTGTAAAAAAGCTAAAGGAGCGAAGTGGGTGAAAAGGCGAACGTAAAAAAAAAAAGTGTAATAATATCTTTATATAATATATATATTAAGGGCAGAAGGAAAAGGGGAGTGGGGGGGGGGAAGGGGGGGGGGGAAGGGATTTGCTCCAATGAAAAACTTAGATAATCCCATAACTTATCCCGTATTATATATGCAAGATCATTGGCATGTAAGTTCCCTTTCTTTCCGGGTGCTATCCGGGTATGGAATGGGTTGCGTGAACAAGCCAGGAAAAAGCAAACAACTTGACATAATTTAAAACAATAATATAAAAAAAAAACGCACGATTAAAAACTCCAACCACGTAAACGCATAAGACGCAATAAGCTTCGGTATAGAAGTAGCTTACTTGCTTACCTACCTACCTACCTACCTGTCAATCTATCTATCTATCTATCTATCTATCTATCTATCTATCTATCTATCTATCTATCTATCTATCTATCTATCTATCTATCTATCTATCTATCTATCTATCTATCTATCTATCTATCTATCTGTCAAGTCAGTCTGTCTTTCTGTCTATCTGTGTCTATCTATCTATCTTCGTCTCTCTGTCTGGGTGTCTCTCTTTCAGTCTCTCTGTCTTTCCGTTTGTCTGTCTATCTATTACTTTACACAAATGTACAACTTTTCTGTTTGTACTCTCCCTTTACGCCAATAGGGCTTTGTAAACTACTTACTATAGTCCAAACAATTTGTAGGCCGTTAAAAAAAATACCTGACATAAGTGACAACGTATTTCTTGTCTGCGGTCACTAATGTCAGGTAAAGTCGAGGGAGGGGAAGGGGGGCACTAGCACTCCACCAAACCACACCACGCCACACAGCTCAATGTCTCACCGACATATTTTTTTCTTCATTGCCTTAAAAAAAAGTATGATTTCGGTTAAATTATAAAAAAAATAAAAACTTTGCGCCTATTCCTTCCCTCCCCTTGAAGAGACCCCAGCCAATGGGATTCCAGAGTTGTCCCCCTTCCATTGACTGTGATAATTTATACTTGATAAAACTGACACTTGGGGTTTATCTCGTAGCTCAGGTAGTAGCCTTTAACAACCATGTCAACGAGATACGTTAGGAAAAGATAGTTTTTGATCACTAAAACAATAGAATAAAACTAATATTATAAAAGAACTGAACAGAAAAGAATTTCTTTTAGTGTTTCGGAAATGTACTTCTTAAAGTTTTTAGTGTCAGTGATGCTGCTCACAATAAATTTGAGTTATTGTAAGTTTTAACTTTTGTATTTACAATTTCATTCTTCTACATATATAAATTATACTTTTACATATCTAAATAGTACTTTTACATATATAAATGATACTTTTTACATATCTAAATAATACTTTCACATATCTAAATTGTACTTTTACAAATCTAACTTATACTTTCACATATCTTAATTAGGCTATAAGTCCCTACGTTTACAGATGCAAATTATACTTACGCATTTCTTAATTATACTTTTTCGATTCTCAATTAGACTCTATATCTTACATATCTAAATTATAACTCACTTTCTCCGTTGGAAACTTCAAAAACCTTGCCCATAATGTGATTTCGAATCTCCCGCGCTCTCGCTGTGTGGGAATTCTGGGACATTGTGGTGTGGCCACACACATAGCGGTCCCCGGTTTGTGACAATCGTTTCACAATAATTGTGTGTCCCAAGATTTCCATAGTCCAAAGGCCGAACAAAAACAACAACTGTATCCTCAAACTCTCCGGGGGAGAGAGAGGGAGGAGGGGGGAGGGGTGATTTCAAGCGATTCCTCTTAGATTTCGTGCACCACATTCTGACGCATATAGAAACACTAGAGCAGAGGTCGGCAAACTACGGCACGCGTGCCAGACTGGGCACGCAGAGCGATTTTCCATGGCCCACGGAATACCTCCAAAATGGCAATTAAAGTCACTTCTGTATGAAATTGAGTGCTGGTGCAAGATGACTTTTGGGCTGTTGGCACTCTGAATGAATTAGTAATCCTACTTTGGCACACTGTTATCTAAAGGTTGCCGATTCCTGCGCTAGAGGACAGAAGAGTAAAGTAGTAATAGATACATAAGACATTACATTTTATTTTAACTTAGAAATACAACCCAATAAAAATCTGTTACAATAAGGACAAAAACACTTTCCTTATCCCTTATGCGAGAACAAATGCATCTAAATACTCTTTCTTCCCGAATAGCATTTGGGCATGTAATGGGTTACCTGAACAATCCAGGATAACCAGTAACTTAACATCATCTAAAACACTAATCAAAATGTTGACTTCACTCAGACCATGGATCAGCGTAGGACGCATTAATCTTATTAATAGAAGGAGCGTTAGTAATATATAACTAAAGTACTCATCAGACCAACTTGATCATAGGGCACGGTGGCCCCACAATCCCCTAGTATGCCGTGGCCACAGAAACTGGTGAACGCTGCTTCACCGGCCCTTAGCAATATATAAGATAAGTAAAATGTAAAAAAAATCACAAGAAAATATACAGACGTTCGGGATGTTTTGATCCACATCAACTTAATATTTTCTGATTCCCCAGGGACTTAGTGGGATAGTGTGACCATCTCAATGCACAGTAACACGTTATTTACATTCCCCTCGACATATGATATCAAACATCGTGTAGCCTACACACACACACACACACACACACACACATAAAAGAATGAAACTCTCAAGAGACTTGTAAACACGAACCTTTTGAAGTAACGATCTCAATCTGTTGATCTAATATTGAAGACGATGAGTGTACTGCAGATGTTTGGTAGAGGTGCTTGTATACAGGTGGTTCCCATATTGGGCGCCTCGAAATATTGCAAAGGCTTTCATAATTAGATCTAATTATTTCTACTTTTTAAAAAATGCGATGTGGGAAAACTCGGTCTGTGGACCTAGAAGCATTTTATCTGCTTCGCTCAGACAGACCCGTCAACAGTGGCAAAATTAAAGGTGGAGGAATGGCTATCTATATAAACAAACACCATTGCAATATCAACAAAAAGAATGATGTGCACACCAGACATAGAATTCTTGTGCGTCAGCCTCATGCCATACTATCTACCATGAGCATTCAAAAAAATACGTAACAAGAAATATATCGTCAATACTTCAGTCAGCCAGAATACAATAGCTGACTACTAATGAACATTTTATTGTATGATAAATGGTCTGATAGTGTGCGTGCATGTCTATTTTTATAATTATATTTCTGTGCTTGAGTACAAATAATTCTTTTATATTGTTTAAAATATGCTGAAAGACAAAAACATCTGTAATCAAAACAAATTTCCATTTGTTTGGATCAATAAAGAAATATTATCTTATGTGGGAAGACTCGACGTTTAAGGTTTGTCTTATTAAAAAAGAAGTTTTGGCAACAGTGGTTCCATAGAGAACAAGACCCGGACAATTCAATAATACGTTCAGAAATATGTGAAAGTAAAGATGTCAAAGTTGGTAAAATGATTTTCTTGACATTTATCATGGCATTTATCATAACATAAGAGTCTTTCTTGACATTCATCATCTTCGTTAGTTTAATTATCCCAACATTTATCATGACACATCATGGCGTTTTGTTTTATCATCTCCCTTCCTGAAATTATCATGTCATTTATCAAATGACACATAACATGACATTGATCATAGTCTATCGTAAAATAGTCAGGGCATTCATCAAAACACATATCATGCCATTTATTATGATTATAATTATTATGGCAATAGAAAGTGTTGCGAATTAGAAATCAATAATTAAAATTTTGACCCTGATAATTTGGCACCGATTGGGCAGTTAGCGTCTTCTTTCTCAGGAGATGCCAGTCTGTCTTTGTACACTTTTACACAACATTAATCCTGATTTCAATGGTCAGTGGCGTAGCTAGAGTAAACGTCACCCGGGGCGGTCCGTTCAAATGTCACCCCAGTGACCCCACACGACCCTATGCTGAATGGTTAGGTGTAGCTAAATTTTCATACATACTCTACCTCTAGGCTCTACTTTACTCTACTGACCGGTACGTTACTGCTTACATGTATGATCCTAGACAACATCGGGATCCAATACCACAAAACAAATAGTTCAAATCCAAAGATTTTTAATTAAAATGCAACTGTTCACTTTCAGAACATCTAAATGCAAAACACGGCAATGCACAGACCAAAAGAATGTCTATCGACACTATAGTCCTAGAAGGAATGTCTTCTTGTTTTCATTGTTGCAAACAGGTCAATGACATCGTCAAAATCTATTTGTCTTGTAAGCTCGTGTTCAATGGACAGAACAGCCAGATCCGACAATCTCGACTGGTTCATGGTTGACCGGAGGTAATTTTTTATAAGTTTCATTTTGGAGAAACTTCTTTCAAACGATGCCACAGAAACACATATTGTCAGAAAGAATCTTAGAGTCAGCGTAAGATATGGCAATGATTCAACAAAGTCCCACTTGATGATAAACCGTAGGAATTGCAGTACAGTCCAGTGCTTGGCTTCCTCCAAGTTTATTTCGGCTGCTTGTAGGTGTCGCCTTAAACGTGGTATTTATAGACAAAGGTCTTCTTTAGACAGCTCATCATACGCGGCTGTGAGCTTGGTAACAGACAACTGTATTTCTTCGTCATTGGCACAAATAATATGGTCTGGCTGAACGGCAGAAACAGTCAACAAAATGTCATTCACTGCCTTTCTTCTCGTATCTAACTCCATATGAAAACGGTCCAGACACTCTAACATTGCTCTCTTGGTCTCCTGCTGCAATGACAATCCAGCATCTCTTGCGCCCTCTTCAGGTAATCTTCTCTTTCTTATGATTCTCTTCTCTGTAGGGATATCAAGTTCTTCACATTTCGCAAGTGCCTGCTGGACGGCATTGTCAACAACTTTTGTGCGCTGCTCTTCCAAAAAGACCTTGAGAGCCCTTAGTTTGGTTGCAACCATGTCCACAGTAATACCTGGTGTTTGCATGTACTTCTGTACTAAGTCGACTTCTTTTAAAACGTCAGCCCAGAAAAACAAGAACGAAATGAAAGAAAAGTCGCATTTAGCTGGCAACAGATTGTGCGCAGCGCCACTTGTCTCGACGCTTTCTTCGACATCACACAGAGCTTCAACGGCTTCCACAAACTGGTTAAACTTCTGTGTCACTGGCTTCACTGCATCAGCATGTGCACTCCAGTGAGTTGTGGACAGTCTCTTCACTGTTAGACCTGTGTATTTCACTAGTACATCACAGCGATGGGTCGACAGAGCAAAAAAAGTGTACAGCGCCTCAAGACTTCCAAAAAACGTTACACAAGACGGATTGTTAGCAAACGAATGTTTGCCACAAAGGTTCAGAGAATGATTGGAACAAGGTACAAAAATTGCCTTCGGATTAATGTCTTTCATCTTTTGTTACACACCACCGTGGATTCCAGCCATGCTTGCTGCATTATTGTATCCTTGACCGCGACATAACTGAATATCCAGTCCTTCGTTTTCTAGTTTCTCGAGGATATCGCCAGTCAATGCAGTAGCTGTTTTACCTTTCAGATGAAAAAATCCAAGGAATGACTCCCGCACTTCAACTGTACCACCGCTGATGTGTAGGGGCCTACATATCTAATTACTTAAATTACGGTTGACATTTGATCTGAATGCGAAACGTCCGGTGTGCTATCAAAAAGTACGCTCAGACAATATTTTCGACGCCCGGTTGATAGATTCCAATTCGAAATATGTGACGTCATAAACGTCACATTTCCTGTGTTGGTTGGGTTTTTTCACAATTCTATTTTCAGACTATTTTTGCACCTTAGCCTGGCTGAAAATGTTTGTTGGAGATGACAAAGTGTCACCCCCCCCATATGCTGTCACCCGGGGCGGTCCGCCCCCCGCCCCCCCTTAGCTACGCCACTGTCAATGGTATATCTCGATGCCAGCTTCCTATTGTTTGGGACGGGTGTGGTCAGGGGAGAAGAGTTATACTTTGTTGCTTTCACCAATAACTTTCACTCACATTAATCCCCGTAATACATTTAAGCACAAGGTGAAGAGCAGCCTTGCATGGATGTTTCCCTTGCGCCAACCCAAGTTCAAGGAAAGAACAAACTGAAACATTCCAGCCAACCGTTGGTTCGCTTACATTTTGCAGAGCACGCTCCCAAAGATGGTCAGATAATCGAAGAGGAATATAAAGGTAAATATAGCGTATAATTACATAACATATATATGAGAGGTCATATTACAATTTACCAATTCCTCCGCGTCTCTCTGGCAATCAAACTGATCTGCTCAATCAGCACTGTTATTCATCGTGCAGTTTTTGCAACTTTGAATAATGACGTGCCTTAGAATAAACATGTGATATGAATATATGTGACATTTTGGATACTGTAACGATTTTCTGTTTTCATTTCTTTCACCTGGTCAGTTCATGTGTCCAGTGCGAATCCCCTGCAAGGTATCAAGGCAGTCAAAATCATAACCGAAACGAAGGACACGTGCGGCGCTGGTCAGTTTAAATTTTACCACAATCATTTTGTCCAGAACAAGGACCCCGCCTGCCCTAGCGTCCTGGAAACTAAGAATCAGGAGACTTTATCGGAGTTGCCGCCCCTGACGTGGAGTCCACCGTCCTGTGGGTGTGTCAATTTTAGGTGAGTGATTGATAAGGCCTACATAATTATACACGCTAGTTAGCGTGGGCCTTACATACCCATGCATCTGCCACTGCAACTTATACCAAGAGAGTGCACTGAGCACTCTAAATCTAATAACATGGATACAATCGCTATATAAACAGTCAGTATTATTATATCTTATCTTATTTTAGGTTGTTTGTTGTTTTTTTCTGTTCGTTTATCATACTAGCTAAATTGCCAGGTGTTTTACGGGGAAAACAGTTAGCCTACATTGTTATTACAAAAAAAAAAACACAACAAAATACTGTCCTGTCATGGCGATATAACCCTCATATTTATGAGTACACATGTGGGAACGAAAAGGTTGTGAAAATTATATATTACATATGTGACGTGTCTATATATTGACCAATGGTTACACACATCCAACTGTATATATATATATATATATATATATATATATATATATATAAATAAATAGTCACCCATATCGTGTAATCTATCTACTGGGTATATACTTCATACCTCTCCACGAACAAATGTGTCAAATCAACTGTTGGTGAATTAGAAAATGACAATATGATAATGGTCATTGTATAGTGCGGCTGTCCCTGATATCCCATGCTCAGTGCGCTCAATTTTCCAATGAAGGAAAACGAATACGAACTATTTAATTTTTTTCAATCGTCATATTTGAAAAAGATAAACAAACAGCAAGTGTCAACAGCATTGCCGAGGTCACTAGAGCTAGAATTACTATTTTCTCTGTTTAAGCCCAAAAGATGATGTAAATCTACCGCGAAATTGTGTTTAGTGTAAATTGTTTCCGTGGCTATCTTTTGTTTTTTTTAGAAAACTATTTATAGTTTTTTTTTGTTGGTATGCTTTGTGTGAGTAAATTCATAATGAATATAAAATGTCTATTAATAGGGTCATTGTTGTAGATGAAGACGATGTTTACTATATGGACGACGAAATTGTACAGAACGGACCACTGTCACAGACCGTTTGTGTTGAGATGAGGGTAAGACTGGGTTTTACTATCAATCAATCCACCGTATCATCCTCTATCTATCTATCTATCTATCTATCTATCTATCTATCTATCTATCTATCTATCTATCTATCTATCTATCTATCTATCTAGCTATCTATCTATCTATCTATCTATCTATCTATCTATCTATCTATCTATCTATCTATCTATCTGTCTGTCTGTCTGTCTGTCTGTTTGTCTGTCTATCTATCTATCTATCTATCTATCTATCTATCTATCTATCTATCTATCTATCTATCCATCCATCCATCCATCTATCTAACTATCTATCTATCTATCTATCTATCTATCTATCTATCTATCTATCTATCTATCTATCTGTCTGTCTGTCTGTCTGTCTGTCTGTTCAATATTCAGTCCTTCAATCTGTTCTGTCTGTCTGTCTATCTGTCTGTCTGTCTGTCTGTTCAATCTTCAATCCTTCAATCTGTTCTGTCTATCTGTCTGTCTATTATGTCTACATTCATGTCACAATATATTCTAATGTCTAAATATCCACAGCGCACCAGAAACCACTACCTGGAAGCTCTTTGCTCCGCTTCCAATCGCTCCACTACCGCAAGCATTATTAACAGTCCGTCTTTCATCAGCCGACACAATCTGAACGCCAAGACCATGGACAGATACAACCTGATGATCGACCTGGAGTTCCGCCGGACACACAACAGGGATTGTTGCAGGAAGGTCCGCAGATCTTATTGCATTTACAATTGTCCCAATAATTTATTTAGAGTTATTTATTTACATTTAATTTTAAATTCGATATTTCTTGTATAGAATTGTAGAGACAGTTATCTGATATGACGTAAAACATCAATATATTTTCTCGTAGTCTCTACAAATTTCTAGTATGCATCTCCTATTGCATTCTAAAAACTTCGGGGAAGATCATTTCTAGCACTTTCTGCACCAAAATCTATATAAGGAAGGCAGTGGTGTGGTGAGGTTGTTGTTGCTTTACTGAGCGATAATGGATCTACTTACAATATTGACTAGTGAATGTAGTGAAGTTGAATGTTAATACTTTACATAAGGTCAAGCATTAAATTCTCCTTAAACATTCATCGAGTGGCTTGAGCGTATTATTTCATAGTGAACCAGACCCTAGACAGACGACAGAAGACCTGGGATTTATAACAGTGTTTGTCCGAAACCAAACGCCATTGTTTCTTTTTTTTGTTTCTTGTAAAGTTTTGGTCACATTTACAATTAGAAAAAAAAAATGTTTAGTTGTTGCTCTTTGACCTGATGGTACTTGAAGAGTTCAGGATTATTTGGGCAGCCAAGGGAAATAATTAGCACATTTCTTTTTCTGCTTTGTAGAAATTCCGGTTAGGGTCTCAATCAAGAACTTCTTTTCTAATGCTGTCACCGAGTCATTCTCTATGTGTTTATGCTTAGGCCTCCTTGTTTGTGCAACTATTTTTGTGCATGTGACTTAATGATCAAATGAGGAGTAAAAAGCAGTCTGTAACGTAAATATAGAAAAAAAGAGAGTATAAATATAAAATAGAAGCTTGTGGGAATCTTACTTCGGCCTTTCTATATTGCACAGATGGCTTTTGGTTCAAAGTCTGGCTTCAGCACTTTATTCTCACTGGAATAAATTTGTACAAATGGTCTTCGGATTGACATATACATTTGAGGATTCACCGGCCTCACTCTGTAGCTTATTGCAGCTATCGACTTTAAAATAACAATTAATTTATTCCCGTTTTAATTTTCTTATCTAGCTAACACATATTAAACATGTTAAGCCTGCTGAAAAATGACTTTCCTTATGTATTTTACATTTTTATTTTTCAGCACAAGCTTGAAGACAGAGTAGACTGTATGGATGACAACAGACGCCGCCGCATCGATAATTTCTGCGCCTTCGGCATTACAGACATTCCATTTGTCAATTTCAGAGTCCAGCACATGCTTGATAAAGAGAAACAGTGCTGTCGTTACTTAGGTAAACATTTATGGTCATACATCTTCCTATCTGTTGGAATATTTCATTTTGCATACTATTGTGGGGTTATGGGAATTAAAATAAGCAATACTATCAACCAACAAGCTTCCTATGTCAGGGAATATTGAGTTAGAATATTGTCACACAGAAAAATAATCTATATTTTTTTTCTTATCTTCGTATATACCTTGGTTTAATTACTACACTTCTACTCTTTCTGTAAAATGTTTTTTTGGGGTTTTGTCTTATTAACAATAACAAAAAGTTTATAATCCTTAGTAGCCAACGGGAATAGATGATCTAATGTTTTTAAGCTTTAGATTCGCTAATCATAGGGTGAATCAATCAAATTCTAGATTTTTTTAACCCTTTTTCGGAAGGCTGTATCTGTTATCCATTTAGCTCCCGAGCCACATCGAATGCAGATATAGGTTTGGGAAGAGGGGAGGGGGGAGGCGGGGAATTAGTAAAGATGACTTGAACCTTGAGTGCTGGCTACACATTGTCTGCACCGTCATCCGTTCTCATGGTCAGACTCTATACCAGGCTTCTGGCAAAGATACCTTATCTGACTTTAAATTGCAGCTAAATCATTAGTGACCGTAAGTTGGGTCTACTTTATGGTTATTTCTAAAAGTGTTGTTTTGTTTTTTTTCTTTGCTAACTGATTTTATGTTAGACTCTATTTTTTATTTTTTTATATTTTTACCTAACCGTAGGGGAACATAGATTCACGTGTTTTGGTACCAAAAGTGAAATTACAGACGTAGCCAATGCCGCAACGTTTCTAGATTTCTCTATGGACGACTCTGACCCTGCTAACGATTTGGCTATTTTCGCCACATCTAAGGTAATAGTGCTAAAATGTCAACACAAACTATTTAATGAAGTTATTTAAAGGAAAATTAGTGCTAATTTTTAAAATAGCTATTCTTTTAAATGAGCTATGCGGCAAGTGTGACGTCAGTTGAACAGAATGATTCTCAAACTCTATTCTATTCACTCTATTGTGTAAACGCATTTGCTAAATATCCTATTTGTGTCATCCTTCGATAGATCATGGAGCAGAGCATTCCAGTAATAGCTCATTGGATTACAAATTTAAAGGTCTTGGGTTCCGATTTTTTTTTTTTTCTAAAACGCTTGATTTTTTTACCAAACCTATAAAATGTTTTTTTTTTTTTTTTACTTTCTCCAGTATTGATGGGTTCCGGATATTGTCTAATTTAAATTAAAGGCGGCCGAACTAAAAATCTAACAGGAGATTGCATATTAATGCATGTTCATTATTCTGAGTCTAGATAAGAAAGAAAATAATATCACGCATGTTGTAAGCTGACTAACGATAATCCAAACAATTTGGGCACTTCAAAACAAACGGCAGCAATGCATAACTCGAAAGCATTCTTTGTCCGGCTATGTCAAGTACCCAGGCTTTGTAAACTTGTTTAAGTTCTGAAAACTACCCAGTTAAATACAACAGGCTAAAATCCAATGAAACAGCCAATATAATCTTTATTTTTGAACAATATCAAATACACATTTGCGATATATTATAACGTTAATCAAAAATGAAATGTAAGATACAAAAAATAAAAAAATTGCGAAAGCTCTAAAAAATGTGAAATTATTTGTGAGTAACACCTGCTTTTAATTATCTGATATTCACTTAGCAATTATATTGTGTATCTGTGCGCAGGACGAAGCCGTGTTGAAGCTGCTGAAATTTGTGAAATTTCAAGTCAAGACAGCCGTCACTGACAGAAACGACGACCAGCTCCTTGGTGCATCCAAAGAGAAAACTACTGACGCCCTAAACCCAACGCCCAAGCCCAAGACGCCAGGCGGGCGGAGCGGAGAAAGTATGGTTCCCAGCACGCGTGGTGCGGGCGCCTCAAAAGAAGAAGAGGAGGGAAAGAAGCACCCTAACAGGGGCAGCGGAGAGAAGAAACACAGAAGCCGGGACGGCGACGAGCGAACGGAGCCCGAAGGAATCAACCACGTTGGTCGAGGGAAGAGCATGAAAAGCGGAACCAGCGCCGAGAAGACAGCCAGACACGAAGATTGGTCTGTGAATCCGAAGAAGGTTGAAGGCATGAGGAGCGGAGAGAGAAAGGCGGAGAGCCCGGGTTCAAAGGAAAGTAAGCGCCAAGGGAGAACCAGCACAGAGAGGAACAGCGGTTCGTTGTTTAACGTCAACGATGATGTTCTGAAAGACGAACTGGAAGGTGGATCCTCAAAGTCTAAGACATCACAAAGTAAGCCATCATTTCTATTGATATATAAGCTACCATTTCTTTTTTTTAAATATTTTTTCAAACTATGGTTTTACATAGCAACACCAAACCCACTTGTTTATATAAACTGGCGCGCTCAACTTTGTTTAGTTTTAAAATGTTTTACTCACACCATTATGTAATAGTATATATGACCCTAATGCTCTGATGTGTATGTGTCAAATCAATTTTATTATCAATTTCACTCTATACATATATAGACCACTTACTGTAACCTAATCGCTCACCAAAGGTATTTAACCATTATATGATGTATTTAAGCAAAAACAATCATGAATACATCATTAAGTCTAGTAAGTCACCATGACGTTAAGCAACCGGCACACATTTATTTTTTACTGTTTTACTAAATATGTATAATTGTAATCTTTGATGCTATTTTATTTTTCTTCTTCGTCTATATATTTCTTTTACCTTCAGACATTCGTGCGAAATTAGAAAGACTCAAGCTAAAGAGTCAGTGCTGCGGGGCGGGTGAGATATCGGGTTCTTCAGTGATCAGCAGAACGACCTTGAAGGCAATTGATGAATGCCAGCATGGTGCTGAGAAATACACTGTCTCCCTGAAACTGAACCAAGGCTTTAAGATCTGTTCCACTAATTATGCCACCTGCTGCATAGAGACAGCTATCAGGTGAGGGAAATGTTCTTTGTTTTGACCATTGAACTGTCTTCCCTCCTGCCAATTTCTTCCTTACGATAAACCTCATCCATTAATCTTTCCATTCGTCTTTTCAATCCTACAACCATCCATAATTCATAGACTCACCCATTCACCTTTTCAACAGTCCTTTCTTCCATACAACTAATTCATGATTTCACAATTCAACTTTTAGATCCGCCATTCACACAACCATGAATTTACCTATTCATCCATCCACCTTTTCATACTTTCTTTTATACACCCAACATTGAATTTACCTATTCATCCATCAGTCTTGTTCTCCTCCTACTGAGCCAAAAACCACCTAATATCCAAACATGAAGTCATATAAAACATTCACCCATCTTCACTTCTTTTTTCAAATCACCAAAAAAAAAACTTGCCTTGATTCTTTGTATAGCTTTCCCCTGTGACTTACTTCCAGTATGCTATAAATATATAAATGCATCTGTTTTGACGGAGTTTTTTTTCAACTTATTTTGTATATCCCAGAATTTTATTTTTTTCTGTATCAAATTTTGTTAATTTAAGTGTCATATCAAATTAAAGGTAATTGGATGCTTAATAAAAGTGTATAACTTTTATTTCGAAATACTTTAATTAACAATCTTTAAAAAAAAAAATCCACAATTTTTTATATAAAAAAACACATAATTTGTCATAAAAAAATTAGCTAAAATTTTTTTTTTATTAAAAAAAAAGAAAAAAATGAAACAAAATTATTAAATTATCAAACACTGTCCATTTTTCTAACAATATCACAATAAGACATAATAATCTAGTATTTGGTCTGCTAGTACTTGCCATTTCTTTATCCGTCACCATTACAAATTCAACAACAAGAAAAAAAGGAGAAAAAAAAAGTCACGACAAAAAAAAATTAATAAAAGTATATAAAACAGCACTTTTCACAACGAAAATCAAATGCGAAATGTTATTTTGGTTTCTGCTAAAAGGAAACGGAAGTTATTTGTATTTTTAAAAACATGGATTAGACTGTAAAACAATAAAAACAATTATAACCCAAAACGACACCACTCGTGTCGTTCCGTCAAAATTGAGTAGACCGATCGACACGGCTCGTGTCGTTCCGGCCACAAAGGGTTAATACGTTTTAAAGCTATTTATTCACAATGAAATACAACCTACAGGTCAGTCGCATACATACATGATTTTTTAAAATAAATTTGCCCTGAAACCAATTTAAATCACACATATTAAAACTTGTGTAGGGGGATCAAAGTAAGGATTTACTTGAGGTCCCAAATATAGCCTAATTTCCAGTGCTCTCTCTCTCTCTCTCTCTCTCTCTCTCTCTCTCTCTCTCTCTCTCTCTCTCTCTCTCTCTCTCTCTCTCTTAAACATATTTTATTCTCTTTTATTTTATTAAAAAAAAAAAACAAATGGCATTGGTTCTTTTCTATGTTTATTGTAAAGTTAAGGGGAAATAATTCTATGTTCTTTGTTGTTTTTTTTCACATACAACTTCAGCCCAAAGATGACAAGCAGTGAATTCAAAAGAAGTCCTTACATGGCTTACAATAACGAGGAAAAAGAACCGGATGTGGAAACTGTCCAGCCCGACCTGTTGGATGAAGACGAGGATGAGCTTGAGAAGCATCCGTCAACCCATCACGTCACGGGCCAGCCGCTAGGCCAGACACAGGATGAAGAGAAAGCTACCAACCCAGACGAAGCGGATGAAGAAGTCGAAGAGGACGAGATGAATGGGCCCCAAAAGTTCGACGCCTTGGACAATGACGACGACTCCTCTGAAGTATTCCAGAGAGCGGAACTTCAGAGAGAGACCGAGCTGTCGAGATGGAAGGACAAAAAGGAAGATGACGGGATGCTTGTGGAAGATGTTGGACTGGAAGACGAAGCTCTCTTCAAAGAATCCATCTCACCAAATAAAGCAAAGAAGAAGCCTAAGGTAAAAGACATCTTTAAAGCTGATAGGCAGACCCATCAGAAGGCACGCAAAAACACTGGCACCAAGCATAAGCACGCAGGCAAAGCAGGACCTTCGTCGAAACCCGCGAAAACTTCCAGAGAAAGAACATCCAGAGAAAGGACATCCAGAGAACGGGGTTCAAGTCGTGTTCGAAGAACATCATCAGAGCGTGTCCCAGTCGATGAGCATGACGATCAGGTCAAAGTTCATGTGGCGAAACAAGACACCGCCCGGGAGACAAAGTTCTTACGAGCAAAGTCCACAAAGAAGGCGATGGACTCTCAAGAAATGTCGATGCTCTTTCACGGGCAAGACGGGAACGGACAGAATGAGAAACAAGGGAGTCAACCTAGAAAATTCAGGTGGCCCAATAAAGGATAAGGAGATATTCGAGTTATCGTTTCTTAGATCTACATTTAAATCACGATTTTTAATTTCTAGGCCATAGGCTATCATTATTTCGAATGAATTTTCGCAGAAAAGAAAGCTTACTGTAACTATAGTACACGTAGTGTGGAACCACCAAATTGATGATATCATTTGTCCATTGTTATTGCGATTTCTTTTCAACACCAACTCACGATGACCATTAACAGCAAAAATATGTTAAAAACATATCAACGTTTTTTTAAATTTTAAAGCCATTTTTACAGAGAGGCGATTAGAGAAGGCCTCATATATATGATTCTCTTGATTTAGAAACCCAAATTTTGTAAGAAGCTTGTGAATATTATATTAATTTTTTTTTAACTGACCTGGATTATATCTTGATAAATAATTAAAAGGTTAAAAAAGTTATCTTGCAAAAAAAAGAACAAAAAAAAAAAAAAGAAAGAAAACAAGTCAATGTAATAGATTAGATAAAACGCATTTTTTCATGTTATTTACTTTTCCCACCAAAAGTATTAAATGATCATCCATTCATGGTTACATTTTGCATAGGATATCATGATAAAATTCGCTTTAAAAAAAAAAAAAAAACTTCCCTCAGAGTATGCCACAACCTATCCGATGTTATAAGCCCACAATTAAATAGTGGAAGCAGAGTTTCCATTGGTGCATTTTTAAGATAGTCTATAGTCTATACAAAACACACGAAACACTTAAGACAGGAGCGTCGTTAAAAGTCTCACATTTTTAAGTGCCATGTTATTTCCATGTTTTGTTCAAATGTTTTTGTTTGTTTTGCTGAGTTGCTTCTATGATTTCATTTTTTATTGAAAAAAATTACTTAAAAAAAATTCTTGCATTTTAGATTTGTCTGATTGTTAAAACCTTTATTTGGTTTAATATTTTATAAGCACTTGTCTAAGCAATTCAGCGATGCTTAATAAAACTACAGAAAACAGATACATTAAATAGAATCTATTAGTCGTCTTTTCTAAAGTTTATTTCTAATTTTTGTATAAGCATTTGGAAAATTTAAAATAAAATTTATGAACTAAAACTTTTTTGATGTTTAAATTTTTTGTCTGTCTATGTGAGCGGTGGCCGAGTGGCAGAGCGTTCGAATGGCGTACCGAAGGTCCTAGGTTCGAATCCTGGAGGGTGTCCCTCGAAGGGTAGGTAGGCAGGTACCGGAGTTGGATGAAGGGGGGGGGAGGAGAATCTTTGAAGAAAAATTGAATGAACGTGTTAGATTTTATTAATGGGGTTCAACCAAAGGTTTAACGCCCCCTCCCACTCTAAAATAAGCAGAAAAGTAACTTCCATCCCAGGATTTGAGGGTGTCCCTGAGTCTACCCAGCTCTGGTGGGTACCTGACCTTAGTTGGGATAAAGTAAAGGCGGCTGAGCATAGTGCTGGCCACACAATCACCTAGTATGCAGTGGCCACGGAAACTGGTGAACGCTGCTTCATCGGCCCAATGGATCAATTTGGTCCGACGGGATACTTTACTTTTTAAACTTCCATTATTTTTAAAGTCTTTGTAAAAACTTTGTGTTTTTCTTGCTATTTGCGACTCTAAACAGCAAATTTGAATGTGATGAATGTTACAGTTTACAAATAAGGCTTTACTTAAACGGACAGCCCTTACCCGGCAACGCTCCTGTATCTAAACATGAGCCCCTCAACATCCTTTGACATGTGTACGATGTTTGGTGATAAATCAAGCATTACAAAAAACAACAACAACAACATAGCAACAAGCAAGCTCGTAGGTAAAATAGTGATCTCAGCCCAGGAGCCAGCGCGCAACCTAGTTAAATGACAACTTACCTGTCTCACCTGAAGACATGACGTCACCCTTAGCCTTCTATCACGCCCACCTCTTTCGTCCCCCCCCCATCTCCCGCACACCTTGTCCTCCACACCCTTTCCCCCTTGTTCTCCTTTCATTTGCACAACTTTTGTCCGGTTACACGTTTTTGTTTCATAGGCGACTCTCACCTCGAGACACAGTCTTCCACCTACTTCACCTAGTCATGGCAGACGACACAATGCTAAGTGGTGGACACCATGGAAACACGCTTGAATAGACTGCAGTGTTCTATGTGATAGATGGCCTTTTGTTTATATTATAGAGAATACCATTGTGGCTTAAAGGTTTGATTAGAGATTTGTATTAGGCAACGGTATTATTTCCCAGGATAAGCTTTCATTGAAATATAATGGGATTAGTAGATCCAGAGGTAATGTGTAAATATCTTTATCTTTACTTGTATTACCATTACTGTTTTCTCTATCTATCTATCTATCTATCTATCTATCTATCTATCTATCTATCTATCTATCTATCTATCTATCTATCTATCTATCTATCTATCTATCTATCTATCTATCTATCTATCTATCTATCTATCTATCTATCTATCTGTCTATCTATCTATCAATCTATCTATATGTCTATCTGTCTAACTATTTATCCATGTATCCATCTATATGTCTGTCTGTCTATCTATCTATACCTATCTGTATCTCTAATATATCGAATCTATCTATATATATCACAGGCTCCCTGTGTATGTATCAGTCAAGCTACCTAGCTATTAATGTTTACATATTTATCTACCTATCTATCCATCTATCAGGCTTTCAATCTTTCTCTTAATATCTATAAACGTCCACCTCTCTGTCAAAATATCTACCTATTAGTTTAGCCATATATATTATGTGTCTGCGGTCTTGCTATAGAAAATACAATAGTCAAAACGTTGCTATAGAAAATACAATAGTCAAAACGCTGATCATAAATTCATATATTGTGATCAGAAATGAAATTCTCACTGTCCAAACATTAAAATGATAGAGTAAAAACAAGACTGTCGTGTATATATCGATACATATCTGTGCATTTACCGCCCCTTTTCCATACTGTCGGTATAGCATCTGCTTACTTTTCCTGTAAAATGAAGTATGTTTTTTTTCCAATGCAATTAAATATCTATCTTCCAGTTTCCGCCATTTAAGGGAAATCACATGACTAGCCCCCCCCCCCCCCCCCACACACACACAAGCCTTTTTTAAATGTTTGAGTCTGAATAATTTGAAATAATTAATGTTGAGGATACATACAAATACTTCTTTAATAGACAAAAAATAAAGATATATTATGTGGAAAGCTGGTTTGGGATTAGCTATAAATAGATGTGTACGTTATTATTACTGTAATGACGCAATAGATTCTTTTTTTAAAGCAAACTTCCGTCTAGGCTTACAGTGATTTGTTGCGTCTATACATGACTATAGTTTGTGTGGTAATCTGGTCACTTAGTTTACTTATATAGGTCTTGATTTCTCAAATAATAGAAATGTATAACACAATATTAAAGATAAACAAACAAATTTAGTGAAAAACATTACGAGTTAGAATGAGAGAGAGAAAGAGAGAGAGAGAGAGAGAGAGAGATAGATAGAATAAAGATAAAGTGTGAGAAAGATAGCGCTAAATGTAGAAAGGTAGAAGAAAGTGAAATAATGAGATGTAGGCTATAAAGAAAAACAGAAAGACAAATGAGGGAAAGATATATATTATTATGTATATATATATATATTATATATATTATATTTAGGCCTATACGGAGATGATTGTTCGGGCTGGAAAAAGACTCCAAAGTCAAGGCGAAAGTTTCCAACGAACTTGAACACTTTAAAGTATACAAGGTCTACATCAAGCTATCACGTAATGAAACTGTCTTCACCTGCCACTGTGGGTGACGCAATCTGTCAAGCTGCTGTCTTAAAACGTGCTACGCGGAAAGTCTAATTTCTATTCAACCTTCAGTGTCTTATTTCTATTAAAGCGATAAAACTGTTTTAGCTACACACATTTAACAGCTTGACAAAATTTAGCAAGCATAATATTATTATGAAGCCCATGACAAAAATATAACTTATGGTGTAGTGGGAGTCAGGACTGCACATTTAATATTAAGAAAACAAAAGGAAGAGGTTAGTACCATGATTAGTGCATTAAGAGAAGGGGCCCTGGACATCACAGAAAATATCCATGTACCTCACCTGCTGCTATACTTAATAGATATTTTTTTTTAGGTTCTTAGCTGCTTAGGGTATCTAAGGGTCCAGGGGCGAAGCCAGAAATTTCGATGCTGGTCGGATTCTTTCCGGTGGCATTAATTTTTCTGAAGGGAAAATTCGGTGAATTAGACGTAAAAAAATATGTTTCGATTATGTTTTAGTTAATAAGCCTTTGCGACTATAAATATTCAATAGTTGTATTAATGTTTAAATATTAGAATCGAGATTAATCCACCAGCTTTCCTCGGTTCCTTTAGCTTGATGGTCTCTTTAAAGAGCGCATTAGTTTGTGGTAGAGATTGGGGTCGATTGCTTCGTTGATATCTTAACAGGATCGGACTTTTTCTGAAAGGAATGCACTTTTTGGGGTTTAAGTCTCGTCTTGTAGCGCCCCTGGGCGTGATCAGTGTCATAGTCGGCACTGTGGTGGCTCCATGTTCTTAGTACGTTTCTGAGATCCCTTTTTTCTTGTGATTATCAGGTATTTCAATATGACGATGACATACCCATAATTCAGTGTTGACAACGTATACTGTATTCTTCCTATGAGGTCGTCATGTTGGCGCTTGATATGGTGTTTATAAGATCCGTTAACGATATTGTGAGAACGTGAGTGAACATCCCTCACTTATAGATGGTACGTTGTGCTTGAATCACCGTGCTTCATGTGTAGAGTTATCTCATCCAGAACCTTTGAAAAAATCAATATTTCATTAACACCTTATTTATACTTTAAATTCCAATAAAAAATAATTGTAAACGCGCCCAAAACTGGTGAATACGTATTGAACAGCACATCTAAACAACTAAACACTACATCTAGATAACGGGTCAGCCACTATGTTTTCAACCACTTTAAAAACCATGAGTGTTTTCCATTTTCTATTTACACAATGTAAAAAATATATAGTACGTATCAACCCAAAAAAATATTCTCAATTCCTGTTCTTCACCACTACAAAACCAGAATATATATTTTCCAAAGTTATAATTATACCACAAATCCATTCACCATAAACCATTTTAATGCATAGTCAAAACTAAGTCAATCCTCTGAAATAATAATTCAAGAATTACTATTTTTTTCCTTACAAAAACCTTGGGTCTATCAGATTTAAACAAAAACTCCTCACCAATTCCTTTAGTATTTTTACTGATACTACAAGATGTAAACCTAACCAGTTCCTGACTCACCTTCATTCTTCTACAACCCTTCTCTGACATAATCCTAATCAAACTCCCACAATTACTTTCCAGCCACCACTTACATCTTTTTCTCTTTTCAATAAAACTAATTCACATCACATGTTTTCTTCACCTTTAGCTATCTCCATCACTTTCTCTTTTTCATTAGTCTCCATCACCACAAACTTCACTTCATTATTCTCAAAACACTCTCTACACAACAACTTAAAATCATCTTTCTCCTCATTACAATCTTCAATCAACATATTAGACCCGTCTATTATCTCCTCCTTACAATCTTCAATCAACATATTAGACCCCTCTATCTTCACCTCCTTACAATCTTCAATCAACATTTCAGACCCCTTTATCTTCTCCTCCTTACAATCTTCAATCAACATTTCAGATCCCTATATCTTCTCCTCCTTACAATCTTCAATCAACATTTCAGACCCCTCTATCTTCTCGTCGGTACAATCTTCAATCAACATTTCAGACCCCTCTATCTTCTCCTCCTTACAATCTTCAATCAACATTTCAGACCCCTCTATCTTCTCGTCGGTACAATCTTCAATCAACATTTCAGACCCCTCTATCTTCTCCTCCTTACAATCTTCAATCAACATTTCAGACCCCTTTATCTTCTCCTCCTTACAATCTTCAATCAACATTTCAGATCCATATATCTTCTCCTCCTTACAATCTCCAATCAACATTTCAGACCCCTCTATCTTCTCCTCCTTACAATCTTCAATCAACATATTAGACCCCTCTATCTTCTCCTCCTTACAATCTTCAATCAACATTTCAGACCCCTTTATCTTCTCCTCCTTACAATATTCAATCAACATTTCAGATCCCTATATCTTCTCCTCGGTACAATCTTCAATCAACATTTCAGACCCCTCTATCTTCTCCTCCTTACAATCTTCAATCAACATTTCAGATCCCTATATCTTCTTCTCCTTACAATCTCCACATAACATATCAGTATCTTCTTTCTTTTTCTCCTGATTATCTATAATTGCCATTTCTCCCATCTGACAATCATCAATTATCATATTGTCCTTCCCTCAATCCTTTAGTACACTGTTCTGTAGTATCTTACCATTTAATACCCTTGTATCAACCTTATCCAATATACACTTATCATTAAATTCATTATGCACATCACTCACTTCTAAGTGTTTCTCTTTCTCAATCATTGCATGAACTATATTCTTATCTATCACTTCCAATGACTCTTTCATTGTAATCACTGACTCTTTACTGATAATCTCTGGTTCTGTTATTATCTGTGACTCTTCTATTTGGATTCTATCTTCTCTTATAACCTTTAAATCTAATTCTTCAAATATGACCTTTTCTTCTTCAACTATCTCCTTTGGCTCTTCAATAATAATCTTTGGTTCATCCAATACACTCTTAGATATAGAGTCTTCATTTAGGCTCTTATGTTTTTTCCAATATGACTTTAGGTTCTTCACTTAACCCTTACAGTCCCGGGCGCGTATATAGCGGAACTGAAGGCAGCATAGATAGAAGTAGGTCGGTACGGGAAGGTTTAAGATCTTTGGTTTTTCATTCACTACATCAACCTTCTCAATTACATCAGCAACATCATCACATAAGCTATCTTCATTATTTAACTCCATGAGTTTCATCCCTAGCTTCATTTTATTTAATTGAACATTTTTTCCTCTTACTTCTTCTTTTCTCTCAAGAGTACTTATGTCCAATTTCCAAACTAACACAGATTTATCACTGGAAAAATAATCCTTCCAAAATTGATGCCAGGGCATTCGTAATGAAATCATCCTTAAATTGTGGATTTTTTCCTCGGGGTCTAACGAAGAAGAAGAATTCAACGTTTTAGTAGACCAGCAAAGTCCGGATTATAGCCTACTATAGGCCGTATACGGTGTGGCTGTTAATCTTTTCAGGACATATCAACTATTGAATCCGGTCTTTTTGGCGCCTAAACGACGGCTACTTATGTTTAGTCTTCAATATTCTCGACGTTAGCAAATCTCAAATCATATCATTCTCCATGCATTGAACAGGAGCTGCATATCAATGATGCTGCTTAACTGGACATTTGTATACGATGAAATACATTAATTCTATCTAGGGACTAGGGCAGAACCTAAGGCACGCGAGCCAAACTTGGCACGCAGAGCAATTTTCCATGGCACCGTAGAGACCTCCAAAAGGTGTTTTTTTATTGACGAAAAAAATGCATTTTCCGCTTCTGAATGAGGAAAACTGGCTGTTGAAGCCGATGTTTCTAAATGACAAAGTGACACATTTCAGTGAGTTGAACGCATTTACAGAGACAAGTCAAACAGCACTTGAACTGTTAGACCACTAGAATGGATTTGTATATATCTTTTATGTTTGTCTGGCATTGACTGCAAGAGAGCAAACAGCTCTGCAAACGAGCTAATAGAAGAAGAAGATAAAGTAGCCAGCCTATATATCTTGAGTGAAATAAATTTCAAAACATTTAACTTCATGTACATCCCTATATTAAGGCATATATAAGATAGATAGTTGGGCTTTTTCAGAAGCACATCGAAGCACTCAAAGCGGACTTTTCTAAAGGAAAGACAATCAAATTAATGGACTCATTTTTCCTACCTCATCAAGCCTACAACTTTCTTAGATGTGCGGTAGATGTTTGTTTTTTTAGTGGGTGATATTGTCGATTTTAAAAACGCAGAAGAAACGCAGCCAGTTGAATGGAATGAAAAATGTATCGAAATGTGTAAATTTGTGGGAAAAACTAGATTAATGCTTAGGAAAACCATTTGCTATTCTCAACTGCCAGGCATTCCCTCTACTTTCAGCGTTTGGTTCAACTTACACGTGTAACGACTGTTAGTGTTGGTCAGTAGACCGTGACCGGTCATTACGACCAGGACTGTGTTGGGCACAGTCGTTTGGCCAGTTTTGTGCAAACAGGGGTTATGAGAAGGGGAGAGAGAGGAGTGGAGAGAAAAACAAGAGCGAGTGTGTAACATGTAGGAGTAATCGTGGAGTAAAGACATATTTTGATGATGTTAGTGAGACTATGTTTTTGGATGTACAGTTATAATGACACTGTACAGAATTGATTTTTGGAACTATGGAATTAATGTTGAGAAGTGTTACTTGATGTCTCAAGAACTATTTTGTATGTATCGTGAATAAAATATATATGTGTCTAAGCGTTGGAGTTGTATTCTGTGTATGAGGTGAAATATATGAAGTGCATCCCATGTTTGTTGTGAGAGCTGTCTTGACGAGTGGAAATAATGTAACGTACAACACATGGGGATGTTACAACACGTATGAACATTATTTATTGCAAATGAAAGCTGTGTTAAGCATTCAAAGAGGTCACTTACACTTCACAACTCAGAAATGACTAAATATTTATGTAATTATAAATTAGCGAAGATAAGGCGCCCATTAATTGATACAGATTAATTATATTTGAAAGAGTTTTTATGCTCATCTTATATAATTAAGCATAAATATAGCCTAAGTAATTCTACAAGAAACTTTGTTTTTAATAATTTAATAAATGAAAGAAACTTTTAATAGCCTTATAGTACGCAATTGTTGTAATTATTAATAATCAAAAGATAAATGGACAAACAATTAATGCAGGAAATGTTTATTTACAACTGTTTAACGTAAATTAATTGTACACATCTAATAATTAAATCTTGTAATGAATACCATTATGCGGTATTTATAAAAATAAATAATAATTAGTCATTAATATTTGTTCTCTTATAAAACATAACTTGTTTGCATCACTATTGAATCAAATTTAAAAACTTTATTTTAATTAAAGGGAGACAATTAGCTCGTTTTATTTGCGGTAATATTTCTAATATTAAATACTGTTTCTTTTTTTTTCTTTTATAAAAGAATAAATGGTTTACAACTTATAACTTTATAACGATTAAACCGTAAAAACTTGTTGAAAATTATATAAATATTATATGAATCAAAAATTATCTGCACATTTACTAAATATCACAATAGCTACCTAGTTTGTATGATTACTACGTATCAATTTCTCTTTAATAATAGTTATGTCTTTTATTTCTTAAATGTTCAAACAAATTAAAGAAAAACTCCAGTTAAAATGAGAACAAAATATAGAATAAAAATTAGAAGATACTACATGGACTACATCCTTTTCTTGACAAGCTAATGATAATGTTTACAAAATCGTTACCATAAATTAAATGTGAAAATTTGGTAATAAAATGTTGTATTTGGTATAAATACAAATTAAAAGGATGATAATCACAAACACGTACTTTTTTAAATGAAATATAAAACCCTTTAACGATTTTCTCTATAGATTTCCTTTGCTTTTGGGTTTGGTCTTGCTACGGAGTTCAATTAATTGTCTTATAAAAAAAAGGAAACAAGTATAACAGAGCAGGTTGACTTTTAGGCTGTTGGCACGCTGAATGATTTAGATAACCTAGTTTGGCACACCATCAGTAAAAGGTTGCCGACCCCTGGACTAGGAGATACAAAACTTCATGCAGCCTTTCTCAGGAGTCAGAGAGCGTTCCGTCTTTTATGAACATAAACAATTTCAACAAACGAAATGTTGTGGTCATTGTAAAAAAAAGAAAAAAAAAAAGAAGGGTAAACAAATGATGGATAGTCTAAAGCGGCAGAGGGTAAAAAAAAATTATGAAAATAATTCAAAGCAATATCGAGATATTGGTATGCATTTAGAGTTACAACTCCTGTTATTAGAAAAATAAAGGGTCATTAATAATTCCGTCACTTCATATTATTTTAACTAAGATATGCGTGAAATGTGAATTTATTTAGATATTGCTTTGAAAGCAAGCATTTTCTTTCTCAGATTATCCCAGCTGTAGCCGCAACCGGTGCCTGCGGAAACAATGCTATGAAATGGGCAATTCTGACTGGACTGGCTGGAGTCTTGGGCATTGCTGGTGTAATGGTGGGCTTGCACTTCACCGGCAACTTAACCTCTGAATCTGTGAGTTATATTATCAGATAAACATATTACACTTTCTTATTGCCTGGGTCTTCTGTTGTCCTTATAAGGTCAGGTTCACTATGATATATTACGCTCATGTCCCGCGAGCGTTTCAAGAAGAATTTAAAGCTTGAATTTATTTACAGTAATTTAATTACAGTGTAACGGTCAATAATAAGATAATAACATCGAGGGGGGGGGGTGTCAGAGGGGGGGCGACACTTCCGAGGGGGGTGGGCGGCAAATGTAGTCTAAATATAGCAAATATAGCACGAAACAAGCAATTACAGTATGCAAGTGGGCGGCGCTGAAACTTTTGCCCTGGGGCGCTACATAAGCTTGTAAAGGCTCTGATAATAATATGTAGCTTCTTTAACACTCTGCATAACAACAACAACATTTATTACACCTGTGCGTACCTTACATAGGTTTTAGTGCAGAAAGTGCTAGAATGGGTTTTACATTCGAAGAAGAAGCTAAGAAAAATGCCGACTAGAAATTTGTAGAGACAACGAAAACACAAATGATCGTCTCTAAACGAGAAGGTCCCAAACTCAAACGAGTGCATGTGCCAACAACCCGACCCTAGTAAACAAAAAACACTTCATACATCTTAACTCATTATACTACTTATCCACTAATAATAGGTATGTACGTATATAAAATTAACAATAAAATTTGATGTGTATCAGTATCAGTACTAGCTGTCTGAATTTCACGAATAGTAGGCCTACATTTTTTTTTTTGTAAGCTTACTAAATTAACTATCAATACAGTTCTAAATACAAGATGAAAACCATTTGAACTGGCTATTAATACACATATTACCAGTGTGTTAGTAAGAAAGTAGCAAGCATGTGTGTGTATCATAGTCGTTTAGCAGACATTTTCCGTCAGGGATAGGCTTCATCTTTATAAAATAAAAATGGGCCCCCATTGTCTTTGCCTGTAAACCCCCATGGTGTATATGTGAGCTGTACTAGTTGGGTATTTTGGGTGTAGCCTGTAAGTGTATCTGTGATTTTACAGCTATAGGACTGTAGGACTATAGGATCACTTGTAATCAATAAAGAGTGGGTGTAGCCTGTAAGTATATCTGTGATTTTACAGCTATAGGACTGTAGGACTATAGGATCACTTGTAATCAATAAAGAGTGGGTGTAGCCTGTAAGTGTATCTGTGATTTTACAGTTATAGGATCACTTGTAATCAATAAAGAGTGGGTGTAGCCTGTATGTGTATCTGTGATTTTACAGCTATAGGATCACTTGTAATCAATAAAGAGTGGGTGTAGCCTGTATGTGTATCTGTGATTTTACAGTTATAGGATCACTTGTAATCAATAAAGAGTGGGTGTAGCCTGTATGTGTATCTGTGATTTTACAGTTATAGGATCACTTGTAATCAATAAAGAGTGGGTGTAGCCTGTATGTGTATCTGTGATTTTACAGCTATAGGATCACTTGTAATCAATAAAGAGTGGGTGTAGCCTGTAAGTGTATCTGTGATTTTACAGTTATAGGATCACTTTTAATCAATAAAGAGTGGGTGTAGCCTGTAAGTGTATCTGTGATTTTACATCTATAGGATCCAACCAAATCGATCAATTGGGCAGCTGAAAGAGATTTCACCGGTTGTTTTTTTTCCTGTGTGGCCACGGCATACTAGGGGATAATGTGGCAGACACAATGTACGGCTGCCTTTACTTTGTCCAAACTAATGTCAGGTACCCATCAGAATGAGATATACTCAGGGAAACCCTCCAGAACCTAGGATTTTTGGTACACCAGTTCAACGAACTACCACTCGGCAACCCGTGTCCCCGTGTCCCCTTTTAAATAAATAAGTTGATGAAATTTATCAAAGGGACTCAACTAGAAAAATTAAGCTTATCGACATGACAAGAAGAGTTACCTCCACATGATTATATCAAATGATTTTAGAAAATAAAAAAAAAACGCGAAAGATGTCAATTTGTATAGGAAGTAGGAGGAACAGGCTAACGGGGACATTTGTGTTGAACGGCTGCTTAGAAATTTTAGTTTAGTCATTAAGTCCAGAACTCATCCCTATGTAATTTTTCAAGTAATGAAGACACATACTTTATTTTATTGGATAAACCGATATATGTGCATGACATTCATTATAACGGATAATGGATATTGATTGTGTAATGTGAGTATGTATATTAAACTTGATGCCATTGACAGCTTAACCAGCTCTCACGTTAAAATGTATAGACGTGTTGTCACTAACAAATTGGTTAATTGAGACACTGACCATAAAGAGCGAGGTCACAATAAGACGGGAATGGTCAGGGGGTCGAGAGGTTAGCATGGTGAGCTGCTCAATATGAAAGGGACATAGATAGAACACGATCAGAGTTAGATATAGATAGAGAGAGATAGACGTTGGTCTGAAATTAGATACGAATTGAATGTATATTCTTCAATGAGCCTACTATTTGTGTTGTAAATACTTAACCCTTACAGTCCCGGGCACGTATATAGCGGAACTGAAGGCAGCATAGATAGAAGTAGGTCGGAACGGGAAGGGTTAATAAATTGCTTGCTAACAACTAGCCTTGCACACATTATATAAAGTGAGAGAGTGAGAGAGAGAGAGAGAGAGAGAGAGAGAGAGAGAGAGAGAGAGAGAGAGAGAGAGAGAGAGAGAGAGAGAGAGAGAGAGATTGAAAGTCGGCGCACGCTCAAGCAGTTAGAACATTAGGCGTCTTCAAAAATGTCAAATTTGGCAAATATAGCAACATTAGCAATAGTGTCAGCGACAAGTATATTTACGTGTTGTTATCTAGCGGATTACATAGCAAATAGTGTCAGCGACAAGTATATTTACGTGTTGTTATCTAGCGGATTACATAGCAAATAGTGTCAGCGACAAGTATATTTACGTGTTGTTATCTAGCGGATTACATAGCAAATAGTGTCAGCGACAAGTATATTTACGTGTTGTTATCTAGCGGATTACATAGCATAAAAAAAAGTAAGTATCTCGTCGGACCAAATTGATCCAAAGGGCCGGTGAAAGAATTTGTGGCCACGACAATGCACAGCCGCCTTTACTTTACCCCAATTAATGTCAGGTACCCATCAGAGCTGAGTGGACTCAGGGAGACACCCTCCAGACCAGAGAAAAAATCCTAGCCTTCACCAGAATTTGAACACAGGTCCTTCGGTACGCCAGTCGAACGCGCTTCTACAGTGTCCCCTTAGATAGCAATATCCTTTTAAAATTGGTTGACTATCTACCATTGGAGGCTTGGTGGCCTTTGAGAAAGATCTAATGATTTCTAACTCAGAGGCAATAGGTTCAAGTCTCGACAATCAAGACACATTGAATCAGTAGTCTAACACAATTTCGCATTATTTCCGTCAGAATGTAGGTAAAGAGGCGGCGATGAATGGCCAACTTCCAGTTTTGGACACAATCGACTCAGCCAGCAACACTATCATGACAGCAATGGTGGCATCTGTAAGTTAAAAAATTATCTATATCCAAATCCAACAAATCTAGTTGAAAAATAAATGCATATTCTAAATATTAACATTTTGGTTATAAGTAGTACTATTTCGCTATTTTACAATTATTGAAAAATGTTTTTGTTTTAATAAATTATATATTTAATAATTTTCAATCCGATTTTCCCACTCATTTAATTGGCTCTTAACCCTTACAGTCCCGGACGCGTATATAGCGGAACTGAAGGCAGCTTAGATAGAAGTAGGTCGGTACGGGAAGGGTTAAGATTACATATTGATGGATTTTATCTCGGTGTTTCTACCTTTTTGACTTGTTGTGAACATCTTTAGGAATTTCAACTATTAAATCTACTAGTAATCAGGATTAAACCAAAATATAAATGAAACCAATTTCTTAGTAATAAGAAGATATTTGGTGAATAGTCATTAATGGATCATCGAATACTAATACCATTGAAATTATACAATTTAAGTTGGAAGTTATAATTACATTTAGTGTTATTTGGGCTACTCAATTTATTGTAAAAGTATCCTGTCGGACCAAATTGATCCATAGGGCCGGTGAAGCAGCGTTCACCAGTTTCCGTGGCCACGGCTTACTAGGTGTTTGTGTGGCCAAAACTATGCACAGCCGCTTTTACTTTACCCCAACTAAGGTCAGGTACCCATCAGAGACACCAGACTCAGACTCAGGGACACCCTCAAATCCTGGTAAAAAATTTTAGCCTCCACCAGGATTCGAATTCAGGACCCTTGGATCGCCAGTCGAACGCCCTGCCACTCGGCTACCATGCTCAATTTATTGTGCCATCTGCTAATGCTTATCATCTTTTTGTCAACAAGGGCTAAAAATAACTATTTAAAACTAAAATATTCTAGTTGCACGAAAATCTTTGAGCTTTTAACTTTAGGTGTCTCGAAAAACGTAAATGTCTTGTCATTTGATCAATTTAGGCAGTTATCGACATAAAATTCGATTTTGTTATGTAGACAAGGCGCTTGTCTGAATTTTGTACTTTGTTAGAAAGTCATATGTTGAATTACTTTATAGAATCTAATACTGTCATGAACATACATATAAAATACTATCCTTTAACTTTATTTTTGAATGGTTTAGTGATTAAATGATTTGTAAAACACTGACAGGAAATTATTTTCCTTCCAGATTGATCCAGTGAAAGATGCTCTATCTGAAAATTTCGAAAATATTAAGGATGCACTTCCAGACTTTGTGGGAGGTATGGGAGATGCCCTCTCTGATGCTGGGGACAGTATGAAGGATGTCCTTTCGGATACAGGGGACAATATGAAAGATGCCCTCTCTAATGTCGGGGACAATATGAAAGATGCCCTTTCTGATACAGGGGACAATATGAAAGATGCCCTCTCTAATGTCGGGGACAATATGAAAGATGCCCTTTCTGATACTGGGGACAATATGAAAGATGCCCTCTCTAATGTCGGGGACAATATGAAAGATGCCCTTTCTGATTCTGGGGACAATATTAAAGATGCCCTTTCTGCTGTAGGGGACAATATGAAAGACGCCATCTCGGATATTGGGGACCATATACCTGAAGCTGGAGATGGTATTTTAGATGATTTAAACGGTGAAGATGGTGATGATTTTCCTGACATTGTTGCAGCTGTGGCTATGAGTGATGCTCTTGACTCGCACAAGGAAGTTTCAGAGAAACTGGGCGATGCCGCAGAAGACTTGGAAGAATCATCAGACGTTGACATGCTGGAGCTCAATGAAGCCCTTGGCGGTGACGCCCCTGGGGAGGTTGCCAGCACGGCCAGCGAAGTGCTTAGCGACTCCTTACAGAATATTGGCGACGTGGTCAAAGACGCCCCGGGTCAAGTCGCGGAAGGCATCAGGGACGCAACCAGGAGGCTAAGCGAAGGCTTGCGAAAACTTGCGTCAGGTCTGCTCGACGCCAACCGGACAAAAACCATGGGGCGGATGATGTTTGCATCTGTGCTGGGGGAAAACTTCGATCAACGAAGACCAGTGGTGAACTCGGCGGTCGGCAGTAACCCTTATTCCTCCATGCTTATCTCGAAAGCACCCGCACAGCTTACACCAGGCCTCCAACAGCAAGTGCAGCACAATCTCGGCACACTGCTCCTGACTCTCTCTGGAGTACTTGACTTAGATCTGCCTGATCTTGGTGAAATGGATTTAGATTTAAGATGAAGTCGTAAAAAATAATTATTTCATTATGCTCACTACTGTATTTGGTAAAAAGAAAAAAAAAACGATGCTATAACATCATTCTTGTCTACAGGATCACGAAAAGGTGCCATCCAAATGCTGTAGATCAAAATAGTATATTTAACCACTATTAAAGCATTGGGTTGAAAAAATTAACACGAATCTAAGAGAAACAGTAGTAGGTTACTCTAAATATAATGAGATAGAGACCTAGTTGAACTTGTTAAATACAAAATAAATACCATTGCAACTATCACTTTAGTCCAAAAACAAAAAAAAATCATATCGAAGGAGGCTGGAAAATTTTGTTTTGGTCCTGCCTATCACTACTAACAACGATCACAATGAAAACTTTGTCCTTCAGTAAGTCCTTTAGAGAAAAAGCTATTAAACCATAATAATTTACAAGTTTAGCAGTTCTTACTTTTTCACTTTGCAATTTTCAAGACGACATTATTGATATTAAAAAACAATCACATTAATGTGCCATAGATTCATTTTTTATAAATCCCATAGGCCTATATTTTTAAACTATCCAATTTAGATTTATCTCATCTTTGTATCTTATATCTTTTTCCGACCTCTCCAATAACAATAAATCGTTTATATGCCAAACTTCCACTTTTTAAATACAGAATAATGGAAGTTCAGCAATGAAGAAATACGCTTTATGTCTTGTTTACATATTGTTACGTGTGTTAACAAAGGTGTTACTTTTGTAAACCCGATTAAACATTAAATTAGCTTTATATTTAGTATATGATAGTTTAGTTTATTCCGGTGTCTCTAAAAGAGAAATGTTTATGTTACAAAAAAGATGTTACACAATTAAAATTTAAAAGAAATGTTTGTGTCAATTCTTTTTAAGTCAATGTTATTAGATCTATATTTTAAAATTAATTATTTGCTGTTTTTTTTTTTCATAGCTAACAAATGTAATTGATTAAAAATATGTTAAATCGGTATTCAAGGGTCCGGTGTCTGTTAACCCTTCCCGTACCGACCTACTTCTATCTATGCTGCCATCAGTTCCGCTATATACGCGCCCGGGACTGTAAGGGTTAATGGACATTTCTGAGCCACCATTGACTCCCAAGTCTTTAAAGATTTTCTATTGGAGTGGGTTTTTACCAGCTCTGTGGTATTTGCTGTAGCTATCAAGTTAAATCCGCGATAGACAGATTCTGTTGCATCTCCGGCATTTGAGCGTATGACATCCAGATTTGGGCTGGAGCATTTGAGCATCATCCAGATTTGGGCTGGAGCATTTGAGCATCATCCAGATTTGGGCTGGAGCATTTGAGCATCATCCAGATTTGGGCTGGAGCATTTGAGCATCATCCAGATTTGGGCTGGATCATTTGAGCATCATCCAGATTTGGGCTGGAGCATTTGAGCATCATCCAGATTTGGGCTGGAGCATTTGAGCATCATCCAGATTTGGGCTGGAGCATTTGAGCATCATAAAGATTTGGGCTGGAGCATTTGAGCATTATCAAGATTTGGGCTGGAGCAGAATTTGCATTTTTTATTTTCATTGCTTCTCTCTTCTAGAATACGACGAGCTTTTCCTTTCTAGTCTAGAATTCAGACTGATAGTAGTCTAGAATTCAGACTGGTGGTAGTCTAGAATTCAGACTGGTGGTAGTCTAGAATTCAGGCTGGTGGTAGTCTAGAATTCAGACTGGTGGTAGTCTAGAATTCAGACTGGTGGTAGTGTAGAATTCGGACTGGTGGTAGTGTAGAATTCAGACTGGTGGTAGTCTAGAATTCGGACTGGTGGTAGTCTAGAATTCAGACTGGTGGTAGTCTAGAATTCGGACTGGACTGGTGGTAGTCTAGAATTCAGACTGGTGGTAGTCTAGAATTCAGACTGGTGGTAGTGTAGAATTCGGACTGGTGGTAGTGTAGAATTCAGACTGGTGGTAGTCTAGAATGCGGACTGGTGGTAGTCTAGAATTCAGACTGGTGGTAGTCTAGAATTCGGACTGGTGGTAGTCTAGAATTCAGACTGGTGGTAGTCTAGAATTC
The DNA here is from genome assembly GCA_949126835.1 of Anisus vortex. Lineage (NCBI taxonomy): Eukaryota > Metazoa > Mollusca > Gastropoda > Planorbidae > Anisus > Anisus vortex. The sequence continues at coordinate 40,815,811 of OX421497.1, read as the reverse complement.
GGACTGGTGGTAGTCTAGAATTCAGACTGGTGGTAGTCTAGAATTCAGACTGGTGGTAGTCTAGAATTCAGACTGGTGGTAGTGTAGAATTCAGACTGGTGGTAGTCTAGAATTCAGACTGGTGGAAGCCTAGAATTCAGACTGGTGGTAGTCTAGAATTCAGACTGGTGGTAGTCTAGAATTCAGACTGGTGGTAGTCTAGAATTCAGACTGGTGGTAGTCTAGAATTCAGACTGGTGGTAGTCTAGAATTCAGACTGGTGGTAGACTAGAATTCAGACTGGTGGCAGTCTAGAATTCAGACTGGTGGCAGTCTAGAATTCAGACTGGTGGTAGTCTAGAATTCAGACTGGTGGTAGTCTAGAATTCAGACTGGTGGTAGTCTAGAATTCAGACTGGTGGTAGTCTAGAATTCAGACTGGTGGTAGTCTAGAATTCAGACTGGTGGTAGTCTAGAATTCAGACTGGTGGTAGTCTAGAATTCAGACTGGTGGTAGTCTAGAATTCAGACTGGTGGTAGTCTAGAATTCAGGCTGGTGGTAGTCTAGAATTCAGACTGGTGGTAGTCTAGAATTCAGACTGGTGGTAGTGTAGAATTCGGACTGGTGGTAGTGTAGAATTCAGACTGGTGGTAGTCTAGAATTCGGACTGGTGGTAGTCTAGAATTCAGACTGGTGGTAGTCTAGAATTCGGACTGGACTGGTGGTAGTCTAGAATTCAGACTGGTGGTAGTCTAGAATTCAGACTGGTGGTAGTCTAGAATTCAGACTGGTGGTAGTCTAGAATTCAGACTGGTGGAAGCCTAGAATTCAGACTGGTGGTAGTCTAGAATTCAGACTGGTGGTAGTCTAGAATTCAGACTGGTGGTAGTCTAGAATTCAGACTGGTGGTAGTCTAGAATTCAGACTGGTGGTAGTCTAGAATTCGGACTGGTGGTAGTCTAGAATTCAGACTGGTGGCAGTCCAGAATTTAGACTGGTGGCAGTCTAGAATTCAGACTGGTGGTAGTCTAGAATTCAGACTGGTGGTAGTCTAGAATTCAGACTGGTGGTAGTCTAGAATTCAGACTGGTGGTAGTCTAGAATTCAGACTGGTGGTAGTCTAGAATTCAGACTGGTGGTAGTCTAGAATTCAGACTGGTGGTAGTCTAGAATTCAGACTGGTGGTAGTCTAGAATTCAGACTGGTGGTAGTCTAGAATTCAGACTGGTGGTAGTCTAGAATTCAGACTGGTGGTAGTCTAGAATTCAGACTGGTGGTAGTCTAGAATTCAGACTGGTGGTAGTCTAGAATTCAGACTGGTGGTAGTCTAGAATTCAGACTGGTGGTAGTCTAGAATTCAGACTGGTGGTAGTCTAGAATTCAGACTGGTGGTAGTCTAGAATTCAGACTGGTGGTAGTCTAGAATTCAGACTGGTGGTAGTCTAGAATTCAGACTGGTGGTAGTCTAGAATTCGGACTGGTGGTAGTCTAGAATTCAGACTGGTGGTAGTCTAGAATTCGGACTGGTGGTAGTCTAGAATTCAGACTGGTGGTAGTCTAGAATTCGGACTGGTGGTAGTCTAGAATTCAGACTGGTGGTAGTCTAGAATTCGGACTGGTGGTAGTCTAGAATTCAGACTGGTGGTAGTCTAGAAATTCGACAGGAAATGTTTTTATTTGTCGACCTTTTATACATGCATACACGTTAAGACTTGTCAATTTGATGACTCGAATGACTTCTTTTCGGAATTCCCGATTCCCTTTCGTGTTGTACACTTCTGTTTTATTTATGATTTTCTCAATGAAAAATTAAAAACGAAAGTTGCATACAGCGGAAATCTTTAGGCAGACGTAGGAGCGTAGAAGTCATTTAAGACCGCGTTATTGGATGCGCTGGGAAAAAAAGAACACAATATAAAATCTAAAAATCGAGCAAGCAGTCCATCTTATTATAGTTTTTGGTATTATCTGGGTGTGGAACAAGATTTTTCTAGATTCATTTATACATTATTATTCAATTGCACATTAGTAAATGTAACGGGTGGGAGTAGGAGAAGGTAAACAAGGGAAGGGAAGAGGAGAGGGAAAGGGGGGATCGTGGTCTGTGTAACCTTGACCTAAGCGAACCCAAGGTGACTGTCACAGTCTAAGGCTTTTAGCTAACCAACCTAAATCAAATAACAGCTACAACTAGCTTACTAAGATAGCACAACACAGCACAAGAGCACGACACTTAAACGAAACAAAGATATAGCAACAAAGGCCGATTGTCCCAAGGGACCCGCTACATTTTATAGCAAAAAACTGGCGGACGGAAATGGACAAAATAAAAACCTGGCATCAATTTAAGCGAAACAGCTGCCAACTTAATACGGTTATAAATATTTTAAACTTGCATAATATAAACCTTCATTCGTACTATTAAATTCTACTGTTATTCCTATAGAATATTTGCTACATAAATTCATTATACTTTTACATGTTAAAAACATCATATTTGATTGGCCCTTCAAGGCAACAGTACAAGATTGCAGTAGTTCCACTCACCTCATAACTTTCTCTAAACAGCAAGTGGCAAAACAATCGTCACAACCCTTTTGTTTATTGTTACTGTCAAACTTCAAGGACTGCATGTATTTTCCAGCCCTATCCTGAAATTCTTTTATTGCATTCAAATGTCGTTAAAGTGGCCATTAAAGAGCCAGCACTCTCACCTGACTGGCAGCAATCTTCACATTTAGTCTTTCGAATTGATTTTGAAGACCTCAAGGTAAACGTATTCATTGAAAAGTTTTAATAATAATAATATAAATAAAAGTAATAATAATAAGTAAAAATAACATAAAAATAAAATCTTAAAACTGAATATGTTATTTATTTTCTGCTATTAGACTTTTTTTGTGCTTTTGTTTATAAGAATAAGGATAAACTATGAGTAAAAAGAAGTTTTTGTAATCAAAATTCGATATAATAACAAAGGCACCCTATTGTGTTTGTCTATTCACTACTAGGCCTATAACTAATCAATGAGCTAGGTGGCTTACTTTTTGATGCCTTGGAAGCATTAATTGTTTCCTCCCCACGGCATCCGTAGAGATCAATACCTTTCTCATTAGAGGTGAGGTACCCATGAGCTGGTCGTTGTTGTTGCTGCCAGTGTTAGTTGTCTTTTTTTGAAATTTCGCAAAATTCAACATTCTAATCTAAACACTTCACCATCCTGTTTACAAAGAACGTTAATTGGCTAGATGGACTTTTTGAACGATTGTCGATTTTAATATGAGGAAAAATTTCTCTTTGACCATAATTATGTCATTTATAGTTTGTTATGGAGAAGCAGCATATTATTGTTATTATTTATTTCGTGTATTGACATTTTGGGCACGGTTACCTGTGGTGAGGCAAAATTTGCCACATCGTTAGCAGGGTCGGTGTCGTCCATAGGGAAATCTAGAAAAGTGTCCCTGATTACTTCAGTAACGCTACTATTTTTTACCAAAACACATGATCCTATGTTCCCCTAGAATCGATAAGGTAAAAAAAACAAACAAATAGGGTTATTTAAGTTAATCATAATTTGTTTAAGTGCAATAATGCTTTAACTGCCATTTTAGTTACCATGGCAGGCAGAATGATAAAGAAAACTGGAGCGAAATTTGTGTGTAGAGATTGTGTGGTTAGCACAGTGATAAGTTGTCTGACCCGTATCTATTTCCCATCAGAGCTGAATAGCTTACGACGCATCCTACAACAAGGAGACATAAACCCATGATCTGTACTAAATACCGACAGGGGTCGACAACCGTTTGATAATATCGTGCCTAAGTAAGCTTTCATTTGTAGTCAGGGAGGCAACTCCTAAAAGCTCTATGTTCTTGTAGAATAGACTTTTATTGTTTTTTTCTCTTTCTTCTGAAAAGCCATTGAAAATTTGAAAATCGCCCTGCTTGCCAAGTTTGGTAGGGTTTCCGACTGCTGTGTTATGATTCACATATCTTACGCTCAGACGTCAGTCTATAGCTGACCATTGCCCCACCAAGAGGAGAGCTTCAGAGCCGCCTTGGGTTGGTGGAAAATGTAGTACGGAGTACGTAAACTGTCAAATAAATATTTTACAAAAAGTTTTCTACAATAATGCTGTATCCAATCCAATGGAGACAAAAACAGAAAAGATATTTATAATTATTTTGAGAACATTCAATTTCAATATTCTTTAACATATTATAAAGTATTCTTGGATAATAGGATTTTTGTGGGTCCAATTAACGCCATTAGATGTGAAATAATTTATTTGACATAATATGTTAAACTTGTCAATTATTCACTACATCATATGGTTATTACAGTCTTAAATAACTCAAATGTTACATTTCGATATAGTTTTTTATAATTTGAAATTATTTTTTAAATATCACCTAATATCACCTAACAGCACCGTTTTTCTATATCGAGCTTATGCTGAACTTTGAACTGGGCGAACGGAATGTCTGTATCGCCAAAGCCGCAAAACTTGTCGATGCGACGACGTCTGTTGTCATCGATACATTCTACGTTGTATCTAAGTGTTTGCTGAAAATGTAAAATGTAAAATACACAAAGAAAGTCAGTAGTTGTTAAGTCATACGATTTATTATGTTTGATGTATGTACGTTCACAAAACAAAAGTTTGACAAAACGACATAAATTAATAGCTAGTCTTATCTATCGGGTTTTTTGTCGTCTGTCTAACGTTTAAGTCGCTTTGAAATAATACACTCAAGCCACTCGTTAAATGTTTAAAGAATAATTTAATGCTTAAATATATGCAAAATAGCAACATTCAACTTCTTAAGTAGCTTCTAAACTTAGGCTAATTACACTATTACATTCTCTTTATAGATTTTGATGCAGAAAGGACTAGAATGGATTATTTCAGAATGCAAAAGAAAGTGATTACTAGAAAGTTGTAGAGACTAAGATTAAACATATTAACGTTGTTACGTCATAATAAATACCTATCTATACCATGGGTCGGCAATCTTTTGCTAGCAGTGTGCCAAACTAGGATTTCTAAATACTTCAGCGTGCCAACAGCCTAAAAGTCAACTTGCTATATTATACTTTTAAACTAATATTTTTATAGAAAATTAATTTAACTCCGTAGCAAAACCAAGGCCAAAAGCAAAGGAGATTATTATAGAGAAAATCGTTAAAGCGTTTTATATTTAATACAAAATTAAAGTGTTTGCGATTATCATTCTTTTTATTTGCATAAATATCAAATACATTATGTTATTACTAAACTTTCACACTTATGGTAATTATTGTCTAAATATTATCATTAATCAAGATGAGGATCTAACACCTTCCAATATTAATTATATTATGATCTCAGTTAAACTGAGTGAAGTACCCTTAGGATCAACTAATCATAGGGCTGGTAAAGGAGCGTTCATCAGTTTCTGAGGCCAATAAAATCAGGTTCAATCTGCGACAGCAATAGAAAGTATTTCACTTCAGGCTTCTTGTATATGCTGTTAACATTCAACAATAAACACATAGAAATGGCCTGAGCATTATGGTCGTTTATATGACAATCATTGGCATATAAAAGTGAAAATACATCCACCTTCACACAGTATATGAAAATGGGGTACCGGATATCGAAAAAAGTCACATAACTCTAAAAGCCGTAGTCTAGTGCAGGGATGGCAACCTTTTGCTAATAGTGTGCCAAACTAGGATTTCTAAATCATTCAGCGTGCCAACAGCCTAAAAGTAAAACTGCTTTTTTATAATTTTTTTTTTTATAGACAATGAATTTAACTCCGTAGCAAGACCAAAGCCAAAAGCAAAGGAGATTTATAGAGCACACCGACAAAGCGTTTTATATTTAATAAAAGATTAAAGTGTTTGTGATTATCATCTTTTTTATTTGCATTTAGGTTATATCGAATACAGTATTCTATTACTAAATGTTCACATTTATGGTAATTATTGTCTAAACAAATCATTTGGCATTCAATAGTCTAGATGAGGAATTAACAGTTAATTAGCACCTGTTAGATCTAATTAATATTAATTATATTTTGATCTCAGTTTAACTCACAGAATAGGTATAGCTATTCTGTGGTTTAACTTAGAGGTCCTTAATATATTTAGTCCTATAAACCAGGATCGGGAGTAGAGTTAAGTGGAATAGATACATTGTAATCATACAAACTGGGTAGTTAATGTAATGTGTAAAATATACATATAAATCTTTAGTCATATAATAGTTATATAATTTTCAAATACTTTTTACAGTTTGAGCATTTCTTAGTTAGCTTATAAATTATAAGCCATTTATTCTTTTTAGAAAAGAATATTAGAAATATTAGCGCAAATAAAACGGGCTAATTATCTCCCTTTAATAAAACAAAAAAAACAACATTTTCACATTAATTCAATAGTGATGAAAAACAAGTTATGTTTAGTAAAATAACAAATATTACTGACTAATTATTATTTCTTTATATAAATCCAACATTATGGTCTTCATTACAAGATTTTATTATTAGAGAATTAAAATTAATTTACGTTAAAAAGTTGTAAATAAACATTTCCTGCATTAATTGTTTGTCCATTTAAGGAGTTTATCTTTTAAACATTAATAATTATAATCTTCCATATAGAATGAGCGGCTGTAACATATAACATATAATACTATATAGACTAGGAATGCAGCTACGTTTATTTCAGTTTTTCTAATACGACCACAAGCAATTTGACGGAACTCATTGATGAATATGATTTTTATCATAAATACACAAGCTTGTCAGGGCCGGAGTAAGACACTTCGATGCCCTATGCATTTACATTTCTATTTACACTGTAATTTATTATACCTCATGCTATACAATTTTAATGATCGAATTGAAACCAAACATGGACATTATTTTTCTGCATATACTTTCATTAATTTTAATCTGTAAACGTATATCTTTAAATTTCAAATTGCTAAGTCTCTTATCGGGTTCTAAATTATTTTTTTTCAATATTTACCTTAGATAACAGTCTTTAGACCCCTACTGTCTTCCATATATGTTGGGTCGGTTAGTGCTTCATTTATTTGATTTGTCCTATGTTTGTAAAGTTTGAAATCATCAATTAGCTTTATATTTATTAGCCTAGAGATTATATCCGTGTTCTTAGTTGTATGTTAAATGCGCTCTGAGATTACCTTATGATTGTTGGCAGCGCTATACACATATTATTATTAATATTATTATCTAAAACGTCTGCTTATATGTCAAACATAACGCTAAAGCATTCATCAAGAGTGAATTGGACTTTGGCCCAATCACTAGGCCCAAAAGCGAAATGGTTTACCTATTCGCAAACTGGCAGAGCATCGGGTTTCGCCCGAGACATATTATATCTATGCAACGCTTTTATATACTTTTGAAAAAAAAAATAGAGGGTTGGATCATTTTTATTGATTATGGTTCAGTTGCACCATTAGGAGTATTGTACCGTTTAAAGTGGGGCATGGTAGATTGATGCTATTTTAAAACAACTCAGCTCTCTCCCCATTGTTCGTCTCTAAAAGAAGCTGTGTGTTGTTTGCGTTTAAGCAGTAACTGGTTTGATGCCTTTTTTGGGTCTGATTTGTCCCTATCTGTAGGCCCATGCATAACTGGAAAACTCACCTAAAATTTACACAGCCACAAGCTGGTGGAATTCATGTGAGAGACGTAAGTTCTGCAAATATCTCCGTATTCTTCGTTTCCAGTACAATAGGGCAGACGGGGTCGTTGTTCTGCTCAAAGTTATTGCGGTCAAATGTAAACTGGCCAGGGTTACACTTGACTTAGGATTCTATCATGATTTTGGCTGCCTTGAAACCTTTCAGGGGATCCGCACTGGACACGTGAACTGACCAGGTCAGAAAATGACCATACAAAAAAAAAAAGCTACAGTGGCCAAAGCGTCTGGTAAATACAGAGCATTGATTCATCTTAATATACGTTTCATTCTAGATAATCTTATTCTAAGATATAGTCTAGAAATTTCTGTGACAAAAAGTCTCCCGCTGGATAAATGTTTAATTAATTTATAGTAATTTACCTTTAAATATTTGTTGGATATGCGCACCACCTCTTAGAACAGGGATCGGCGACCTTTTGCTAATAGTGTGCCAAATTAGGATTTCTAAATCATTCAGCGTGCCAACAGCCTAAAATGAATAGCTACAAAGTTTTATATTACATACAAAATTAACGTGTTTGTGATTATCATCCTCTTTATTTGCATTTATATTAATGCACATTAAAATATGTAAGGTAATTATTTTTTTAACATTATCATTTGTTAGTCAAGATTAGGATCTAACGCCTGCTAATGTTAATTTTAATTATATCTCAGTATAACTGAGGATCTCCTTTAATGTTTTTTTTACTCCCTTTCTATTAACTAGTATTTTCTGTCTGTCTGCTTGCTTGATAGCAAAACTTTGCATCGATTTTTCGACCACTACCCGTCGTCCAATCGAGCCGAAACTTGGCCAGCAGACTTGTCCCGACAAACAATACATTCTATCAAACTTTCAGCATTGTAGCCTTTGGAATAGTCACGAATACCGTCCACCAATTTGCGAGGAACATATTATACGAAAAGAAATGGCTGCCTATGACGGAAGTAACTAAAGTTTTCGGATATGTTCGTTTTTACGAAAAAGTACGAATAAAAACGATACCATGTAGCCGAAACAAAGCGAGTTAACTTTTTATGGTTTTTGCCATAGACTATAATATACATGGACCGCTTGCTTTAGTTTTTTATGCTATTATCTTTTTTTTTTTTGCAATTCCCGATTTTAAATGAAGTAATTGTCATTCAACTTCCGTTTTATTAAATCGCATTTTTTTCGACTTTAAATGAATACTTGTAGGCCTGTTAATATAATTAATCCTATTATCATTGACTATAATAAGATGGACCGCTTGCTCTATTTTTAGAGCTTATGTTCTTTTTCCGCAACACTGATCTATAAATGTTTCCGCTCTGTACTACTTTCGATTTTAATTTTTCATTTAGAAAACCAAAGCGATTCAATAAAACGGAAGTGCAAAGTATATTACGAATCGGGAATTCAGAAAATCAGTTTTTCGAGTCATCATAAAGCAGAAATACTAAAGCAAGCGGTCCATGCATATTATAGTTTTGGTTTTTGCGAGCCAAAACTATATTTTAAAAAAAGGGTGCTCAAAAGCAAAGCCACGATCGTGGCATTAAAAAAAAATGCGCAATCTTTATAATTAGATATGTAGGCTATTTGCCGACATTACCGATTCGAAATTTTAGTTTTGTAGTGAAGTGGAAATAGTAAACTTGGTTTACAAAGAAAGGGAGAATAATATTATATGGATTTATGGTTTTCTTATCATTTTATTTGCATACATCCATTATTACAATTAAGCGGAGTAGATACGTAGTAATCAAACAAACTGGGTAGTTATTGTAATGTTTGAAAAAATACATATAATTTCTTTGTTCATATAATATTTATATAATTTTCAAATAATTTTTATAGTTTGATAATTTTAAATATATAAATTGTAGCCATTTATTGTATAATGAAAGAAAAAAAAAAGAAACATTAGAAATATGAGCTCTGATCAAGCGTGTTAATTATCTCCCTTAAATTAAACACTTTTCCACATTTGATTCTATAGTGATGCAAAAACGTTATGTTTTGTATTATAAAAAGTATTACTGACTAATTATTATCTCTTTATATAATCCAACATTCTGGTATTCATTACAACATTTAATTATTAGAGTATTAAAATAATTTACATTAAGCAGTTGTAGATATACATTTCCTGCATTAATTTTTTTTTGTCCATTTAAGGAGTCTAGGCCTATATTTTAAAGAGTAATAATTACAAATTTACATAATATAGTGTTATTAAATAATAAATAAGTCTCTTATATTTATCAAATTAATAATACAAATATATTTGTTTTAGAATTACTTATAATTATGTTTAATTAAAGAAGATGTGTATAAAAAACTCTTTTAAATGTAATTAGTCTATTAATATATGAGCGGTCAATTGTAAGTGACCTCCTTGTATGCTTAAAACAGCTTCCATGTGTGATAAAATCTGTTCACAAGAGTAAGTTGAACCAAAAGCTGAAAGTAAAAGAGTGACTGCCTAGCAGTTGAGAGTAGCAGATGACTTTATTAAGCAGCTTCCACAAATGGGCACATTTGGATGCCCATTTTTTTAAATGTTTAAAATTCAACCTACTGCATATTAAAATCGCCAATATTCCTCCATTTAAAAAAAAAGATCTACATCTAAGAAGGTTGTAATAATATTAAACCAGTTAGGCTTGATGTGGTATGAAAAAATGAGTCCATCAATTTGAAAGTCTTGCCTTTGATTAGAAAATTCCGCTTTAAGTGCTTTGATGTATTTCTGAAAAACTATCTATATTAAAATATGCCTTACTGTAGGGATGTGCATCAGTTAAATGTTTTGAAATTGATTTCACGGCAAGATATATCCAGTTTCAATGCAAATCCGTTCCAGTGGTACTTGTAAATGTAGCCTAACTCACTGAAATGTGTCGCTTTGTCATTCAGAAAAATCGGTATCAACAGTCAGTTTTCCTAATTTTGAACTTGACATTTTTAATTTATTTTAATCAATAAACAACCACTCATGGAGGTCTTTCGCGTGCCGTTGAAAATCGCTCTGCGTGCCAAATTTGGCACGCGTGCCTTAGGTTGCCGACCCCTCTCTTAGAATGTTCTCAGTAAAATTCAACCAAAAACAATGGCTGGTCATAATGTCTCAATTGGTTTAGACCCTGAGCTTAAGCTCATTCAAGGTAAAAATCCATACAAGTCTCTCCTTCACCTTGTGCTGAAAATTATTCATGGATTATTTGTGGGTCGAAATCATGGGCAAAGGTAGCATATAGCTTACAGTCATAGTTTTAAATCAAAATACCCCCCCTCCCCCGAGGCGTAGATTAATGGTTCAGATGGTTCACTCTATAAAAGATGTGATGAAACTATAGAAAAAGAAAACTACGCCTAAACGTATTTATGCAATATTAATCTAGGCCTAGAAAATTAACCAGAATGAGGGTATTAATCAGTTTAATCGCGGCCTATAGCTTAGGCATGGCGAACGCCCGCTGCGACAAGTCTACATAACATTTTTTCGAATGTTAGATACTAATTGCTTTTCTGTGTAATTTGAGCGTTTATAAGCTAAAAACAGTTTGTGGGGACCTCCTTGTAAGCATGAAATGTAGCCTAATTTTCCTGCGGGCACTTTTAAATGCAGGTTCATGACCTCAAACACTATAAGTGCCTGGGCATAGGTTGGGTGTGCCCTTCCTTCTACTTCAATAATAATAATAATAATAATGCTTTTATAGCGCATATCCCGTTGAGGACAGTTTTTTTTTGCGCTGACAACAGTTACAGACAGAATACAAACACGAAGAACAGACGAAAATGTATAGATGTAAGCTACTGGAACATGTCAGTCTTAAGCCGGCTAATGAAGGTATCGAAGCAAGGGCTCTGGCGAAGCTGGAGTGGGAGAAGATTCCAGGCGGACGGGCCCGCGTAGGAGAATGCACGTTGGCCAGCGACACTAGCTTTGCGCGAGGGATCCGAAGAGTCAGTGCGTCAGTAGCCAAGCGAAGTGGGTGGGAATACCGTGGGATTGTGTGTAGATCTCAAGACAGGATCAAAGGTAATCCGGGGCAGAGTTATTCAGGCACTTATAGCAGAGTGAAGCCAGCTTATATGAGATCCGGTTGTTGGTGAGTAGCCAGTGCAGAGATTGGAGCAGAGGGTGATACGATTTGACTTCTTCTTAAGGACTAGCTAGTCGGGCAGCGCAGTTCTGGGTACTGAAGGGAGGAGGCCGAGAGGCCAGACAAGAGAGAATTGCAATAATCCAAGCGGGAGAAGAGGAGAGAGATGACAAACTTCACGCAAGCTTCCTGGGTGAGATTGCGACGGATGGCGGCAATACAACGCATGTGGAAGAAGCAGGTTTTGATGAGGAAAGATTATGGGGCTGCAGGGACAGAGTGGAGTCCAGGTAGACGCTGAGGCTCTTGACAGTTGGACACCACCAGTCATAACAAGCCCATGTCTGTCGCTTGATCTTGAAGTCACTCCTGGAATCGCCCCCAAAATGCGCAAGCCCATCGATTTGACTCTATAGAAACTGGATATTTACACTTTCAACAGCTTTGAGTCCTTGGGGGGAAAGACTATAGTACCGGGGTGCAGGATTCAAAATCCACAGTCTGCCTTTAGAGCAGAGGTCGGCAACATTTTAATGTAGTGCGCCAAAGTAGGATTCCCAATTCATTCAGCGCGCCAACAGCCTAAGAGTTATCCTGTCCTTTTATTTTAGAAGAGGCTTGACTTGCTTTTTCGGAGGTCTTCTGCGTGTTATTGAAAATCGCTCTGCGTGCCAAATCTTGCACGAATTTCGTCGGATGCCGACCCTCGCTTTAGAGAATAAAATGAAGAAAACCTTTTAGAATATAAATAATAGTACTTGATGTAGAGCTCAAAATCTCTCTCTCCTATTCTTTTTCGCTCCCGGTGGAGCATAAGGTAGCAACAAAGTTTCGCTATGCCTCCCTATCCTGGGCGAGCCATCTGATCTCATGCCATGTTTTATTGTTGGCCTTTGCTTCCTCGTCAATTGTCCTCCTCCACGTTCCCATTGGTCTTCCCCTTCACCTTCCCCCCCTTTACCCCCCCCCCCAAAAAAAAATCCTAGCCTGCACCAGGATTCGAACCCAGTACCTTCGATAGGATACATGTCAGCCAAACGCGCGATGCCTCGGCTACCGTGCCTCCTATCTCTACCGAGTAATGGATAGAATATGTTGAGAACGTGGCCTCTGCAAATCATAAACTATTCATGGGTGATGTGATTCCGTTGTAGTTAGTGAAAGTAAAAAAAAAAGTCAAACCTTACCGTAACACAAAATAATTGAGAACAGCAAACACGCTAAGAAATTTAGGAAGTACATTTCCGAAACAAAATATAGAAATTTTCTGTTCTATTTAGATCGTTTGTGAAGTTTTCCGATATGCTATTGTACTGTTTATAACTAAACTATTTTTTTGTCTTTAAAAGCTCTTGCTAGGCCAAGGAGATCAACCCAAAAAGTGTCAGCTTAATGGTAAACATCACAGGAAGGAGATCTGTAGAATCCCATTGGTGGGGGCTGTACAAAGAAGGCAATAGGGGCTTATAGGGGTGAGGCTTAAACTTCAAGAAATCGTTTGATTTTATATTTAAGGGCAATAAAAAAAATGTCAGAAATTAAACTATGGCTTTGGAAAAGATTGGCCTGAAAGGATTTAGTGGAAGGGTAGTTCTCTCTCAACCATCCGAACTTACTTTTCTAGTGCTCTTAATACTATTGGTGTAGAGAAAAACAAACAAACAGACAAACGGATAAAACGACAGACGGATAATAAGTGAGAAATGTAGAAAAATAGATAGAGAGCTAGGCAGATAGATAAATAGAAAAAAAAAGATAAATAGACAAATAGATAAATAGACAAATAGATAAATAGCCATAAAGATAAATAGACAAATATATAAAGAAATAAATAGACAAATACATACATTGATATTTATCCCAACGTTATAACGACTTTGTGCACACTTGACAGAGAGCAACCAAAAGCTCAGGGCTGACGGAACACTGTAAAAAAGAAAAAAGCGATATACAAGACACCCTTTTTTCATTTCTTTCTGAAATCAGTCTCGAAGTCAATTGCCATTTGTGTGACTTCTAAGCTTTCCTCGAAGTTTCTCTTTATGGCCTCTTTTAATGATGCTGGACTGCTCTGGATTTCACACATATTACTTCCTTTTATTTGTCAAATAATTTTTGTTGTCTAATATAATTAAATGATAATTTATTCATTTATATCGTGACCCACAATTCCAAGTCACTGTATGTATGCGAAGAAAACCTCTGCTTACAGTCTGTGTGTAATTAGAGAGCTTGCTGCAAACCTAATTATTAGAAAAGGTCAAATACCCTCCTTTAAATCCGCTTGAGGGATTTAATCCAGTTAAATTCAACGTGATAAGCGCATTATGAGCTCCTTTAACAATCGTTCAAAGATTCTCCAGTTAATCCAGTGCTTCGGATGTAGTCTAGCAAGTTGCCACATTGAATCATTAACAGTTTGTATTGTAGAGTTAGGATGTCTCAAACATTAAAGATATGGAACACCGTAACATCTTAAGTATAAGACATACAAGTTTTACAAATTTTTAAACAAATTTTAACCAAATTTTTACCAAATTTTTACCAATTTTTTAACTAATTTTTTTACAAAATTTTTACCAAATTTTTACCAAATATTTACCAATTCTTTACCAAATTTTAACCAAATTTTTACCAAGTTTTCAGGCCCAAGACATGGATATACATTCATACATTAAAATGATTTCCAAGGTTCAGATATCAAGTAAAAATGACAATGCCGGCTACCTAAGCTACTATAGGACAGAATAGACTAGACTCGTCAATAACGAGTTGATCTTGAAATGTATTCAAATAACGAAGTGGCTATTCGGACCCGATAGACTAAGTGATAAATAGTTAGTATTGGTTAGTTTATATAGGTTAGGGATGGCCTTGTAGTATTTTTGGTAATAGTCAGTATCGGTTAGGTTTTCTGTGCTACTTCTTATAATATATATGGTAAAACAAATATATTTTGTGTTTGTTTCCCTTTTTTTTAATGTTTTTTTTTTATTAGTTTTAAGGAATTTGGACTGAAGCTGGGTCCGAATAGCCATTTCATTCTAAAAAGACCCGGGTCCGAATAGCGGCTTCAAAAAATTCAATAATCCTATTTTAGTAAAAAAATATTTTTTTTACATTTTATCATCCACTTCATCCAGGATTATCAAGCGATGCGGTGCCTCCGAACGTAGTCTAGCGATCTGTTACATTGAAACAATAATCGTGTGTATTGTATAGGTAGAATGTGTCAAACTTCTTCTTCTTCATATTACTGTTTAGACCCCGTTAGGACAGAGGAAAGAGACCACAATTTAACTACACATAAAATAAAATAAAAATCACAAACAACAATTATAAACAGATGACAGAGCTGATTTTTTTTTAAAAAGATGTATAAGCACCATGGGCCGCATAAGATACTTTGAGTATACCGGCGGGCCACACAACAAATCTGAGAAACACTGTAATCTTATTGAATTATATTTAATTAATTTGCACGCCTACTACAACGGCTTTATTAAGCTAACGCCCCACAGTGCCAAATATAACAATTGTAATCCAACATTTATTTAAGAACATTCATTATTTTTAAAATTTAATCAGTGCTTTGTCCTTAGGTTTGATGCCTCCTTTTTGTATGTCTGGCTGAAATGTATTTGCAGTTCCGACCTTCATCAGAAATGACAAGTGTTCATCGGTCAGCCTAGTTCTCTGAGAAGTTTTTGTTAATTTCATGAAGGAAAATAACTGTTCACACACATAGGTGAAACCGAAAATTGTCATTATCTTAGTTGAAAACTTTCTGAAATTTAAAAACTTTTCAGGAAGGTATGAATAGAAGCCAGGTATCCCGACTTCTAGATACTTTGCTTTGAGTGTAGAATTAGACTGCATTTCTAATAGCTCCATCTGCAAGTTTCCCTATGCTTTGACAACAACAAAGTTGAATGTTGCCGATAATAATGCAGAATGGTATTCAAAAGATGAGAAATCACTAAATCTTTCCTGGAACTCTTTTGACAATAACTCTATCTGACTCACATATTTAGCAAAAGTAAATACAGATTCAGCATTGGCCTGGTGTTTGAGGTTTTTGCAGTTAGGAAAATGAACCAAATTTTCAAGTGACAGCAATTTCTCCATAAGCTTAGTTTTGTAATGAACACTTGATGTCGTCGTACAACTGATTGATGAGTTTGTTTTTGCCTTGTAATTTCAAATTAAGATCACTTAAATGTGCAGTAATGTCCACAACAAACGCTATATCCTGGATCCAACTTTCATCTTTTATTTCATCTGTGTTTTTACCTTTCATTTCCAAAAATAAAGTAATTTCTGGTCTCAGCAAATAAAAATTTTTTCAGCACTTTGTGACACGACAACCAATGGACTGCGTGTAGAATGGAACATCGGTGAACAGACTATCCATGTCTTCTAACAGCTGACTGAATTGACGATAATTGAGAGCATTGCATTTGATAATGTTCACTGTTTTTGTGACCACATTAAGCACGTGATTCAATTTTAAAGTCTTTGAACACACATTTTGCTGGTGAATAATGCAGTGAAAATGTGCAAATGATGAATCTGGATACGTGTTATCAATTTTTGTTCGCAACTTGGCAGCACATTATGTCTGCCAACCAGATTCGCACCACCGCCAGTAGATAAACATATAAGTTTAGTCAAATCAAAATCATAGTCATGCAGAATCTGCTCGACTTTTTCAAAGATGTCTTCGCTGGCTGTAATGTCATGCATTGGGATTAGTTCAATTAGTTCTTCATAAATATTAAATTAACTGTCACTGGCCCCAATAAAAACTGCAAGCTGTGCTATTCCAGAGATGTCAACGGTCTCATCAATAGCAATAGAAAAATGTTCAAATTTGGATGATGCAGCCTTCAACTGCTGTTTCAAATCATCTGCCATTGCATCAATCCGTCCAGCAACAGTGTTCCTGCTTAACGAAATGTTCTTAAATAACTGTGCCTTCTGTTTGCACACAATGTCAGCCGCTTTCACAAGGCAATGCTTTATGAAATCTCCTTCACTGTAAGATTTTTCACTCATGGTGACCATTTGGCTGAGTTCATAGCTTGCAGTAACGGAAGTGACGTTGGCTTGATCTATTTTTGTAAAACATGTCTGTTGCTGTATCAAGTTAGCCTTCAGTTCCTTGAGTCTTGAAACACGTATTACTAGCTTAAAATAGCCGTATTGTTTTCTTTTACGTGGCGCCGAGTCAGATTTCTGTTTTATACACCCAGTTTAAAGTATTAAAACTGCAATTTTCGCCTTTAAATGAGACAATGGTAGTATCCTTTGTGCGGGTCGCACATGTGCTTGCAAAGGGCCGCATGCAGCCCGCGGGCCGCACGTTTGACATACCTGATCTAAGCCCACCATTGTCATACTAGTCTTAGAAGATTTATCCATGGAATGGGTTTTTACTAGCTCTCTTGTGTTTGTCGTAGCTATGAAGTTCAATTCTAGAGGGACAGATTCTGCATCAACTATGGCAGGAGTCGGCAACCTAAGGCACGCGTGCCAAACTTGGCACGCAAAGAGATTTTCAATGGCACGCGAGAGACCGCCAAGAGTATTTTTATTTTTTTTATTTTCCGGTTCTAAATCAGCAAAATTGACTGTTGAAGCCGATGTTTCTGAATGACATAGCGACACATTTTAGTGAGTTGAACGCTTTTACATGGAGGGGGTCAAACAGCACTTGAACTGTTAGATCACTGGAATGGATTTCCTTTTTTAATCTCTTGATTGAAATAAATTAAAAAAACATTTAAGTATATGTACTTTCCTTTATTAAGGCTTATATTAAGATATTTAGTTGGGCTTTTAGTTTATAGTTCGAAGCACTCAACTTTCTAAACAACTTTCAAATTCGTGGACTCATTTTTTTCATACCTCATCAAGCCTCATCAAGAAAGTCAACTGTTATTCTCAACTGCCAGCCATTCATTTGCTTTACTTACAGCTTTATATGCAACTTACACTTGTCAATTGTAGGCCTACTTATTGCGCATGAAAACTTACAGTTCACTACTCAGAAATGACTAAATATGTATCTGCCATTATAAATTAGTGAAGAGCAAGACAAGGCACTCATTATTTGACACAGTCTACCTCTAAACTAGTTTTTATGTTCATCTTCTATAATTAAACATAAATATAAGTTATTCTAAACAAAATTTGTTTTTATAAATTTAATAAATATAAGAGACTTTTTAATAGCATTATACTATGCATTTGTAACTATTAGGCTAGTGTTAAAAAGATAAACTGCTTAAGGTTAAATGGACAAACAATTAAAGCAGGAAAGGTTTATTTACAATTTAACTTAAATTTAACGTAAATAAATTGTATGCATCTAATAATTAAATATTGTAATGAATACCATAATGGTGAAGTTATTTAAAGATATAATAATTAGTCAGAAATAGTAAGTAACATTTGTTACATTACAAAACATAACTTGTTTGGCATCACTATTGAATCAAATTTAGAAAATTTATTTTAATTAAAGGGAGATAATTAACCAGTTTTATTTGCGCTAATATTTCTAATATTATATTTTTTATTTTTCTTTTATCAAAGACTAAATGGCATACATTTTAAAGCTTTAAAATGACCAATATGAAAAAAAGTAGTTGAAAAGTATGTATATATTATGTGACTAAAACATTATATGCACATATTTTAAGCATTACATTAACTACCCAGGATGTATGATGACTACGTATCAAATTCTGCACATCGATAGTGGTTGTCGAGACTATGTTAGTAAATTGTGTGAAACAAATAAATCAAAATCTCAGTGAAACTTAGAACATAATACAAGTAATATTAGCATTTGCTAAATCATTATCGTCACAACAAAAAGAAGATGCTTTCAAAAATACCATACATTTTAATGTGGAAGTTAAGTAATAAAATATTGTATTTGGTATAAATGCAAATAAAAAGGATGATAATCACTAACAAAAAAACGATTAAACGATTTTCTCTAAAAATTTCCTTTGCTTTTGGCCTTGGTCTTGCTATGGAGTTCAATTAATTATTGTCTTATACAAAGTAATAAAACAAGTATAATAGTGTGGGGTGACATTTAGGCTGTTGGCACGCTGATGGATTTAGAAATTCTAGTTTTGCACACCATTAGCACACTTGAACTATGGTATTTCGTAAAATTACTCCTTCAGGATCATGCTATGGTGGGGGGTGCAATGTTTAGAATTTAATTATTATTAGAGTTACTCCATTTTGATAATATCCCATAAGGCAATGAGTTTTGTTGTTGTTGTCGAACCGGCAAGGAAGGCCTTTGCGTCTAAATAAAACAATCATGTTGCTTAAATAGAATCAGCTAGACCAATAACACAAGACAACACGATATTAAAACATCAAAACATTACAGTAAAAAAAAAGTAAAGTACCCGTCGGAACATATTGATTTATAGGTCCTGTGAAGCAAGGTTCACC
This sequence comes from Anisus vortex, assembly GCA_949126835.1. NCBI lineage: Eukaryota > Metazoa > Mollusca > Gastropoda > Planorbidae > Anisus > Anisus vortex. The sequence goes on along the minus strand of OX421497.1, from coordinate 40,796,538 downwards.
AGTACCGAAGGTCCTGGGTTGAACCCTGGTGAAGGCTAGGATTAGTTCTCGGGTCTCGATGGTGTCTCTAAGTCTATCCAGCTCTGACGGGTACCTGACTTCAGTTGGGGTAAAGTAAAGGCGGCTGGGCATTGTGCTGGCCACACAATCCCCTAGTATGCCGTGGTCACATAAACTGGTGAACGCTGCTTCACCGGACCCCATGGATTAATCTGGTCCGACTTTACTTTTTTTTAAAAATCACAGCCAAGAAAAGAAAACTGGAATGGTATGGCCACGTCACCAGAAACAACGGGCTGGCAAAGACCATCCTGCAGGGTACCACCAGAGGAGGCAGAAAGAGAGGAAGAACAAAGAAACGTTGGGAAGATAATATCAGGGAAAGGACAGGTACAAAACTGTGCGAGGCAATGAGAACGGCTGCGAGACGGGGGGAGTGGAGGAGGCTGGTTTACATGTCATCTGTGGCGCCCCAACGGTCTAACAGACTACGGGATATGTAGGATGTAGGTAGGTAGGAAGTATGAGTGTTCAGCAATAGAGAGGACTAGGGTTCGGCGCTCACACAAAAAAACGCAATATCCAATTTATCGTATATGATCTTTATTTTTCAGTTATCATATCATAGTACATATTTATTTTAATGTTTTATAATAAATAATACAATATTGTGCTTATGAGTTTTAACTACATGTACATTCTTTATTTCATATGTGATGACATTTTAAATTTTCTATTCATCGCAAATGTTTGACGCCTCTCTATTCCAAAAGTCAGGCCTAGTTTGTGTCTATTGTCTTGTTTGGTTGAACAGTTTCAACATACGGTTTTCTATTCTCGTTATTGTAACTACTGTTGGCGCTGCTTTTAATTTCACAGCTTGACAGCTTTGGGCTAAATTAATTACTCATTGACTCCGCTGAGCCACTGTCAGTGGCTTTGTATATTTTGTGTCTTTTTTTCTATAATCCCACTTTTAATATTACTTGTCCTGATTCTAGTTTTTAATGTATTCAATTGTAACTTCCTTTGTTAATGTTTATGTTTCTATATGTTGATTTAAATCGTTTTTTAAAATAAATATTAGCACATTTTGGGTACAATTTTTGTAACAAATGTTGCACGATAGAGCCTCAGAGCGTATAAATCAAAAACCGTTCAATAAATTTATTTGAAACTTTCTACATTTGTTTATAAATTGATATTTAGAACATGATTGCTGAGATCAAAGTTACTATGACAACTAAGTCCCCTTATAAAAGAAGAAAACTGTGTTGTTTTTTTTCTAAAGATTGAAAATTTTTAAAGTGACCTAATTAAATATAAGTAAATCAAAATTTTTAAAAATATTTTTTTATATAAATATAATTGAAGGGATTTTATTCATGGTCATTTTCATATATAACTTGCAATACTTTAAATCATTACAACATAACAATTCGAGAATTTCCAAAACCGCATAGACTATTTTTTTCATCCGAAAATCTAACCGCAGCCAAGGCCTTAAAATGCTACGGAGTGAATGAGTTAAAAGAAAAAAACAAAAAAGATGAAACTCTAATAAAGAAAAGTTGTAAAAATATTAAGAATAATAGTTTTATCAAGGTAGGGGAGATGTTGTCTGTGGCCCCGAGAAAAGCCCTATTGTCAACCCCTACACAATTGTCTTGTATTTTGTTACTTAAACGCGGGCCAAGTTAAAACAAAGAATATACACTCAACATTATGTTTGCGCCCCACTGATATATATAACAAGAATAGATTATATTATACAGCAATAGGCAAAACTAATGTATTTCCCTCACCTTAAAGCTGTCTCAATTGACAAGTCTTAATGAGGCGTGAACTTTTGAACCCAAATGTTCGTGAACTTCCTGTTCTATTTTTAAACTAATAAACAAAAAAAAGCATGCTTTTGCTGGTGTTTGACAATTGATTTCAACCTCGACGGCCAGTTCTAGTCTTTTAGAATTATACAAAGGATACAATATTAGTTATGAGGAATCCGTTTTTAACATCAAACGTGAGTAGGCGATAACTAATACTCAAGTGTTAGTCGCGTGAAGTTAAATATTTATTTGTTTACAAAATAAATTAGTCAAGAGTTGCGTTTTCTTGGTTATTGAAAAACAAAATGCGTAAATTCATAAAAACGAATAACAAAAATTCCTTTGCACTTGGCAATAAGTTTGATATTTTAAAAAGGTGATTTTTCACTTCTGACTTTCACAATACATTGTTTTGTTTTGTAAACATCTTTTGGAAATGAAATACATTTTAATCCCCAACAAATTTGAGTACAACCAGTAAAGTAGCACACAGAAATGTTTCGAAACAAATGATTGAATTCGACCGGAAATGTTTTTTATTTGTCGACCTTTTATGCATGCATACACGTTAAGACTTGTCAATATAGCAAGTGGCAAAACATTCGTCACAGCTCGTTTGTTTATTGGTACTGTCAAACTTCAGGGACTGCATGTATTTTCCAGCACCGTCCTGACATTCTTTTATTGCCTTTAAAGTCGTTAGAGTTGTCATTATTGACCCAGAACTCTCACCTGACAGTTAATCAGCAGTTAATCTTCATATTTAGACTTTCTAATTGATTATGAAGGTCTGAAAATAAAAATACCCTTTCAATAATATTAATAATAATAAGTAAAAAGAACATAAAAGCTTAAAGTTTCCAATTTTTTATTGTGTAATTATGAAAACGTTGGTTGACTATTTGCTTTGTTTTAATAGAGACAAATAATGAACGTGCGCTTTGGCCATTGTCCAGTTACAAAGATCAAAGCTTTTAACAAACCATGCTAAGAAGTATACAATGACATGTCCTAGCTTTATTGTCGCAAGTAAGGGTCATTAGCGTTTGGGCAGCGGGTAAGGTCATACCAAAGACTATATTATATACTAAGATGGACCGCGTCCTTTAATATTTCTGCTATTTGATAACTTCCGATCGTACCCTGTCCTCTGGACTTCCGGTTTGGTAATTCGCTATGATTTCTCAAAGGAAAATTAGGGTTAAAATCAAAATTATTTAGCGGCATTATTTAGTGAAGTTTAGGAGTCATTAAAGACAGTGTTATTGGCTGCGCAAGGAAAAAACAAGTGTTAAGATATAAAAATAGAGCAAGCGATCCATCTCATACCATGTGTAACAACAATTTTGCCAGGCATCGCCTGCTTTGTTTTGTTTTCAGTCGTACGTCAAATGGAGTAAGAACTATTGTGCGACATAAGCGACTTTCTTCAAAATTGTTGTATTTGTCTAAAACTACAATTTGAAAATTTGAGTACGTTCATATAGTTGCTGCAATTGTTGTGCTAACTTTAGAAGTTGTGCTGGTGCTTTAAAAAAAGGAAAGATGAGTAAATAGTAGCATTTGTAAACAAAATTATTGATAAAAAAGAAGGCAACTAATTTTTCCCTATTGCAACTAATTTATCCCTATTGCAAAAAATTTGTCCCTACGGCAACTATTTATTCCTATTACAACAAATTTATCCCTATGGCAACAAATGTATCCCTATTGCAACTAATTTATCCCCATTGCAACTAGTTTATCCATATTACACTTTATTTATCCCTATTGCAACTAATTTATCCCTAATATGATTGTCGATACGTATTACCAAGAGCTAGATGGCTCACTTCTTGATGCTTTCATTGATACATCGTCGTTCATGGTGTCCTCCCCACGACATCCGTGAATGTCAACACATTTCTCATCAGAGGTGCCTATGATCTGGTCGCAGCTGCTGTCATTGTTGGTTGCCTTTAGTATAAATTTCGTAAATCTCAGCATTCTTAGCACCTTGTCGTCCTGTTTACAAACTACATAATTTGATGCTAAAGTGAATATAACATAATTAGAGCATATATTTTTTTTGCGGGTAGACCAAGGAACATCTTCTAGACCCGGAATAAAATCCTAGCCATACCAAGTATTTGACCCCGGTAATCCATGGACGCGCTTTGGCGAATAGGCCATCGTACTCCTAAACAAAATTGTACGCTAGGCTTGTACAATATTTTAATATTTATTGTCTTATTACGCTATGATTTGTTTAATTTTATAAAGTTGTCTATTGTTTTTCTTTTGTATCATATAAAAATATTATTAGATTAATACATTCATGATCTCATCTCTTAATCCCTTTTCAAAAACATAGGTTTTAATTTATTGTCTATACTAGCTTTTACTGTTTAAAGTATAAAGACTACCATGTCTATAGACTACCATGTCTATAGACTGCCATGTCTATAGACTACCATGTCTATAGACTACCATGTCTATAGACTACCATGTCTATAGACTACCATTTCTATAGACCATACCTAAAGACTACCATGCCTATAGACTACCATGCCTATAGACTACCAGGTCTATAGACTGCCATGTCTATAGACTACCATGTCTATAGATTACATACATATATTATACTGCCATGCGTTCTATGATGCTATTACTATTTGTCTAGTATTTCTTTAGCTGAACAGATATAATCCAATACAGTTGATAGCAGTAGGCTTAGCCTGTAAGTAGACCTAGGGCCGGAGGCCGCCGTTCGGGGGCGCGATCCTCCTCGTAGGCCGTCTACCGCCAAACTGACCTAAAACTCAAATTACTTTTCTAAGGAAATTTACATCTCAAGCGTGGGTTGTCACGTGGAGGTAAAATGGTCAGACATCTATATCGAGCATGCGATTGGTCAGCCTGTTATTGTTACTTAATCGATTGAGTTTGATACAACAATGGCAAGGTAGGATGTGGCTGTGGTGGCTATAATTGTAAACAAATTTGTACAGTCAAAGGCTAAGCGAAGACTACTCTTTATCAGAGGAGATTATATATGAAATCGTCCTTAAATTCATGCGGCGTTAATCTTTGTTAGAGACCCCGAAACGCCACACATATATAGACTTTTCTGTATGCTTTTCTTTACTTTTGGAAAAGAGTTGTGGTTCCTTGTCTTTAGTATCATGGTTAGTATCAGTATTGCACCATTAGGGGAGGACCATGGTTCTGTTGCACCGTTTTCAGTATTGCACCATTAGGGGAGGGCCATGTTTCTGTTGCACCGTTTTCAGTATTGCACTAATAGGGGAGGGCCATGGTTCTGTTGCACCGTTTTCAGTATTGCACCATTAGGGGAGGGCCATGGTTCTGTTGCACAGTTTTCAGTATTGCATCATTAGGGGAGGGTCATGGTTCTGTTGCACCGTTTTCAGTATTGCAACAATAGGGGAGGGCCATGGTTCTGTTGCACCGTTTTCAGTTTTGCACCATTAGGGGAGGGCCATGGTTCTGTTGCACCGTTTTCAGTTTTGCACCATTAGGGGAGGGCCATGGTTCTGTTGCACCGTTTTCAGTATTGCACCATTAGGGGAGGGCCATGGTTCTGTTGCACCGTTTTCAGTATTGCACAATTAGGGGAGGGCCATGGTTTTGTTGCACCGTTTTCAGTATTGCACCATTAGGGGAGGGCCATGGTAGATTCTGGCTATTTAAAGAAATATTCAGGTTAAAAACCGACCGAAACCAAATATTTTGTTTCGGCCGAAAACGAAACCATACCGATTATTATACATTGACTTTCAGCCGAAACCGAAGCCGAACCCCAAAGTTTGACTACAACTTCGGCCGAAACCGAAAAAAAAACGAAAATGCGAAACAAATGATTTCAAAAGCCTGTACATTTATGTGTTATATTAACTATTTTATGGGCACTCTATTTGAGTAAACCATTCTTTGGAGTGATTAAATAATCAGTTATTATTAACTTCTGTCTTCTACTTCACATTAGGGATGTTAATATCCTTTTTTTTCTCAAAACCTATTTTCGGTTCTACATATCATATTTTTTTACCCCTTTTTCGGTTCCCCCTCTCCGCCCCGGGCAAAATAAGTTATAGTTTGGAATAGACAAATTTGCATTGATTATACTAAAAAAATAATACGAAGGACCATTGATCCTTAGAACGTGGTGAAATCTTTGTAAAAAAAAAGTTGATTTTGGATTAGCAGAAGTCAAAAGCTGTAGTGTCATGAATTTAGACCTTTATAGTTATAATATAAATCAATGGATGTTAGATCTATATGTTACACAAATTAAAAGAATATTTGTAGAATATGAATAAAATCCCAGACACATCTATCTAGGGTTGACAGACGTATGGCAAGAAAATTAACAGTTTTTTTGAAAATAACGTTACATGCGCTGCAAAGTTGTTGTTTTTAATTGCGCAAGTTGCTTTTCAGTCTAAGCTTACATTAAATAAAATTTCGGGTCAGTTTTACTAATATACAATTATTGGCAGCTAATGTAATAAAACTCAACTGATTGTGGAATGTGAAACACTAAATATGTCATTCTTTTTGTCTCTCTATGTCCTCCTTTTGAAGTCCAAGTATCTAACAACCTTACGTCTACCGGTCTGTTTGTCAGTTTTTTTCTTTTCGAATTCGTAGATCAAATGGATGTGCGACGACTAGCGTTAACATCTGCATTTGCTGTTGTATGTGTTTGTATCTCGAGTTCACAAGCAATAGTCGGAATTTAAAAAAAAAACAAAAAAAAAAACAAAAAAAAAACAACTATAAACGAGTGTTTGCAAGGAATATAATGTTAAGGAATTGTTTTGTGCTAATCAAACAGGGTTTACAAATATTTCTTCAGATAAAAATAAATATAAATAAATCGTGGGACCCAATTATGAATGATTTACTCCCGAAATTTGGTTTTCGTTTGACATCACTTGTTCACCCAGATAAATTCACAACAGTTTAACTAAATGAAAGTATCAATAAGCAGAGTAATAGATGCAGCAATAGCGTAGCATTATGAAGTTTGAAAATTAAAATAGATATTCGGCTGATGACCGAAAGTCAATATCAGTTTCGGCCGAAACCGTAAACAAACCGAAAACTAATCTTTTGGTTTCGGCTGAAACCGAAAGTACGCAGAAAAAGTTTTTTTAAATCTATTTTCGGAGCCGAAAACGAAGCCAAAACCGAATATCGGTCGGTCTCTAATTCAGGTTATTCCCTTACATTGGATGCCCTAAAACTTGTGTATTTTTAAAAATCGTAATAGGTTTTTTTGGCCCTTGCACATTGGCTGCGTTTTAAGCATGAGCTGGCTTGATATATATTTTTTACTACATAGCGTATTAGTGGGTTCATTTCCTGATTTTTTTCAGTATTTGTAGGGTTAACTGAAAACTTACCTAAAATTGACACAACCACATAGCGGTGGACTCCACTTCAGGGGCGGCAGTTCTGCTAACATCTCCGGGCTCTTTGTTGCCAATACGATAGGGCACGTGGGGTCATTATTCTGCCCAAAGTTATTGTGGTCCAATGTAAACAGGCCAGCGCCACACTTGTCTTGGGTTTCGATAATGATTTTCATTGCCTTGAAACCGTTCGTGGGGTCCGCACTGGACACGTTAACTGATCAGGTGAGAAAATGACCAGAGAGAAAAAAAAGCTAAATTGGACAAAGTGTCAGGTAGATTAATAGCACCGAATACTTTTAAGATACCTTTCCTTTCTATTGAATAAATTTATATTCATTTACCTTGAAATACCGCTTGGTTCAAATCATCCGGAGTGTTCTCCGTAAAATGCAACCAAAACAATGGCTGGTCATAATGTCTTAATTGGTTGAGACCTCGAGCATAAGCTCCTTCAAGGTAAAAATCCATACAAGTCTGTCCTGCACCTTGTGATGAAAAATTATCAATTTGATTATTGTGGGTAAAGCAATGCCCGCAAGTAGAATATAAGCGCGAAGGGAAGGTTGGGAAAAGGTGGTCAGTGGACAGCAAATCTTCCTTCATCCCCCCTATTCTTCCAAAATCGATAAATTGATACCAAAAGTGAGCATACAATCTTTATAATAAACAATTATAATACAACAGTGAAATTATACAAATCCTATACATCTTCTGTAGATGGCCCATACTTGCCCTGCTCTCCTCTAGCGTTTCTAGGTTTAATGATTCAACTATTTGTGTTACTTTTGTGAGTTGTGAATATTTACTTGTAATAAACCTTCAAGCTCTCTCGAATTTGTTATAATTTTTTTTATGTTTTCTTTCATTGATGGGTCCTAAACAGAGGATGCTTCTTTTAGTATAGGTCTCATTAATGTGCATTAGCATTTTAGTATCATATTCTTATCATTTTAATAAAAGTTCCTTTTGTTATTGTTAGATTTTTTCATTACCTAACATGCAGATTTGATGATAATTTATCCTTTTTTTTTAGTTGGTTTAGGTATTTTTTCGGTGAGATTGTATTTTATGGAATTCTTTGGAAATATCTAGGAATATAGCATTCATTTGGTTGTCATTATTATCTAATCCTTTGGATCTGTTGTGTATTCCATAGTTGTGCGCATGATGGCATAAAGTCTTACTCCTACTGTGTCCGCTTGGTCCTTCTTATAAGAGTCTGTTGAAGTGATCAAGTTTTCTGTGGAAGCAGGTCCCACTTTTTGAGCAGTCACTGGCAGCCGGAGTCGGTATGATGTAATAAGCTCCCAGGTGCATGGAGAAATTATTGTCTGGCGCAGATGTTGTCGTGCTATTTGAAAATATCCACCCTGTTTCGCATTTTTGATGCCTGTTTTGAGCGGCCTCCATCTGGTTGCCGATCAGGGTGGCGGAATATGTGGCTGGGAAATTTGAGGCGACGTTCGATGACCATGGTCGAGAGTGAGCACATTTTCGTTAAGCGATAAACTTCTTTATTTGTAACCCGGTCTCGATATGTGATCTTAAGTATGCGTTTTCTTTGACGTGAACATATATATATTGTTATTTAAAAACGGATAGACTAAAACTTTTTCAACTTATAAAGTGTTTGTTTTTATATTTTTCTCACAAAATTTTGGTTGGCACGCGAGATAATTTTTGTCGAGAGATTTATCGCACAAGAAGGTTGCCTAATCCTGCTATAGGCCTTTGTGTTACGTATTGCAGTTTTCGATCGTTATTCCCCCCTCCCCCACCCTTTTTTTCAAATCGTCACCCCCCTCCACGCACACACACACACACAAACACACACATACAAACGGAATCACTTTTAACCCTACTCATGCAATTGAAGACCTTAATGTCAACTTGACTTAGCAGGTGGTCACTGTTTTATTGAATCGACAATATCATTTGTAACAAAAGGCTTTATCTACAGTTTATTTCCTTTATTGAATGTATTGTTTTTTCAGGCCGGTCACATAATGGCTGCATTATTGTTTAACCCTATAACAAAGCGTCTCGCTAGAGGTTTATATTGATTCTACCTATTTATAATAACAATAATATGAAGATTACATTTTGTTGTCTTGCAACCCCAGATGTTGTCTTCGAACAGTGATTCTCAAACCCTAATATATTAATTGCATGGAGATTCCTTAAACCAGGGGTCGGCAACCTTTTGATACCAGTGTGCCAAAGTGGGATTTCTAATTCAATCAGCGTGCCAACAGCCTAATAGTCAACCTTCGCCAGAAAACATTTCTCGTAAAAGAACCTTTATATGCCTTTTTTGTGGGTCTTGCGCGTGCCATTGAAGATCGCCCTGCGTGCCAAGTCTGGTACGCTTTTCATAGGTTGCGGACCCTGCCTAAGACATTCTTATGATAGGTTGCGGTCATTTTCAAATTGAACTGCAAATAACAGAATGAAATAGACCAATAGGATACTCTTAATTACTCTTCATTTAAAAAACATAAAAATACTAATTAAAACATTTAGTTATATATTTCGTTTAAATTTTTATTCTAATGGCTCCAGCTGCAATGCTCTGGGAATCAGCACTTCTATGTTTTGATTTTTTTTCGCCATGTTGACTTATTGAATGTTTCTGTATTTTGTTATGATAGTGAGTAGCTTGGATAAAGCCGTCTCACAATAATAATATGTGGTGGCAAATGGTATCAACACTCTTAGAGCCACAGGATTTGAACCCAGGTCATTTGGGACGCCAGTCGAACGCGCTGCCGATCGGTCATGTTCCCCATGTAAACTAAAAAAATAGGCCAACGATTAGCTTTCGATGAGTAAAGCCATTCAGTGTCTATCATTTACACGGTGATTTGTCACTACTCTTTGATGACCAATTAGCGCTGAAATGAAGTCCAGTTTAAAACTCGAAACGCGTAGAGAGCATATTTATATAGTTTAGACGTCACCATAAAACCAACACCAGATTGAGAAAGTGAGTTTGTAGTTAATTATAGTTGAAAAAAATAAACAATGCCAAGACTTACCATATCTCAAATAAATCATTATTGTGAACAGCAATGAAGAAAACACATTTAGGATGTACATTTCCCGAAATTTTAATGTAAAACAAACACTGGTACGTTCGCTGATGAAGTTTTCTGTTGCACTGTTGTAATGGGTCAAAACTAAACATTTGTTTGAAACGTGATTTCTTAACATGGTCATAAAAGCTATTATTGTCTCGCCCCTAAACCAAAGTGTCAGATTAATCGTAAAGATCACAATAAATTGCAAAAGAAGAAGATATCTTAAATTACATTGGTTTCGGACCGTACAAAGGCACAAAATAAGAGGCGATGTACCTTCAACAACAAAAAGTATTTCAAATAATATCTCATATAATACATTACAGACGCTCCTTCTATAAAGAAAATTATTGCGTCCTACGCACATCATTGGTTTGAGTCTAGTCCATCATGTCTATTAGAGTTTTAAATGATGTTAAGTTACTGGATTTTCTGGTTTGTTCAGGCAACCCATTCCATGCCTGGATGCCACTCGGGAAGAAAAAGTACTTAGTGCCTTTTGTATTATTGCTACTTTACTAATTGCCATTCTGTCCTCTTGTGCAGGGGACAGCAACCTAAGGCACGCGTACCCAGAATGAGATTTTTCAATGAAAAATACAACATGAAAATCACGTTTTACATCGAGTGTTAAAGTTCTGGAAATTTTGAGTTGAAAGATTTCATCATTGGACTCGCGATCTGTGATTGAATCTATTGTTAACATAGTCGACTTTATAGCTTCTCACCTTTTATTGATTTGCATGCAATTCAAGTAACTTCTACAAAAAAGTGATATGGAACACAGAGATCTGCGGTTGCACAAATTGTTCGTTACCTTAGGTTAAGTATTGTATAATTGGCTGTTTAAGGTCGATTTTTCTTAATGACATAGCAACACATTTCAAGTAGTCTAGTTGAACTTGGGTCAAACAGAACTTGAACATTTAGACCACTGAAATAAATTTGCATTGATACTGGATATATCTTGCCGTGATATCGATTTCAAATCATTTTAAATACTTAAGGTACACTTAGATAGAGAGATGTTTTTTTTTTCAGAAGTACATTGAAGCACTCCTGTTTTCATACCACATCAAGACAGATTGGCTTGATCTTTCTTCTTCTTAGATCTGGATCATTTTTTTAAATCTTTTTTTTTTTTTTTGGTTGCGGTATATTAGCTATACTAAAATCCAGCAAGATGAATTTTGAACATAAAAAATAGGCATCAAAATGTGCCCGATTTGCGAAAAAAATCTGGCAGGAAGCTGCTTAGGAAAGTCATCTGCTGCTCTCAACTGCTAGGTATTCACTCTAGTTTCCGCTTTTGGTTAAACTGTTTTTAAGCAAAGGGGACGTCCATTAATTACGTCAACAAAATAGGGGGAAGGGGGGGGTCTGAAAAAGTTTGACAATTGTTGACAAGGGGGAGGGGGGGAGGTCAAGAAAAGTTGACGTCAACAATGTTACTTTTAATAAAGTAAATAATGATACAAATTTATTACAAAATTCTACATTTGTCCTGTTCAACTTACAACATGGTTTTACTTTAATACAAATATATCAATTATGGAAGCTACAGTTGGCATGTCCTTTTTGTGTCCATCTTGCTAGTTTGTAGATCTATGTATGGGTGGAAATTAATGCAATTGTTAGCAAGGCAAAGTGACCGACCAAAACTGTAGAAAACCTCACCTTCGCCGTCTAGCGTAGGGTTTCCAGACACATGGGTGTCGAAAGGAGGACATTGTGTTTCAATTGAATAGATTCTCATTAAACCCGCAATCAGTATAATTTTATTACAATAACTGCTACTAAGTTTTTAAGTGTGTATTGGTAAACTGAGCCAGAAACAGTTTTGTTAAAAATAACATATAGATTAAAATCAATGTAGGCTGAAAAGCAGATTTCATTTGGTTGGGCAACTTTAAAGCTCATGCAAGAGTCTTTTTAAAAAAAGATAATTATTTTTTTATACAAATTATCACCTGCTTATTAATTATATTCTTAACTTGTTAATACTTTAAACAAAATGTATTTGTCGTTATGCATACAAAACGTAAATGATTACAAACGCCGGACATTTTAAAGGTTTTGTGCTTTGTCTGCTGGATGGAGAACAACAGTCTAAAAAGAAGACCATGTCCTTCTTTTGCCGGACGTCTGGCACCCCTAGTCTAGCGAGACAGGATGGGTAGAATAACAAAGGAACATAAACACACCAATGAACTGTCTGCCAGAACCTTCACAAGCCTATGTGGCGCCCCAGGGCAAAAGTTTCAGCGCGCCCTCTTGCATACTGTAACTGCTTTGTTTTTTGTTTAGTGCTATATTTAAACTATATTTGCCGCCCCCTAAAAGTGTCGTCCCCGGGCACATGCCCCACCCCCTTGTGGGGGCACTGTTGTCTGCAGAGTAAGCTTACGTTCAGAAACCCAGTGTTTTGCCGCTCAGTAGGTACATCTAAATTAGGCATCAGCAATGGCGTTCATTATGTAAGCCATGTAAGCGATGGCTGGGATTGGCAATAGAACTAAAAACAATAATAGGCCCTCTCTGAGACTATAAATAATGTTAGCCTAGCATTGAATGAAGTGTATTGTGTGAATCTCCAATATTATCCAACATGGTTATTTTAAAATATTTCCTTCAGAAAAATAATTCGTGGCCCACTAATTGAAGTACGAAATACTTAGCCAACCTTATTTCCTTTTAACATCCCTAATTCTGACACATAGACTAAAATATATTTTTGCTGACTACGATATAATAGGAGAAACGTCGCTTAGTATACATAGATCTATTCGGTAATTTTTATGTTTTAATTTCTAATTTTCTGGAAAAATTGTATGAGATAAAAATATATTATAATAATATATATTAGTATCAGTGGCGTTGCCAGTATTGCAAGGTGTGGGTGGCAACTAGTGCAAGGTAGGAGAGGTAGGGAACAAGGAAGCATAGGCAACTACCGTGTGTATAATGTGTGTGTGTGGACAATAATGCAAGAAGGAATAGAGAACATATGGTTAAAATAGAAGGCTAATTAACAACTTATGCACAATTGCACAATGCACAATTTCCCCATAAAGTAGGCTATTTAACAATTAATTAACAACTGGTGCACAATGCACAATTTCCCCATAAAGTAGGCTATTTAACAACTAATTAACAACTGGTGCACAATGCACAATTTCCCCATAAAGTGGGCTATTTAACAATTAATTAACAACTGGTGCACAATGCACAATTTCCCCATAAAGTGGGCTATTTAACAATTAATTAACAACTGGTGCACAATGCACAATTTCCCCATAAAGTAGGCTATTTAACAACTAATTAACAACTGGTGCACAATGCACAATTTCCCCATAAAGTGGGCTATTTAACAATTAATTAACAACTGGTGCACAATGCACAATTTCCCCATAAAGTAGGCTATTTAACAACTAATTAACAACTGGTGCACAATGCACAATTTCCCCATAAAGTGGGCTATTTAACAATTAATTAACAACTGGTGCACAATGCACAATTTCCCCATAAAGTAGGCTATTTAACAATTAATTAACAACTGGTGCACAATGCACAATTTCCCCATAAAGTAGGCTATTTAACAACTAATTAACAACTGGTGCACAATGCACAATTTCCCCATAAAGTGGGCTATTTAACAATTAATTAACAACTGGTGCACAATGCACAATTTCCCCATAAAGTAGGCTATTTAACAATTAATTAACAACTGGTGCACAATGCACAATTTCCCCATAAAGTAGGCTATTTAACAATTAATTAACATTGTACCAAGAGCTCAATAGTGAAACATAAAATAAGAAACAGATTAGTCTAAATATTTCTATAAAAAGAACAATAGTAAACAAAAAGGAAAAAAATATTGTTCATTGTTAAGATCCTCAGATTGGAAAAAAATGTGGGAGTGGTGAGTGAGGGGGTAGGAACTATGTTACTCCCCCTTTGTGGCTACGCCTATGAGAGTTATAGTCAATTTGAAATCTTTTAAACGAGGTTTTAAAATGTGTTACAATTATTTATAGTAGGCCTATAGTCTATAGACCTTTCCGTTTCAAATCTATTTTAAGCATAAAAGCAAGAGTCTAAAATTTTGTTATTTGTTGTGAGGGGGGGGGGTAACCGATTGTTGACGCAATTATATAGGGGGGGTCTCTGAAAGTTTGGCAGTTGTTGACAAGGGGGGGAGGTAAAAAAACGCCAAAAAATTGTTGACGTAATTAATGGACGTCCCCAAAGGCAAAGAGGCCACTTACACTTGACCACTCAGAAGTGACTAAATATGTACCCGACATTGAACAATTAGAGTAGAACGTTCAAGGAAGGCGCTCGTTAATTGATAGGCCTACCCTACATGCTAATTACATTCAAAAGAGTTTTTTTTATGATTGTCTTCTTTTAATTAAAAATAAATAGTTTATAATTAATTTAAAAAAATGTTTATTTGTTTTATTATTTTAATAAATATAAGAGGCTTATAAATTAGTATTATATTATGTAATTGTTGGAATTATTAATGTTTTAAAAAATCTCCTTCAGTCGACTGAAACAATTAATGCAGAAATGTTTATTTACAACTTTTAACGTAAATTAATTTTATTCCTTTAATTACTAGTTGAAATAAATATCATAATGCTAGATTTATATAAGGAAATAATAATTAATAAACAATATTAGTTTTATCACAAAACATAGGCTGACTTGTTTGGTACCCCCGGTATCACTATAACTATAAATTAAATGTGGAAACTCTTATTAAAAGGAGATAATTGACCCATTTTAATTTGTGTTCATATTTCTAAATGTTTTTTATTTTTCTTTATTAAAAACAAAATGGCTTAGAATAATAATTTTAAAATTATAAAACTATGAAAAAAAACTAAATTAAAATTATATAAATATTAGCGTCTATTTGAGTGAAGAAATTATATGTACATTTGAAAACTTTAAACAGCACATTTACTACCCATGTTGTAAGAATACTATGTAGCGATTCCACTTAACCTGTGTTTTCTTGTTGTATTGATTGAGCAATCCATAAATCGAATTTCTCAGGTATAGAATCAAAATATTATAATGAAACGACCCAGGCATCTGTTTCTCTACATAAAGTGTAGGGAGTCGATTCACTGCGATCGTTTGTCGGTTTTCTGGCAAGGATCAGATTTAGGGATGTTAAACAAAAACCGGAATACCGGATTCCGGTTTTGAAACTGAAAACCGGTTTTTATTTTCAAAACCAGATGTCGGTTTGTTGGTAGTAACCCTTTCTTTTTCTTCAAATGGAAATATTTTAAATAAATAATGTTGGATTCGCACAAAACAATTCTTGAAATGCCTTGCTAACACTATTTAGTCTTAGATATTTTGTATCTTTTTTTCCAAATACCTACTATGGTTTGCGATAATAACAACATCAAACCAATTGTTAATAGTTACAGTTACAATTAACATGAATCATTTTACTTTACGGCTCATCTTTGAAAAATTCTTTAACTTTGGCTCAGTGTAAACTATGTTCCCAACAGATAAGCCTGTGCGGTGGCAGTACTACTGAATTGCGTACCACCTGCATACGAAGCATCCTGGATTAACATCGTCGTCCTCTTCATATGCTTCTAAATATTATGGTCAATTATAATAGGACATTGGATTATCACTATTGAAAAATATTATCGGTTTCAATCAATTAGCCCAGATTTTTTTTTAGTTCTAAAGAATTTAATGGTAAAGTGTACAAAATCATATTGTATTCACATCAATTAACCCCTTGAATGCCCTGCAAACAATAATTAGGTTTGAACTATTTTTCAAATATACCTACAAAGCTACGCACATTTGGCTTTTCTGGCCTGGGGGGGGGGGAGCCGAAATTCGGTTTTAAACCGGTTTTATAGAAACGAAACCGGTTTTGAAAACAAACCGGTTTTAACACCCCTAGATCAGATTACCGTACATTCTGATCTCAGAAGGCAGTAAAGTTGACGCCTTGAGGGAACGGCTTGGACAATACACCCGGTAGCGGTATGTTGTCCGAGCCTTGTGAGACTAGGAGCTTGTTGTTTTCTAGCATTTGCTCTCATTCATGGTCGGACTGGACTCTGGACCACAGCTGGTCTGCACTCGGTTCTTATGCTTGGCGTAAGAGTGATTGTGCAGTGGGTAGAACCAGCTGATCCACGACTGATGACCCGCCTTTCGGGACGGGAAGTCAGTGCGGGTATTTGTAAAGTTGTCGATACCATGCGACACATAAACGCGATTGGCCCACTTTAGGGACAAGGAGTTCGAAAGAGATCCAAGCGCATCCTAATGAAAAAAAATTTTTTTTTCAGGAGCTAGAATTAAACCCAGTTGTTTAACCTGACAACTAAATTAATGTTTTAGACATTAACTATTAATGTGAAAGTTCAGTAATGAAATAATGCATTTGCTATAAATAAAAGAAAAAAAAATGAAAAATGATAGTCACAACCCTGATAATTAAAAAAAAAAAATTAATATAAAACTCTTAACGATATTTTCTATATTTTTTTTTGTTTGTTTTTTTACCTCGGTCTTGCAACGGCGCTTAATGAATAGTTTTATAAGAATAAATATTAGCAAAAGGTATCGGATCCCTGCTCTAGTGTTTCTAGGTTTAGTAATTTAACAATAATAATCAAAGGGAGTTAAACCAGTTAATACTCAATATTTAATCCTCTCTTTATTGCCTTTCTTCTTGTATAAAATAGAACACTAACAGCCATGTTTGTCACATATCCATATTAAGAGCTAACATGTTTTTGCCCTAGATACAAATACAACCTTTTCAAACAAAGGACAGTAATGTTCTGTATGAAAGTAGCACTTCCGTACACATGGGCCTCATTACTGGTGACGTGGGGAAACCACCAAAACGCTTGCAGCAAGAATACACCGCTGGGCTAAAGCTGCGTGTCCAAGGTCTCATTGCAACGCCGTGAGCCTCCGATTTTCGGTGGGGTGGAAGCAATGCGCGCAGCCTTCAAGCCTCAACCCCGACCCGGTTCCCGGATGCCCATACCTATAATGTAGGCTTTGTGCTACCGGGCGACAGTGCAGGTATTACGGGCGATCTAACACGATCAAAATCTGAGGGGGGAATTCCGCAGTGGGGAAAATTAACGTAGAGCTTTTGGCTGCGAAGACCGCCGTACCTTATGTTATACGGCACGCGCTATCGGCGTGCCATGAGGTGGCTGGCGCCAGCACAGGTCTTTGGTGTGCCTCCCTCCCCGGTCCACCCATGAACAGCGCCACGCCCTGGACATAAGAGCCGAACGTCTGGTCAGTAGTATAGTCTCGTCCGTTGATTTTATTTTGAGGCAATTCTGATGTTAAAGTATCGCATGTGTGTAAAATAATATGAAGCGTCTAAGTTTACAGTAACTAGCGTAGTTTACAAACCAGTTATTAAAAAACGATTTTTTTTAAATCAATCTATCGACAGATGGTTGCTAAGTACCAATGATTCAACTACAGAAAGATGCGCTATATATAAATAAACATCATATTATCGGCCCATATCATATCAATTAACCCTTACAGTCCCGGGCGCGTATATAGCGGAACTGAAGGCAGCATAGATAGAAGTAGGTCGGTACGGGAAGGGTTAGAATACAATAGCCAGAGATTTATCAAAGCTTTTGTTTTATTTTCTTCCCTTTTGGATACACGGCGGCGCGTTCGGCTGGCGTAGCGAAGGTCCTGGGTTCGAATTCTGGTGCAGCCTAGGATTTTTTTCCCCTGGTCTGGAGGGGTGTCCCTGAGTCTACCCCACCACTGATGGGTGCCTGACCTTAGTTTGAGTGAAGTAAAGGCGGCTGTGCATAGTACTGGCCACACAATCACCTAGTATGCCGTGGCCACAGAAACTGGTGAACGCTGCTTCGCCGGCCCTGTGGATCAATTTGGTCCGACGGGATACTTTACTTTACTTACAATACAGATTGTAACAGATTCTACGTGACAGCTTGCGAACATACGTTGGCAAGTACTAACGTTGCTGGGTATAACTTCGGCGATCTTTTTGTTAGCTAGTGCACAATCCGCTCATCGCAATAAAAGGTGTGTTCCAGTCCCTTAAAACGGATTTACGGTTCGTTGTAGTACCTTATGATAAATCCTGGTTGAATGTCCTGAAATCTGTAACAATCTTTAGTAAAATAAGAAGAGTAATATTGATGGAAATTTAGAAAAAAAAAAGTTACCTGTCTTGCTATTACAGGTAAAGAAAAAAAATATCATTGGGGAAACGAACCCAGGTCTCCCGCATGACAGTCGGAGACGCAAACCAATCAGTTAGGGAGGACACATTCAGGAAGCGAAATCGCAAAAGTAAAATATGAGACAATTAGGTCACGTGTCTTTAAAGTAACCAATGGGGATCGTAATCAACACACAGACACACATCGTATTTTATAAATAATCTATGGATAAAAGATAAGATAGCTTTATTGATTACAGATGTGTCGTCTTTCAGCATATTTTAAACAATAAAAGATATAGGCCTATACTTTTAAAAATAGACATTAATGCACACTATTAAAATACCATTTATCATACAAGAAATAGTATATTAGGAGTCAGCAAAGACTATAATAAGATGGACCACTTGCTCTATTTTTAGAGCTTATAATATGTTTTTTTTTTCCTGTGCAAAATATAACAAGGCTGTCTTGAATGACTTCTACGCTCCTACGATTGCATTAAAGGTTTCCGCTGCTTACAACTTTCGATTTTAATCTTAATTTTCTATTGATAAAATCTTATTGAATTACTAAACCGGAAGTCTAGAGAAATTATCGGAAATTCCGAAATTAAGTGTTTTAAGTTATCAAATAGTAGAAATATCAAAGTAAGCGGTCGATCTTTTTATAAGTTTGGAGTGAGCTATTGAATATCTGGCTGACTGATGATAAGTGTATACATTTTCAAATGTGTGTGTGTGCTCTTGTGTGTGTGTGAGTGTGTATCTATCCTACTGCCTGTCTGTATATAATATTCCATATCTCAAAGTCTTGTATTAGTTTGTCTAAGCATAATAATATTATATGTCTCTCAGTGTAGCTTTCCTGTTTATACTTTTCTTTTACACCAATGGTGATACGAATGCTAAAAGTGTATGGGGCGAGGGGGGGGGGCACTAACTCAAATAATCCTGTAACGCCTCCCCTATCCCTCATCATTCAACTAATGTTTTAAAAACGGAATTGCCTATATAATATAGCGTCTATTAATCTGGGATTATTTGTTTAATCTTCCTCATCCGTATTCCCTCCCTTTGCGCTGTCCCAACCAATGAAATTCTAGAGATCTGCTTCTATTGCGAACGTGATGTTTAACGATTAAGCTGACACTTGGGGTTTATCTATTGGCCGAATCCATATCAACTACATACGTTTTATATGAATAGTTTAAGTTTTGCCTTAGTAGAACAGAAAACTTCATCTACAAAGTGAACAGAAAAGAGTAATTTCGTTTGAAAATGTACATGCTAACTTTGTTAGTGTCATTTGTGTTCGCAATAAATCTGAATTTTGGTAAGTTTTGTGTTGTTTTTAATTTTATATTTTACGTATGTAAATTATAACTTACCCTGTCACATGGAAACATGAAAATCTTTGTGGTGAGAGGCTGTACATAAATAACGTCAAGCGATTTCATCCTTAATGTCATTGTGACAGATTTTAAAATAGCGCAGCACTCAGACAAGGCCACAGTATTTAGACACTATTTAACATAGAAAAAAATGTGAATCATATCTGATTTCTGAACTTTGGCCCCGATGAAAAAGCTAATGACCGTTTTAAATTGGATTCACTTTGTTGAGATTGACGGGTGTGTGTGAACATGTAAGTCACATCTGGAGACTTTGTTGAATAACATCTTATAAGTTTACAGACGTTCCTTCTAGATAAAAGATTATTACGGCCACTAGGCCCAAAACTCCTGCAGGGCGACAGGGATCCATCGGTGGCAGGGATAGAACCCACGACGTGTCAGTTGGTTTTTGGTTGACAGTCTGGTGAACTAATCGCTGGACCAGCCGGCTTCACAAAAGTCACAATAAATTATCACGTCACTAAAAAAGAACAACTAATGAACTCGATATAACTACATTGTTTCAATTATTATTTGTTACTTTTAAATTTATAACATACAAGACATATTTTAAATTGATGAACCCAGTTTTTCATCGCTATTTAATAATCTTGTAAGAACCAATGCTGAAAGAGATCGTAGACAATTGACTGGCCCCCATCCCACCCCCATCGTATGAAGCACCCCTACCCTACACCCCCAATATGCTGATTTCGCCACATGGCTTTGACCAACAGTAATACTATACATGATTTACAGCACAGGGTGACGGAAATGTGTTGTGTTTGGATGAGGATGATTACCTCGATGGAGACCCTCAACGGCATACAAACCAATTCGCCAGATCGGAAACTAAGTTGTATTCGTTGTCCATGTGGCAGCTCCCTGTCAGAAGAGATGAGATTCACAGAAGGGAATACTTGGGTATAGAACTATTAAATGATCAGCATCAGTTAAATGTATAGACCTTATATTAAACTGCAATATTCTAGAAGCTTTTAGAAGCTTTAGTTTATAGCATTAGGCCCACCCCACAGTCAGGGGCGCACGGTGACCGAGCGGCAGCGCGTTCGACCGGCGATCTGGGTTCGAACCCTGGTGCAGGCTAAGATTTTTTTCCCCAAGACTTGAAAGGTTTCCCGGAGTCCCTAGCTCTTGTGGGTACCTGCCACTAGTTGTGGTAAAGTAAAGGCGGCTGGGCATTGTGCTGGCCACACATCCCCCAGTATGCCGTGTCAATAGAAACTGGTAAACACTGCTTCACCAGCCCTACGATCAGTTTAGTCCGAAGGTTACTTTACTTGACAGTAATTGGTATTTAAAGCATACGTTTGTAATGCTACCCACCTATTTGTAAGAAAATTGTGTAGCATATTAGTGATTATGGCTTCTAATGCATATTATAACATTAAACACAAGTTATCTAAATCTTTATTCTGGGTCATCTAAAATGTAGAATCACGTCAGAGATTCCCATAAATTAAAACAGCCTCATACTTCTTCTTATCATTTGACTTGACAATAAATGTTGCTACCTCGAACTCTTCAGTGCATACTTTTGCTGATTTTAGTTGTTTTTTTTACCTTTGCCCTTTTTAACGATAGTCTATTAAGTAACCAATGTAATTATTTATAAGTGAGACTGCAGTAGATAATTTAACAGACATATTAGCATATCTTTGCTGATGTTTACACTGCCTCAAAACTTCATACCCAACGTGTATCCAACAGTAACACATCATACCCAACATGTATCCAGCATCACAATGTCATACCCAACATTTATCCTGCCACAAAACATCATACCCAATATTTGTTCCTGCCTCAAAACATCATACCCAACATTTATCCTGCCACAAAACATCATACCCAATATTTGTTCCTGCCTGAAAACATCATACCCAATATTTTTTCCTGCCTCAAAACATCATCCCCAACATTTATCCTGCCACAAAACATCATACCCAATATTTGTTCCTGCCTGAAAACATCATACCCAACATTTATCCTGCCTCAAAACATCATACCCAACATTTATCCTGCCACAAAACATCATACCCAATATTTTTTCCTGCCTCAAAACATCATACCCAACATTTATCCTGCCTCAAAACATCATACCCAATATTTTTTCCTGCCTCAAAACATCATACCCAACATTTATCCTGCCTCAAAACATCATACCCAACATTTATCCTGCCTCAAAACATCATACCCAATATTTGTTCCTGCCTGAAAACATCATACCCAATATTTTTTCCTGCCTCAAAACATCATCCCCAACATTTATCCTGCCACAAAACATCATACCCAATATTTGTTCCTGCCTGAAAACATCATACCCAACATTTATCCTGCCTCAAAACATCATACCCAACATTTATCCTGCCTCAAAACATCATACCCAATATTTTTTCCTGCCTCAAAACATCATACCCAACATTTATCCTGCCTCAAAACATCATACCCAACATTTATCCTGCCTCAAAACATCATACACAATATTTGTTCCTGCCTGAAAACATCATACCCAATATTTTTTCCTGCCTCAAAACATCATGCCCAACATTTATCCTTCCACAAAACATCATACCCAACATTTATCCTGCCTCAAAACATCATACCCAACATTTATCCTGCCTCAAAACATCATACCCAACATTTATCCTGCCTCAAAACATCATACCCAACATTTATCCTGCCTCAAAACATCATACCCAACATTTATCCTGCCTCTAAACATCATACCCAGCAATTATCCTGCCTCTAAACATCATACCCAACATTTATCCTGCCTCTAAACATATAACCCATTATTTATCCTGTGCTTGGTAGGAGGTGAAAGATCACCTAAGTATCTTAGACTTATACTTTTGAAAATGAGAGGTATCTTAGAATTAATCCGTTAATATTGGACGTTTCGGTTTCTGACCGATCATTTTCTTACCCGTTTAGTTCATGTGGCCACCATGCTTAGCTTGAGAGGAATGACGGCAGTCAAAATCATAACCAAAGGCTCTCCGTATTGCGGCGATGGCCAGTTTACATTTGACAACCAGGACTTTGACCAGTTCAAGTATCCCACCTGCCCTAGCGTATTGGACTGTGAGAAGGATAAAACTGTAACGCAATCGCCGACGCTGAATTGGAGTCCACCACTCTGTGGCTGTGTCAATTTTAGGTGAGTTGACAGTTATTCGCATAGCTAGCAAAAAAAAAAAAAAGAATAAACCCAATAATAACCTTTGTAGCGGAAATGTATAAAATAAACTAATGCATAAACGGGCCTATACGTGAATGCAGTCAAGTTGCAGGATCGGTCTATCTATTTTAGCTAACTATTAAAAGTTGTCAGAGAATCAAAGCGTACGGACTATCTATTTTAGATATATTTACAGGGTTGTACAAGCATGAGGTCAATTAGAGCCTCATTCCGGGCTTTTTTTGTTATTAAGCGCCTCAATCTTACACACACACGCAATAACGCAAAGATATATCTCACTTGGGCAAAGTCAACTGACAAACCAGAAACTACCTAGGTATTGTGACTAGTGGGTGGTGGGGATGGGTGCAACTAGCTCTAAAAGCAAGGTTTCCCAATTCAAGAACGTCTCCAATAAAAAAACAAATTGTCTTCTGTTTACTCGTGTAAACTCTAAAACTCTTGAATGGGCGTTGGCTTGTTCCAAAAAGAGTATAATGCGTACTTTTTTAAATAGGGTAAGGGCAAGATATCTTATCTTATCTTATACACTACAGATAGGCGAGGAAGAAGAGGGGCGTGATCACTTCAAAGCATAAGACTAAATGGAGGGCGGTTTTGAAGAAATGCTGCCATTTTACTAGATCGAGGGAGTGAGAGGTTTATACACTGAGATATATATACATGGAGTGCTTAAGTAATACAAATGGAAAACAAAAAAGAGGAAAAAATGCGGACTTTTAAATATATATATAAGTGCACTGTATGTCACTGAGCTATATATACATGGAAGTACCAAAAATAAAAAAAACTTTTCGTAATTGCTTCAATCAAATTTGAGAAAATGAACTCTTTTTATATTGAACATACTTTATATCCTATAACTTGGTGAGGTTTTATTTTTTCGTGATTTTTACATATGCAATAGAAAGTCATGATACAATAAACAAATTATAGTTATTTTTTGAAAAACAAATTTTGTTATTGAAATGTTGAGCTTTAAAAATGTCCTTAAAAAAGGACACCAGCAAGTAATGATACCGTGACATTGCATGTTTGCAAGAAAAACAGACCCTCTTATCTCAAGAGTAAATACATATTTTTGAAACAATTAAAGTTAGAATGTTTAATTTATAGCTTTTCAAAACAATAAGATAAGAAAATAGCGTAATAAAACGTTGGCATTCGAGTGGCATCCGGGCACGGAATGGGTTAACTGAACGAAGCAGAAAAACCAATAACAGCATTTAAAACACTAATAAAAATGCAAGACTAGACTCTGACCACAGATAAGCGTAGGATGCAATAATAATTTTTACAGAAGTAGCGTGTGTAATATATAATATAAGATTATATCAATCATATTTAATTTTTAAAAAGTATCAATCTATATAATTACCGTGAGTTTGTTTATATGTTTGTGTCTCATATATGTTTGTCCTCTATAGGCTCCTAAGCCGTTTGACTAATCAAGACAAAAGTTAAACGTATAAATTGAAAACGTCAAACAAAATACATTTTTATTTTATGACTTATAATCATGAATGTGTTGATTTTATAAATCAAAAAAGTATATCCAGCCATACAAATATATAAAACCTTACGGAACAAATGGCCATTTTCGTTCATTTACTATGTTGAACGCATGTGCCAGGGCTACCGGACACAATATAAAAAAACTAAATAACGAAAGAAACATTCTCAACTGTTTGATTGATACAATAAGCAAGAACAAAAATTAAATACCGAAAAAAATCGTTATCACTATAGTTTTTATTGCATTGAAATATTATTTTCTAATTGTGTTTTTATTATTTACCTTTTTTATACTGTAAAATATCGAGTATAAACCGCACTTTTTAAACCATTTCTTTCATTTTTTATTTAAAATATAAAATGTTTTGTTGAAGTAAATTAATAATGTATAATGTCTATTAAAAGGGTCATAGTGGTAAATGAAAAAAAGTACTATAAGGACAACTCGTTTGTACAGAACGGACCACTGTCACAGATAATTTGTATTAAGAAAGAGGTACTTTTCTCATTAACCTTCTGTCTATTTGATTGCCTGTCATTGTATTTGCCTTTTCCATCTATATGTCTATTACCATACTCCATATGCAAATAGCAAAACATGACAATGTACGAACATAGATCATAGAATACCTTTCCATTCATTTTTCCCTCAAATCATCTTAATCTAAGCGTATTCATCCATCCCTAAATAATATGTTTTAATTTTAATCCTATGATCTCACTGATTTCACTTACAGTGAACAATTCAATAATTTCACTTTATTACACTCACAGAAACCTAGAATAGACCTGTAGAGATAGATACATATAGATCTGGATATAACAGTAGGCCTATTCTTCTCAAGTCTTATGAGTAGAGCAGAATAGTATTGTTCTCTATAATTCTGGTTAGAATTATGTATATTTCTCTAGAATACTGGACATAATAGTATAGTTCTTTAGAATTCTGGATAGAATAATATATTATTTCTCTGGAATACTGGACAGAATAGTATAGTTCTCCATAATTCTGAATAGAATTATATTATTTCTCTAGAATACTGGACAGAATTGTATAGTTCTCTATAATTCTGAATAGAATTATATTATTTCTCTAGAATACTGGACATAATAGTATAGTTCTTTAGAATTCTGGATAGAATAATATATTATTTCTCTAGAATACTGGACAGAATAGTATAGTTCTTTAGAATTCTGGATAAAATAATATATTATTTCTCTAGAATACTGGACAGAATTGTATAGTTCTCTATAAGTCTGAATATAATTATATATATTTCTCTAGAATACTGGACAGAATTGTATAGTTCTCTATAATTCTGAATAGAATTATATATATTTCTCTAGAATACTGGACAGACTAGTATAGTTCTTTAGAATTCTAGATAGAATAATATATTATGTCTCTAGAATACTAGACAGAATAGTATAGTTCTCTAGAATTCCAGATATAATTTTTTTTATTATATAATACATCTTTAAATTAAAAAAACAACTTATATATATGCACACAAATGTATCAGAAATGTGAATGTATTTATTTGATTGCCTGTCATTGTATTTGCCTTTTCCATCTATATGTCTATTACCATACTCCATATGCAAATAGCAAAACATGACAATGTACGAACATAGATCATAGAATACCTTTCCATTCATTTTTCCCTCAAATCATCTTAATCTAAGCGTATTCATCCATCCCTAAATAATATGTTTTAATTTTAATCCTATGATCTCACTGATTTCACTTACAGTGAACAATTCAATAATTTCACTTTATTACACTCACAGAAACCTAGAATAGACCTGTAGAGATAGATACATATAGATCTGGATATAACAGTAGGCCTATTCTTCTCAAGTCTTATGAGTAGAGCAGAATAGTATTGTTCTCTATAATTCTGGTTAGAATTATGTATATTTCTCTAGAATACTGTACATAATAGTATAGTTCTTTAGAATTCTGGATAGAATAATATATTATTTCTCTGGAATACTGGACAGAATAGTATAGTTCTCCATAATTCTGAATAGAATTATATTATTTCTCTAGAATACTGGACAGAATTGTATAGTTCTCTATAATTCTGAATAGAATTATATTATTTCTCTAGAATACTGGACATAATAGTATAGTTCTTTAGAATTCTGGATAGAATAATATATTATTTCTCTAGAATACTGGACAGAATTTTATAGTTCTCTAGAATTCCGAATAGAATTATATATATTTCTCTAGAATACTGGACAGAATAGTATAGTTCTTTAGAATTCTGGATAAAATAATATATTATTTCTCTAGAATACTGGACAGAATTGTATAGTTCTCTATAAGTCTGAATATAATTATATATATTTCTCTAGAATACTGGACAGAATTGTATATTTCTCTATAATTCTGAATAGAATTATATATATTTCTCTAGAATACTGGACAGACTAGTATAGTTCTTTAGAATTCTAGATAGAATAATATATTATGTCTCTAGAATACTAGACAGAATAGTATAGTTCTCTAGAATTCCAGATATAATTTTTTTTATTATATAATACATCTTTAAATTAAAAAAACAACTTATATATATATGCACACAAATGTATCAGAAATGTGAATGTATTTAAAAAAATGTTAAAGTTAGTTATTCATGTTTCGAATACAATTTTATTACTTTCTAGGCACATCAAACTTTAACTACCTGGACTATACTCTCTAAAAGTCCGTATTATATGCTCTATGTGTCAAAATACCTGTCTCTAAATGTGCATTCTTATATTATCTTATACATTACAGACGCCCCTTCTATAAAGACGATTATTGCGCCACAGCGCATCCATGGTCCGAGTCTAGTCTTGCATTTTTATACATGTTTTCTCGTTTCTCTCCATTCAATAGCTCGGCCGACTCAATTTCCTGAAGGCATTATGCGCTGCCACCAGTAAATCATCCGCCATCAATGTCATCGGCAACCCGTATTTCCTCAATCGCCACGGTCTGGACGCCAATGTGGCGGACGGCAAGAAGCTGATGGGTGCTCTGCAAACTCGATGGGGGCAAATCAGACATTGCTGCCTGGAGGTCAGCAGATCACGTGTTTATCTATAACAGAAATCATTGGCTCTTCTTGGTCTTAGATATAATTTCGTAATGATGATAATATTTAAAAAATGGCCTAAGTTCGAAATCCTGGTGAAGACTAGAGTCTGGAGAGTTTTTCTTTGTAATGGTATTAATGGAAGTTTGACAATTATTTACAAAAAGAAAATACATTGTTGATATATTCAATGGAAGCCCAAACATTTAGAAGCCTTCCTTATAAATAGCAAATTATTACACCCTCACGCAAAAACAACCCATGCAGAGCAGCAGAATTTGAGGGCGGCAGGGCTCGAAAAAGGTCATCTGTCAGCTAGCCGCAGACAATACTGTGCACTAAATTGTTAACATTGTCTGAAACTTTGTCTGCATTAGGGGCTAATCACCCTTCTAACATTGTCTGAAACTTTGTCTGCATTAGGGGCTAATCACCCTTCTAACACTGTAGCGTATAGCTATTGTGGACTTAAGCAATTTCACTAACAATTTTTTTTTTGCATTTAGTTTTAATAATGTACACACACATATAAAAGTATAAAACCAATTAAATATATTAAAAATCTATAAATCGTTTTTTTTATTAAGAAAAATGCATTTCTTTTTATTAGACCTTTGCATTTTCCTCTTTTAGCCAACTGATGTGACAAGTGTGAAATGTATGGATGACATCAGACGCCGACGCATCGATTTTTTGTGTACCTTCAACCTAACAGACATTCCCATGGTCCGTTTCAAAGAGTCTTACACGTGGGGTAGAAAAACATATTGCTGTAATCTTCAAGGTAAATGCGTAAATCCATATTACACGCATGGCACTGCTGAGCTTCCTATCTTTGCGAGATCGTCATGAAGCATGTGCCATAAAAGGGTCCGAGCTTCTCATCACAATCTTTGTGTCAGGGTTCCCAGTGTCGATTGGGTAAAAAAAGAAGTCGTTAAGGAATCGCTCTTTTGAATCTGCGGACTATAGAACAGCAAATTAATTAGGAATTATGAGACGAAAGAATTCTTTTACAAAGATTTTTAAAGACATTTCTCTATGCGGGGTATAATTTGTGCCTTCCCACCCCGACCACGGTAACCGAGCGACAGCGCGTGTCGTTGGTAAACAGTCCAAGTGATTCAGTAGCCTGGCGTGTCGTTGGTAAACTATCCAAGTGATTAAGTAGCCTGGCGTGTCGTTGGTAAACTGTCCAAGTATTTCAGTATGCTGCCGTGTCGTTGGTAAACTGTCCAAGTGATTCAGTAGCCTGGCGTGTCGTTGGTAAACTGTCCAAGTGATTCAGTAGCCTGGCGTGTCGTTGGTAAACTGTCCAAGTGATTCAGTAGCCTGGCATGTCGTTGGTAAACAGTCCAAGTGATTCAGTAGCCTGGCGTGTCGTTGGTAAACTGTCCAAGTGATTCAGTAGCCTGGCGTGTCGTTGGTAAACAGTCCAAGTGATTCAGTAGCCTGGCGTGTCGTTGGTAAACAGTCCAAGTGATTCATTAGCCTGGCGTGTCGTTGGTAAACAGTCCAAGTGATTCAGTAGCCTGGCGTGTCGTTGGTAAACAGTCCAAGTGATTCAGTAGCCTGGCGTGTCGTTGGTAAACTGTCCAAGTGATTTAGTAGCCTGGCGTGTAGTTGGTAAACTGTCCAAGTGATTAAGTAGCCTGGCGTGTCGTTGGTAAACTGTCCAAGTGATTAAGTACCCTAGCGTGTCGTTGGTAAACAGTCCAAGTGATTCAGTAGCCTAGCGTGTCGTTGGTAAACAGTCCAAGTGATTCAGTAGCCTGGCGTGTCGTTGTTAAACTGTCCAAGTGATTAAGTAGCCTGGCGTGTCGTTGGTAAACTGTCCAAGTATTTCAGTATGCTGCCGTGTCGTTGGTAAACTGTCCAAGTGATTCAGTAGCCTGGCGTGTCGTTGGTAAACTGTCCAAGTGATTCAGTAGCCTGGCGTGTCGTTGGTAAACTGTCCAAGTGATTCAGTAGCCTGGCATGTCGTTGGTAAACAGTCCAAGTGATTCAGTAGCCTGGCGTGTCGTTGGTAAACTGTCCAAGTGATTCAGTAGCCTGGCGTGTCGTTGGTAAACAGTCCAAGTGATTCAGTAGCCTGGCGTGTCGTTGGTAAACAGTCCAAGTGGATCATTAGCCTGGCGTGTCGTTGGTAAACAGTCCAAGTGATTCAGTAGCCTGGCGTGTCGTTGGTAAACAGTCCAAGTGATTCAGTAGCCTGGCGTGTCGTTGGTAAACTGTCCAAGTGATTTAGTAGCCTGGCGTGTAGTTGGTAAACTGTCCAAGTGATTAAGTAGCCTGGCGTGTCGTTGGTAAACTGTCCAAGTGATTAAGTAGCCTAGCGTGTCGTTGGTAAACAGTCCAAGTGATTCAGTAGCCTAGCGTGTCGTTGGTAAACTGTACAAGTGATTCAGTAGTCTGGCGTGTCGTTGGTAAACTGTCCAAGTGATTAAGTAGCCTGGCGTGTCGTTGGTAAACTTTCCAAGTGATTAAGTAGCCTGACGTGTCGTTGGTAAACAGTCCAAGTGATTCAGTAGCCTGGCGTGACGTTGGTAAACTGTCCAAGTGATTAAGTAGCCTGGCGTGTCGTTGGTAAACTGTCCAAGTGATTAAGTAGCCTGGCGTGACGTTGGTAAACTGTGCAAGTCGTATTTCTTTATGTTCTTGTTTTTGTATTTATGTATAGCTGATACTGATTGTCTTCAGAATATTTCTTTGAATCTACATACTTGTAGCCGAACAAAAGTTCCAGTGTTTTGGTACAAAGGCTGAATTTACCGACATAACCAGTGAAAGGCTTCTAGATTTCTCAATGGAAGACACAGACCCTGCTAACGATTTGGCCATTTTTGGCTCATTTCAGGTAAGTAAGTGTACTCAAAATGTCAACACAAACTTTTTGCTTCACTCTGTTTATTCTGGTCCTTAGATACACATTACAATGGGTGGACATATGATGCTGACAGTATCTCCATTCATTGCACCCTAATTAGACTTAGACGGTATCAGTTGTTTTGTTTCTACAGGTAGGACGTCTGGTGTCAAGCTAGAAGTTACATTAAATAAACGTGTGATAAAACAGAAGTCCACCAGTTTACCAATGTTTTACTTTCCTGTGTGCTATCTTTTTGACACCTACCAAAGAAACATAAGCAGAACGGCCTTTATACATTTTATTTTACCATGCGCAAAGGGCCTTTTACCAATGCATTAACTGCCCAGAGGCGGGGTAGAGGACTTCTAAATGTTTTACTGCTAGAAATTAAAATCAAAGTTACAGGGAACAGATTGGAATATAAAATGATGAAAATAATTAACCGTTGGTTTATTATTTCGAATAACTCTGAGACTGAGATGCACACCGAAGGGCAAAAAGGAAGACGGGTAAAACTACTAGTAAAAATGGAGAAGAATCCAGAAAGAAAACATAAAGGTCATAAAGAAAACCTCACATGAGCTTAACTTTGCTCGGTAAAGGGAAACGGATGAATTTCGTTGCTGCCTTATGCTCCACGGGGAGCGTATAAAAAAAAGAGCAAAAAAAAGTTAGTGGGAATAAAGCGCTACGAAACAATGGTGTCTGTGATCATGCGGGATCGTGTGGCCTGTACGATGCCCTCGTGACTGTAGTGCTCACACGTTGAGTCCTTACCTCACGTGGTTCGTTGGTCTAGAGGTCGTTGGCAATGTTTTAGACCAGGCAATTCTCCGTGACAACGCTCGATATTTTTATTTGCGTACTTTCAAGCAGAGTCATTATCTTCTTCTCACAATCACTCCAATGACAAACGAATTAAGAAAACAGACTATCAGCTTTAAGTAAATAGACCATACATTTAATCCGTGATCACATTTAGATATCAACATATAAATCATCAGACACATCAATCCAAACGACAGCTGTATTCTGAAGAGTCTACGTATAGGTTAAATATCCAAAGAGTGAACATGAATTAGTA
This sequence comes from Anisus vortex, assembly GCA_949126835.1. NCBI lineage: Eukaryota > Metazoa > Mollusca > Gastropoda > Planorbidae > Anisus > Anisus vortex. Next base: position 40,764,784 of record OX421497.1, on the reverse strand, counting down.
AGAAATAATAAGTACACAGAATAATATTAGCACAGTATTCAAGATAATTTGAAATCAGTCACACGTCTTAGCTAAAAATGGCTTCCCGTGTATCTGTCCGTGACTGTCTGTGTGTCAGACTAGAGTCAAGTCTACACAATATATATATAGGAATACAATGGTAGCCAGGGTCAGTCCTTCGTCTCGTCATCAACCGCTGGTCCAATCAGTACAAATGTGCACGCCCACTCATCGACCAGTCATCCGTCAATCACCACTATCTCAGGGGCGTGTCCGACTGACCACCTCTATTATGTCCCTTTGTCTTGTCTCCTATTCGGTCGGCATCTACAAACGCTCAGGTCACACCTCGTACCACATTTCCCCTGTCTTTGTATATCTCGTGTGCTTCACGCGAGTGGTTCGCCCCTTGACATACCTAATGGTTATCTGTAAGGTATCTCTATATTCTACCCCACCTAGACAAAGGCGCTTAATAGGTCCACGCGTAAGGCGGTGAACTCAAAGGGCAGGTAACTCTCTAAGATTAACAAAAAGCAAGATGCAGTTGATAGCCCCGGCGTGAGGTCCGTCTCGAATAAAGGAAAGACAGGGGAGCGGTAGCCCCTTGACCAGGTCGTGTTGACACAAAAGGAAAAACATGGGATATCCCGCCACCGGAGTGGGGCGGGACAACGAGGGTGGGAAGGGGGAGATTTACGCCCTGCCTACCTTACTACATACAAAGGTCATAGCATTAAAATTATATGTACTAAACTATAACGCTATAATAAATGTCACATCTTGACAGTGTCTCTGGCTTTACCCAGTCTCGAAAAGTACTTAAGAGTCTGGATAACTTCCATAAGTGAAGTCTACAAATAAAATGGCGACTGTGTAAAAATCGGATAAAAGACTGAACATTATCTAATAAAGTATTACTCAATTGCTAAAGTAAAAAAAAGTAGACAAAAGTGATAAAAAAATAATTTTCAGAAAATTTTAATTTGAAAAGTCAGCTCGCTCAGATAAGAAAAGTATGAATTTCGTTGCTGCCTTATGCTCTACTGGCAGCGTATAAAAATAAAACCAGAAAAAAACAAGAAATAAGTGGGAATGAAGCGTCCGGAAAAAATGGTGTCACTGGCTCTATCCTCACAAGCCTAATCAACATTCAGGACCGAACACACGAGCATGATAAATGGATTAGAAAGCCCGAAGCAGCGCCACAAGGAACTTGTCCGAATGAGCCGAAATAACGTCTGCTAAGTGCTAAATCCTAATTTTCTTTCTAGGTGACGAGCGAATTTCATGTATCTTTTCTTTTTTTTATAGTTTTTTTTTATTTTCCCCTGAAAATATGTAAGGGAGATAATTAGGGAATTTTTAGGAGACCTATGAGTTATCTGCCACTTTTCTCTATATCTTGGACCAAATTATTTCCCGCAATTAGACTTTAGGTCAGTGTGTCCAGTGAGAATTAAGACAAGACACCTCGAGTGATTTGAGTTTAACAGTAAGGACTTGTTTCGTGTCAATAGGAGGAGCCATCCACTGTAATTAAACACTGCAACTTTCTGATCTCTGTTACTGTGTGTGCATCCTGAGTGAGTGGATAGATTCAACTGCATCCACAAATGGAAATATCGTGTATTAAGTCTAACAAGGACCAAGGTAAAAGTTCTGCCATCATAGCCTTTAGAAAATCAAACTAGTGTTTGGTGAGCATAGAGTGTCCTTAGGAATAGTGCCACATACCGGACTACTCACGCTTCGAGTGGACGCGTTGCAACTTCTGCACCTTGCTGACCACACAATCCCTTCATCACAACACTAGACACCGCGTTTTGGTTCTCCTAGCGTAAATAATAAACATATGTGCAACGTCTCTGATGCTTAGTAAATGCTATATATAATGACGGTGATGTCTTTATATGCATGAGCCAGTAGTATTATACATTCCTGAAGTTCATGTCCATTAACCCCGCCAACATCAAACTAAAAAAAAAAAGAAATATTCTAAGTTTTGGTAAAGTGTATCCGCCATAAACAAGACTGACAACGCCAAGCACACCCCTTTTCCACGTCAGCAAGTTATCAACGGAAAGTGATTCAACTCCCCCATTTCAACCTTTCACCCCCACCTTCCAGTGTTTGAAGCACCACGTAACATCTGCATAGCTTGATTTTTGTGTTAAACTGTGCTGTAGATCCCAGCTCTGTAAAGCCTGGATCTGTTTAAACTCACCGGCTCTGTTTCATTGCCCAGCTTTGTAAACGTGTCCGGCTCTGCGAAATAGCCCGGCCCTGTGAATTTGACTGGCTTTGTAAACGTTCTCCGCAAAATGCAATTCACTCAATCTTTTAAAAAGGAAGACTGTGTAAATTATTCTAGTTATATAAACGTACGCGGTTATATAAACTATTTTGGCTCTTTAAACTAGCCTCAATAATCTCTTTAATAAAGACGTATCGCATCTGCTCTTTTTTATGTTCACCATATATTCACTTTGATGGGGCAATATATATTTGTTTTGGTAAACAGGACAGAGACGTATTGGGCTATGTGACAGTCGTGGAATTTCAAGAAAAGACAACCTTATCTGACGGATACGTCGAACAGGTTAGAGGCACAGCTATTAAGATCCCCAAAAAGAGTAGCGGACGTAAGACTAAGATGAGCAAGGAAATAAAACGTAAGCCACTTCTAATAATTGATTCGTGATAAAGTGAACCGACAAACACAATAGGGATACACTTGATGCTTTTTTTTTAACGAGATATCTACATCCTTTTAAGAACTTCGCTTTTGTTACTTTATGGATCACAGGAGCCTTCAAAAAGAGGCTTATTGACCAACTTTCAGTCATCCCATCGAGCTTAAACAAGGGACACAGATTTGTTACCTAGACAAATCTTTCAAATTCACAGCACGACCTAACAATAAAATCAATTGTTTTTTCCCGTTTTAGTTTCATTACACTTTATGATGCGTTAAGTTTTTAATTTCCCCTTTTTCACCTTGCTTTTGTTGTGTGATTTCCAGACGGAAAAAAAATACAGTTTTGACAGAAAAAAAAATGCATTAGGCCTACAAAAAGAGTTTTTTTTAATATGAAAACAACAATAAACACGAGCAAATAATAAAATGTGCGTTTTTGTTCGGACTCTTTAGCTTTATAAAGGCAAACGCGCATTTCACTGTCAGACAACAAGTCTTGTCCATTTGATGTCGGATTAAAACAAAACCTGAACCCCAAAAGATATCAAAACTAACTCACTTAAACCGATGGAATTCAAAACTAATTCACTCGGTAGTGAGTGTACACATTGCGCGAGACAATCGATGGATTAATAAATGGGAAACAGTGGTGCCTTGACACAGAGACCTTGTTGAATAGGATAAAATCGTTCAAATGCAACATACAGGCGGAATCGCGGGTACACAAATTATAACCCCCCCCCCCACAGACACACACCATCTACAGACACTACGCCAACAGACGATGTTCAAACATTCGACACACAGACAAAACTACAATAGACGATGTTCAAACATTCGACACACAGACAAAACTACAATAGACGATGTTCAAACATTCGACACACAGACAAAACTACAATAGACGATGTTCAAACATTCGACACACAGACAAAACTACAATAGACGATGTTCAAACATTCGACACACAGACACTACGCCAACAGACGATGTTCAAACATTCGACACACAGACAAACTAACAATAGAAGATGTTCAAACTATCGACACACAGACAAAACTACAATAGACGATGTTCAAACATTCGACACACAGACAATACTACAATAGACGATGTTCAAACATTCGACACACAGACAAAACTACAATAGAAGATGTTCAAACTATCGACACACAGACAAAACTACAATAGACGATGTTCAAACTATCGACACACAGACAAAACTACAATAGACCATGTTCAAACTATCGACACACAGACAAAACTACAATAGACCATGTTCAAACTATCGACACACAGACAAAACTACAACAGACGATGTTCAAACTATCGACACACAGACAAAACTACAACAGACAATGTTCAAACTATCGACACACAGACAAAACTACAATAGACGATGTTCAAACATTCGACACACAGACAAAACTACAATAGACGATGTTCAAACATTCGACACACAGACAAAACTACAATAGACGATGTTCAAACATTCGACACACAGACAAAACTACAACAGACGATGTTCAAACATTCGACACACAGACAAAACTACAATAGACGATGTTCAAACATTCGACACACAGACACTACGCCAACAGACGATGTTCAAACATTAGACACACAGACAAACTAACAATAGAAGATGTTCAAAATATCGACACACAGACAAAACTACAATAGACGATGTTCAAACATTCGACACACAGACACTACGCCAACAGACGATGTTCAAACATTCGACACACAGACAAAACTACAATAGAAGATGTTCAAACATTCGATACACAGACAAAACTACAATAGAAGATGTTCAAACTATCGACACACAGACAAACTAACAATAGACGATGTTCAAACTATCGACACACAGACAAAACTACAATAGACCATGTTCAAACTATCGACACACAGACAAAACTACAATAGACCATGTTCAAACTATCGACACACAGACAAAACTACAACAGACGATGTTCAAACTATCGACACACAGACAAAACTACAATAGACGATGTTCAAACTATCGACACACAGACAAAACTACAATAGACGATGTTCAAACTATCGACACACAGACAAAACTACAATAGACCATGTTCAAACTATCGACACACAGACAAAACTACAACAGACGATGTTCAAACTATCGACACACAGACAAAACTACAATAGACGATGTTCAAACTATCGACACACAGACAAAACTACAACAGACGATGTTCAAACTATCGACACACAGACAAAACTACAATAGACGATGTTCAAACTATCGATACACAGACAAAACTACAATAGACGATGTTCAAACTATCGACACACAGACAAAACTACAATAGACGATGTTCAAACTATCGACACACAGACACTACGTCAATAGACGATGTTCAAACATGTGATACACAGACACTACGCCAACAGGGAACTGTTAAAACATGCGACACACAGACACTACGCCAACAGAGAACTGTTAAAACATGCGACACACAGACACTACACCAACAGACGACTATTAAAACATGTGACACACAGACACTATGCCAATAGAGAACTGTTAAAACATGCGACACATAGACACTACGCTTACAGAGAACAGTTAAAAGTTAAAACATGCGACACACAGACACTACGGCTACAGAGAACTGTTAAAACATGCGACACACAGACACTACGCCAACAGATGATGTTTTAAAAAAATACAACGTCCAAACACTTTACCCCCCTCCTCGTCCTCACATTTGCGTATTTATTTTTTAACAGCATACAATATACATTGATAAATAGAGTGACCTATATTTTAAGAAACAAAAAATAGCAATAACTCAATAACTCAATAATTCAATAACTCAATAACAATAAAACTACGATAAGTCCAAGATAACTTTTTATTTGTTTCAATAAATTTTACTTACACCTTTTGAATTTGTAAACTTAATATGTTTTTTTTTCTTTTTCATTCTCCGTCATCGGATGCTTTTTACCTTCACACAATTAATTGTGAGAAATTAGAAAGACTAAATAAAATGTGCTGCAAGGCAGGCGAGAAATCCGGCTTAACGATAACAGCCAGGGAAACCACGACTGCTGTAAGAGGATGCGAGGCCGGCTCTAAGGAATTCGTGTTGACCCGGAAGACTATGAAGGAAAGCGTTAAAGTTAAGTTTTGTGAAGATAACTTTGCCACCTGCTGCTTAAAGAAATGGTGCTGCAATAGAGGTAAATTATCCGGCGTTACGGTTGCAGAGTGGACACCTGAACATACGCCAAGTGAATGCCGGGGAGATTTTGAAACAAACGTAAAGTCCCCGGACCTGAAGAATGACCAGGAGGTTTGTGAAAAAAGGTTTGTCAAATGCTGCCATA